>JASEVX010000004.1:72411251-72565529 GCA_031761405.1 Serripes groenlandicus | reverse complement strand
GAAAGCATCTTTATGTGAAAATGGGTGAAGTAACATGATCTGACTATTTTTATATGGAATAATAAAAAATGTAGATTTATGGATTGTAGTATTGTGCAGTACAGATTCATTTAGAATATTTCATACATAATGGAGAAATAAACCCTGTATTTTCTCCCTTTGTCATTTGTTTTCAACCTTGCATGACAACTCTTACTTAGATGTTTCACGTTTGTTTCCAAGATGTTTTTGAAGAACATGACTCTGAAATATTTCATTTAGTTACAGTTCAAAATTGATGTTCATGTCTCTCAGAAGCATTTAATCCTTCCTCTAGTGAAAATTACTTTTAATGCCACTGCAGCAGGTAACTTTTTAAAACAATCAAGAGGGAAAAAAAAAATGCTCATATAAATATCAGTTTTCCTTTTTCCACAATGTTTTCTTCATGATTTTAATTACTCTTTCATTTTGATAGATGTTGCATTTTTTTTCTTAGATGGTGCTATTTAAGATACTCTCAGTATTCTATGGTTATAATGATAGAAGTACATGCTTACTTAGAAAATCTAAATTATACAAGAGTTGCTGCAAGATGCAGCAATTGGATGTTAGCGCGGGAATCAGCATTTTATTGCTTTAGAAATACTGTTTGATTCGATAAACACGAAACCCGCTTTTAAATATATGATAACAATAGTTTTTTAGTTAGAAACGTAAAACGAAAACAAAAATACCTTTTTCCTAACGTGTTGACCTCGATCTCCCAAAATCATTGTAAACATTTGTCTGCGCATGCGCATCCTTTTTTTTCCTTAATATATTCTTAAAATCTCAAAATTTAGCACAATAACTTCGCATTCATAAAAATATTCCCATTTTACTGTTATTAATTAAAAAACTATGGCAAAAATACCTTTTTCCTAACGTGTTGACCTCGATCTCCCAAAATCATTGTAAACATTTGTCTGCGCATGCGCATCCTTTTTTAGCTCACCTGAGCTTTGCTCAAGGTGATCGAGTTATTGTGATCGCCTTTTGTCCGGCGTCCGTCGTCCGTCGTGCGTCGTGCGTCATGCGTCAACTTCTTCTCCTCAGTAACCAGTGGGTCAATTTGGATGAAACTTCACAGAAAGCATCCTCTCAATGACCTCACCAGAATTCCTTCAATTTTTTGGGATCCATGCAAAATTCTGGTTTCCATGGCAACGAAACCGAAAAAACTTCAAAATTCTTCTTCTCCCGAATTGGTTGGCAGATTTTCAAATAAATTTGTAGAAATGTTCCTTGGATGACCCTCTATCAGATTCCTTCAAGACGTGTTGATTGGTCGAAAAACATGGCCGCCAGGGGGGGCGGGGCTATTTTGCCTTATATGGCTATAGTGAAAACTTAAAAAATCTTCTCCTCCGAAAGTGTAAGGCCGATTTTCAAATAATTTTGTAGAAATGTTCCTTGGGTGACCCTCTATCAGATTCCTTCAAGCCATGTTGATTGGTCGAAAAACATGGCCGCCAGGGGGGGCGGGGCTATTTTGCCTTATATGGCTATAGTGCAAACTTAAAAAATCTTCTCCTCCAAAAGTGTCAGGCCGATTTTCAAATGATTTTGTAGAAATGTTCCTTGGGTAATCCTCTATCAGATTCCTTCAAGCCATGTTGATTGGTCAAAAAACATGGCCGCCAGGGGGCGGGGCTCTTTTGCCTTTTATGGCTATAATGAAAACTTAAAAAATCTTCTCCTCCATAAGTGTCAGGCCGATTTTCAAATAATTTTGTAGAAATGTTCCTTGGGTGACCCTCTATCAGATTCCTTCAAGCAATGTTGATTGGTCGAAAAACATGGCCGCCAGGGGGCGGGGGCTATTTTGCCTTATATGGCCAAAGTATAAACTTAAAAAATCTTCAACATCTTCTCCTCAGTAACCAGTGGGTCAATTGGGATGAAACTTCACAGAAAGCATCCTCTTAATGACCTCACCAGAATTTCTTAAATTTTTTTGGGATCCATGCAGAATTCTTGTTTCCATGGCAACGAAACGAAAAAAAATTCAAAATTCTTCTTCTCCCAAACTGGTTTGCAGATTTTCAAATAATTTTGTAGAAATGTTCCTTGGATGACCCTCTACCAGATTCCTTCAAGCCATGTTGATTGGTCAAAAAACACGGCCGCCAGGGGGGCGGGGCTATTTTGCCTTATATGGCTATAGTGAAAACTTAAAAAATCTCCTCCTCCGAAAGTGTCAGGCTGATTTTCAAATGATTTTGTAGAAATGTTCCTTGGGTGACCCTCTATCAGATTCCTTGAAGCCATGTTGATTGGTCGAAAAACATGGCCGCCAGGGGGGGGCGGGGCTATTTTGCATTATATGGCTATAGTGAAAACTTAAAAAATCTTCTCCTCCAAAAGTATCTGGCCGATTTTCAAATAATTTTTTAGAAATGTTCCTAGGGTGACCCTCTATCAGATTCCTTCAAGCCAAGTTGATTGGTCGGAAACTATGGCTGCCAGGGGGCGAGGCTTATATAGCTAAAGTGAAAAAAAATAAAAAATCAGGTGAGCGATTCAAGGGCCATTATGGCCCTCTTGTTTTCCTTAATATATTCTTAAAATCTCAAAATTTAGCACAATAACTTCGCATTCATAAAAATATTCCCATTTTACTGTTATTAAAAAACTATGGTTTTTAGCTCCACTGGCAGCTTATGTCATGGCGAATTGTCCGTTGTGCGTGCGTGCGTTAACTTTTTCCTTTAAACGACTTCTTCTCCCTAACCACTTGGCCAATTTGGTTGAAACTTCATAGGAAGCATCCTCTCAATGTCCTCTCTTAAATTCCGTCGTTTTTTTTTTATCCATCCATAATTCTGGTTTCCATGGCAACCAAAAGAAAAAAATAGTGTCAGGCCGATTTTCAAATAATTTTGTAGAAATGTTCCTTTGGTGACCCTTTATTAGATTCCTTCAAGAAATGTTGATTGGTTGAAAAACATGGCCGCCAGGGGGCGGGGCTATTTTGCCTTTATAGCTATAGTGAAAACTTAAAAAATCTTCTTCTCCGAAAGTGTTGAGCAGATTTTCAAATAATTTTGTAGAAACGTTCATTGGGTGACCCTCTATCAGATTCCTTCAAGCCATGTTGATTGGTTCAAAAACACGGCCACCAGAGGACGGGGCTATTTTGCCTTATATGACCATAGTGAAAACTTAAAAAATCTTTTACTCCGAAAGTGTTGAGCAGATTTTCAAATAATTTTGTAGAAACGTTCCTTGGGTGACCCTTTATCAGATTCCTTCAAGCCATGTTGATTGGTAAAAAACATGGCCACCAGAGGGCGGGGCTATTTTGCCTTATATGGCTAAAGAGAAAACTTAAAAAATCTTCTCCTCCGAAAGTGTCAGGCCGATTTTCAAATAATTTTGTAGAAATGTTCCTTTGGTGACCCTTTATTAGATTCCTTCAAGAAATGTTGATTGGTTGAAAAACATGGCCGCCAGGGGGCGGGGCTATTTTGCCTTTATAGCTATAGTGAAAACTTAAAAAATCTAAATCTTCTTTTCCGAAAGTGTTCAGCCGATTTTCAAATAATTTTGTAGAAATGTTCCTTTGGTGACCCTTTATTAGATTCCTTCAAGAAATGTTGATTGGTTGAAAAACATGGCCGCCAGGGGGCGGGGCTATTTTGCCTTTATAGCTATAGTGAAAACTTAAAAAATCTAAATCTTCTTCTCCGAAAGTGTTCAGCCGATTTTCAAATAATTTTGTAGAAATGTTCATTGGATGACCCTCTATCAGATTCCTTCAAGCCATGTTGATTGGTTGAAAAACATGGCCGCCAGAGGGCAGGGCTATTTTGCCTTATATGACCATAGTGAAAACTTAAAAAATCTTCTTCTCCAAAAGTGTTGAGCAGATTTTCTAATAATTTTGTAAAAATTCCCCTCCGAAAAATATATATATATTTTTTTCATATTTAACTTTTAAACATTAGCTTAAATCTCATTTATCTCTCCACACTGAACAGAATAAAATTTGACTTGTGCGTAATGGGCGGTACGCCCTTGGGCTTGGTGCTGAAATACTTGATATTTTGATGAGAATTAAAGCTGATGTTGCCCTTAGAGAATATGACCTAAAAACTGCTGTAACAAGATGGTTGTTGTCTGGACTAAGAAAGAAAATGCCCAATACTTGCCATATGGAGCCAGAAATTGAAACACAGTTTCTAGACTATGCTGTATATCTGACAGTCTCAGCAGCTTCTTTTCACAGCATGTTTTGTACCATGTTTACATTACATTCATGATTGACCATAACAGTGTATTGCACTATTGTAGTTTACATTGTGTTGCTTAAAATTTAAGTTCTAATAAGTTTTCAAAAATTAAAATTGTTTTCTCATTTGGCAAGTAACAAAAACAGCACTCGCAAAAAAATGCAAGTAGAAAATCTTGCTAATTTCAACCCCTGACAGTGGTATAGTTTCAGGTGAACTGGATTATGACAATCTAGTGGAGGTGTTCAAGAACATGAAAAATAGAGAGATGGCTTTGTAATGATAAAAGTTAAACATGCACATTATGCACATTACTCTAGTTTACAATTTTTCCCCTTTTTTAAATCACCTGTGCACGAAGTGCTCAATGTGAGTTATTGTGATCCGCCCTATGTCCGGCATCCGTCGTCCGTCGTCCATCGTCCGACAACTTCTTCTCCTCGGTAACCAGTGGATCAATTTGGATGAAACTTCACAGAAAGCATCCTCTCAATGACCTCACCAGAATTATCCCTCAAATTTGTGGGATCCATACAAAATTCTGGTTTCCATGGCAACGAAACCGAAACAGCTTCAAAATTCTTTCTCTCCCAAACTGGTTGTTTTATTTTGCTTATATGGCTATAGTGAAAACTTAAAAAATCTTCTCCTCCTAAAGTGTCGGGCTGATTTTCAAATAGCTTTGTAGAAATGTTCCTTAAGTGACCCACTATCAGATTCCTTCAAGCCATGTTGATTGGGCGAAAAACATGGCCGCCAGGGGGCAGGACTATTTTGCCTTATACGGCTAAAGTGAAAACTTAAAAAATCTTCTTCTCCCAAACTGGTTGGCAGATTTTCAAATAATTTTGTAGAAATGTTTCTTGGATGACCCTCTATCAGATTCCTTCAAGCCAAGTTGATTGGTAAAAAAGCATGGCCGCCAGGGGGGGCGGGGTTATTTTGCCTTATATGGCTATAGTGAAAAAATCTTCATCTCCGAAAGTGTCAGGCTGATTTTCAAATAATTTTGTAGAAATGTTCCTTAAGTGACCCACTTTCAGATTCCTTCAAGCCATGTTGATTGGTCAAAAAACATGGCCGCCAGTGGGCAGGGCTATTTTGCATTATATGGCTATAGTGAAAACTTAAAAAATCTTCCTCCAAAAGTGTCAGGCTGATTTTCAAATAATTTTATAGAGTCTGTTCCTAGGGTGACCCTCTATCAGATTCCTTTACGTCAAGTTGATTAGTCGGAAACTGGCTGCCAGGGGGCGGGGCTTATATAGCTAAAGTGAAAAAAACAAAAACGGGTGAGCGATTCCAGGGCCATCATGGCCCTCTTGTTTGACAAAATACGTTCAAAGTCGTCTGCTGCAGAATTGCCGTATGAGGGAAAGGGTTAACTGGGCCTTTACATAAACATTTTAATGCATATACAATGTTTGACAACACAGCTATCCTTACTTTGAATCTGCTTTTTTAATTCCAAAATGATTGGACAGAAATGTTCCTTTTATGACCCTCTATAAAAGGGGTATATTAAATGCAGCCATCAGGTGACCCTCTACAAATATTATTAAAGCCATATTGACTGATTGAAAAACACAGCAGTCAGGAATCCGGCTAGCTACCCTTCTTGGCACACCTGAACACAAATTGCGGGGTGAGCTATTGTGTCCGCCCTTCTGTTCACATTTTCCTACAAACAACTTCTCCTTTTAGACTAATGGACCAATTTCAAAATAATTTCACAGGAATGTTCCTTTAAAACTGTTCAAGTAATTATGTCCCTCCCATACATAGGGGTGACATATTGTTTTTGCCCGTTCAGTCCGTCCTTCCAACTGTCACCAGTCCGTCCTTCCAACTGTCACACTTGTTTCCGCTCAATAACTGAAGAACGCTTGGGCGTAGGAACTTGGTATGCAGGTTAGTCATGACCAGAAGCTGACCCATATTGATTTTGATAACCAAAGGTCAAGGTCATGGTGACCTTGTGAGGTAAAAAATGGTTTCCGCTCAATAACTGAAGAACGCTTTGGCCGAGGAACTCCATACTTAATATACAGGTTGGCCATGCCCAGTAGAAGACCCCTATTGATTTTGAGGTCAGTACGTCTAAAGACAAGGTCACAGTGACCTTGAGCTGAAAGGTCACAGTGACAATGAGCTGAAAAATTGTTTTTGCTTTGGCCCAGGAACTTCATACTTGGTGTGCAGGTTGTCACCACCAGCTTATTAATTTTAGGGTCACTAGGTCAAAGGTCAAGGTCATGGTGGTTAAGTCACACTTGTTTCCGCTCAATAAATGAAGAACGCTTGGGATTAGGGACTTCATACTTGTCACTGTGACCTTTCAGCTCAAGGTCACTGTGACCTTGACTTTGACCTCAAAATAAAACTGGTGGTGACTAACCTGCATACCAAGTATGAAGTCCCTAATCCCAAGCGTTCTTCCCTATTTATTTTGATGTCAGAAGGTCAAAGGTCAAGGTCATGGTGACCTTGTGAGGTAAAAAATGGTTTCCGCTCAATAACTGAAGATTGTTTGGGCCAAGTAACTTCATACTTGGTGTGCAGGTTGGTCACCACCAGTTTTATTTTGAGGTCAAAGTCAAGGTCACAGTGACCTTGAGCTGAAACGTCACAGTGACAATGAGCTGAAAAATAGTTTTTGCTTAATAACTGTAGAATGCTTTGGCCATGGAAGTTAATACATGGTGTGCAGGTTGGTCATCACCAGCAGATGACCCCTATTTATTTTGAGTTCACTATGGTAAAGGTCAAGGTCACGGTTACCTTCAGCTGAAAAATGGTTTCCATCAATAACTAAAGAATGCTTATGTCGAGGAACTTCATACCTGGTGTGCAGGTTGGTCCTAACCAGTAGATGACCCTTATTGATTTTTGTTTGATTTTGAGGTCACAATGTCAAAGGTCAAGGTCACAGTTACAATGAGCTGAAACATTGTTTTTGCTTAATAACTGTAGAATGCTTTGGCCATGGACGTTAATACTTGGTGTGCAGGTTGGTCACCACCAGTAGATGACCCCTATTGATTTTGAGGTCAGCAGGTCAAAGGTCAAGGTCCTGGTGACCTTGGGCTGAAAAATGGTTTCCACTCAATAACTGAAGATTGCTTGGGCCAAGGAACTTCATACTTGGTTTGCAGGTTGGTTACCACCAGCAAATGACCCCTATTGATTTTGAGGTCACTAGGTCAAAGGCCAAGGTCATGGTAACTTTCAGCTGAAAAATGGTTTCTGCTCACCGTCGGCACCGTCGGCACCGTCGGCGGTGGCGTAGACACCTAGGTTTAAGGTTTGTGTTTAAGGTTTTCATTTGGGTTTTAAGGGTTTATACCTTTAGGAACCATTTGTCATCCATCTACGCACACCACTACACCCGTCCTGACCCTGGGTGAAGGTCTAGATAATTTCTACTTGGTTCTACTTGGTTCAGTTACAAGGTTTAAGGTTTGCGTTTAACGTTTAACATATCACTCTGCATTCACTATTATGACATTGATTGCTTTCATATTTAGTTTATACATTTAGGAACTATTGGTCATCCATCTACGCACACCACTACACCCGTTCTGACCCTGGGTCAAGGTCAAGGTCATTTCTACTTGGTTCAGTTACAAGGTTTAAGGTTTGCGTTTAACGTTTAACATATCACTCTGCAGTCACTATTATGACATTGATTGCTTTCATATTTAGTTTATACATTTAGGAACTATTGGTCATCCATCTGCGCACACCACTACACCCGTCCTGCACCTGGGTCAAGGTCAAGGTCATTTCTACTTGGTTCAGTTACAAGGTTTAAGGTTTGCGTTTAACGTTTAACATATCACTCTGCATTCACTATTATGACATTGATTGCTTTCATATTTAGTTTATACATTTAGGAACTATTGGTCCATCTACGCACCCCACTACACCCGTCCTGACCCTGGGTCAAGGTCAAGTTATATCAGAGTTATTGCACCTTTTCTGTCAAAAAATCTAACTTTTTCGTCACGTTTTCAAATAACTTTTTTTCTACTCAAAGGATTAGATTGAAACTTCTGACAAATGTTTATATCAATGTGTGTGATTGGTTCACAAAAGGGAGATAATCCAAATAATTTTATATCAGAGTTATTGCCCCTTTTCTGTCAAAAAATTAAATTTTCAAATAACTTTTTTTCTACCCGAAGGATTGGATTGAAACTTCTGACAAATGTTACTTTTTTTGTTATTCGACGTCTGTCTGTCTATTTTTTTTTTTATCCGGCGTCTGTCTGTCTGTCTGTCCGTCACACTTTTTTCGTCACGTTTTCGAATAACTTTTGTTCTACTCAAAGGATTAGATTGAAACTTCTGACAAATGTTTTTATCAATGTGTGTGATGGGTTCACAAAAGGGCGATAATCCAAATAATTTCATATCAGAGTTATTGCCCCTTTTCTGTCAAAAATTTAAATTTTCAAATAACTTTTTTTCTACTCAAAGGATTGGATTGAAACTTCTGACAAATGTTTATATCAATGTGTATGATGGGTTCACAAAAAGGGGGATAATCCAAATATTTTTATATCAGAGTTATTGGCCCTTTTCTGTCAAAAATTTAATCTACTCAAAGGATTGGATTGAAACTTCTGACAAATGTTTATATCAATGTGTATGATGGGTTCACAAAAGGGGGATAATCCAAATATTTTTATATCAGAGTTATTGCCCCTTTTCTGTCAAATATTCAAATTACTTTTTTTCTGCTCAAAGGATTGGATTGAAACTTCTGACAAATGTTTATATCAATTTTTGAACTTGAACTTGTCAAAAGTATTGAAAAGGTGTATTATCTTGCAATATGTGATACTGTGCGACTTTACCTAATACTTTAACTGTTCTGAAGTAGGCCCTGATATACGATGGCCCTGATAGGCGAGCTATATTGTCCTCCGACAACTCTTGTTGTATGAATTATTGCCCTTGTTTTTACTTAGAAATTTTTGTACCAATTTACTTTCTAGCTCACTTGAGCTTTGCTCGAGGTGAGTTATTGTGATCGCCTTTTGTCCGGCGTCCAGTGTGAGTTATGCGTCGTCCGTCAACTTCTTCTCCTCAGTAACCAGTGGGTCAATTGGGATGAAACTTCACGGAAAGCATCCTCTCATGACCACACCAGATTTCCTTCAATTTTTTGGGATCCATGCAGAATTCTGGTTTCCATGGCAACGAAATGAAAAAAACTTCAAAATTCTTCTTCTCCCAAACTAGTTAGCAGATTTTCAAATAATTTTGTAAATGTTCCTTGGATGACCCTCTATCAGATTCCTTCAAGCCAAGTTGATTGGTCGAAAAACATGGCTGCCAGGGGGGCGGGGCTATTTTGCATTATATGGCTATATTGAAAACTTAAAAAATCTTCTTCTCCGAAAGTGTCGGGCCGATTTTCAAATAATTTTGTAGAAATGTTCCTTGGATGACCTTCTATCAGATTACTTCAAGCGAAGTTGATTGGTCGAAAAACATGGCAGCAAGGGGGGTGGGGCTTTTTTGCCTTATATGGCTATATTGAAAACTTAAAAAATCTTCTTCTCCCAAAATGGTTGGCAGATTTTCAAATAATTTTGTAGAAATGTTCCTTGGATGACCCTCTGTCAGATTCCTTCAAGCCATGTTGATTGGTCGAAAAACATGGCCGCCAGAAGGGCGGTGGTATTTTGCCTTACATGGCTATAGTGAAAACTTATAAAAGCTTCTACTCCAAAAGTGTCAGGCCAATTTTCAAATAACTTTGTAGAAATGTTCCTTGGATGACCCTCTATCAGATTCCTTCAAGCCAAGTTGATTGGTCGAAAAACATGGCCACCAGGGGGGCGGGGCTATTTTGCCTTATATGGCTATAGTAAAAACTTAAAAAATTGTCTTCTCCGAAAGTGTCAGGTCGATTTTCAAATAACTTTGTAGAAATGTTACTTAAGTGACCCTCTTTCAGATTCCTGCAAGCCATGTTGATTGGTCGAAAAACATGGCCGCCAGGGGGGCGTTTTTTTTTTGCCTTATATGGCTATAGTGAAAACTTAAAAAATCTTCTTTTCCGAAAGTGTCAGGCCGATTTTCAAAAATGTTTGTAGAAATGTTACTTAAGTGACCCTCTTTCCGATTCCTTCAAGCCATGTTGATTGGTAAAAAAACATGGCCGCCAGGGTGGGGCGGGGCTATTTTGCATTATATGGCTATAGTGAAAATTTAAAAAATCTTCTTCTCCGAAAGTGTCAGGCCGATTTTGCTTGGTCGGAAACTATGGCCGCCAGGGGGCAGGGCTTATATAGCTAAAGTGAAAAAAAACAAAATCAGGTGAGTGATTTTAGGGCCATCATGGCCCTCTTGTTTACTTAGAATTTTGGTTAAGTTTTTTGTACCAATTTACTTTTTTTCAAAACCATTACAGATATTGCTTTGATACTTACAACACTTATTCACCATCATTACCTCCATCAACAGACAAGAGTACATAACTCTGTCACTATTTTTATAATAATTATGGCCCTTTTTCGACTTAGAATTTCGGTAAAGTTTATTGTACCAATTTACTTGTTTTCAAAACCACTACAGATATTGCTTTGAAACGTACAACACTTATTCACCATCATTACCTCCATCAACAGACAAGAGTACATAACTCTGTCGAGGTTTTGGTAAGAATTATGGCCTTTATTTTACTTAGAATTTTGGTTAAGTGTTTTGTACCAATTTACTTTTTTTCAAAACCATTACAGATATTGCTTTTAAACTTACAATACGTGTTCACCATCATTAACTCCATCAACAGACAAGAGAACATAACTCTGTCAATATTTTTATAAGAATTATGGCCCTTTTTGTCTCGCCCACGATAGTGGAGTGAGACAAAGCAGTCACTTTTCCGGCGACGGCGGCCGCTTTTACAAATAGCTATATCTCGGCAACCCTTGCTTGAATTTTTCTGAAACTTTGTTAGCTGTATTGTTTGGTCATGGGACATCTGTCAACATCAAAATTTTCAGGGTCAAGGTCATAATTGTGCAGAACTTGACCTTTGTGAGGTAACTTAACCTTTCTTATTTCTCAGCAACCCCTGCTTGAATTTTTCTGAAACTTTGTCAGATGTATTGTTTGGTCATAGGACATCTGTCAATGTCAACATTTTCAGGGTCAAGGTCATAATTGTGCAGAACTTGACCTTTGTTAGGTAACTTAACCTCAAAACTTAACCTTTCTTATATCTCGGCAACCTCTGCTTGAATATTTTCTGAAACTTCGTCAGATGTATTGTTTGGTCATGGGACATCTGTCAACGTCAAATTTTCAGGGTCAAGGTCATAATTGTGCAGAACTTGACCTTTGTTAGGTAACTTAACCTCAAAACTTAACTTTTCTTATATCTCAGCAACCTCTGCTTGAATTTTTCTGAAACTTTGTCAGATGTATTGTTTGGTCATGGGACATCTGTCAACTTCAGAATTTCCAGGGCCAAGGTCATAATTGTGCAGAACTTGACCTTTGTTAGGTAACTTAACCTCAAAACTTAACCTTTGTTATATCTCAGCAACCCCTGCTTCAATTTTCCTGAAACATTGTCAGATGTATTGTTTGGTCATGATACATCTGTCAACGTCATAATTTTCAGGGTCAAGGTCATAATTGTGCAGAACTTGACCCTTTCTTATATCTCAGCAACCCCTGCTGGAATTTTTCTGAAACTTTGTCAGATGTATTGTTTGGTCATGGGACATCTGTCAACGTCAAAATTTTCAGGGTCAATCATAATTGTGCAGAACTTGACCTTTGTTAGGTAACTTAACCTTTCTTATATCTCAGCAACCCCTGCTTGAATTGTTCTGAAACTTTGTCAGATGTATTGTTTGGTCATGTGACATCTGTCAACATCATAATTTTCAGGGTCAAGTTCATAATTGTGCAGAACTTGACCCTTTCTTATTTCTCAGCAACCCCTGCTGGAATTTTCTAAACTTTGTCAGATTGTCTGGTCATGGGACATCCATCAACGTCAAAATGTTCAGGGTCAAGGTCATAATTGTTCAGAACTTGACCTTTGTTAGGTAACTTAACCTCAAAACTTAACCTTTCTTATATCTCAGCAACCCCTGCTGGATTTTTTCTGAAACTTTGTCAGATGTATTGTTTGGTCATGGGACATCTGTCAACTTCAAAATGATCAGGGTCAAGGTCATAATTGTGCAGAACTTGACCTTTGTTAGGTAACTTAACCTCAAAACTTAACCTTTCTTATATCTCAGCAACCCCTGCTTGAATTTTTCGGAAACTTTGTCAGATGTATTGTTTGGTCATGGGACATCTGTCAACGTCATAATTTTCAGGGTCAAGGTCATAATAGTGCAGAACTTGACCCTTTCTTATATCTCAGCAACCCCTGCTCGAATTTTTCTGAAACTTTGTCAGATGTATTGTTTGGTCATGGGACATCTGTCAACGTCAAATTTTTTTGGTGTCAAGGTCATAATTGTGCAGAACTTGTCCTTTGTTAGATAACTTAACCTCAAAACTTAACCTTTCTTATATCTCAGCAACCTCTGCTTGAATTTTTCTGAAACTTTGTCAGATGTATTGTTTGGTCATGGTACATCTGTCAACGTCAAAATGTTCAGGGTCAAGGTCATAATTGTGCAGAACTTGACCTTTGTTAGGTAACTTAACCTCAAAACTTAACCTTTCTTATATCTCAGCAACCCCTACTTGAATTTTTCTGAAACTATGTCAGATGTATTGTTTGGTCATGGGACATCTGTCAACATCATAATGTTCAGGGTCAATGTTATAATTGTGCAGAACTTGACCCTTTCTTATATCTCAGCAACCCCTGCTGGAATTTTCTAAACTTTGTCAGATTGTTTGGTCATGGGACATCCATCAACATCATAATTTTCAGGGTCAAGGTTATAATTGTGCAGACCTTGACCCTTTCTTATATCTCAGCAACCCCTGCTGGATTTTTTCTGAAACTTTGTCAGATGTATTGTTTGGTCATGGGACATCCATCAACGTCAACATGTTCAGGGTCAAGGTCAAAATTGTGCAGAACCTGACCTTTGTTAGGTAACTTAACCTTAAAACTTAAAACTTTCTTATATCTCAGCAAACCCTGCTGGAATTCTTTTGAAACTTTGTCAGATGGATTGTTTGGTCATGGGACATCCATCAACGTCAAAATTTTCAGGGTCAAGGTCATAATTGTGCAGAACTTGACCCTTTCTTATATCTCAGCAACCCCTGCTGGAATTTTTCTGAAACTTTGTCAGATGTATTGTTAGCTCACCTATGCACGAAGTGCAAGGTGAGCTATTGTGATCACATTTTGTCCGGCGTCCGGCCGTCGTGCGTCGTGCGTCGTCCACCGTGCGTCGTCAACATTTCAGCTTGTTAACACTCTACAGGCTACATTTTGCATCCAATCTTCATGAAAGTGTATCAGAACATTCATCTCCATCAAATCTTGGACAAGTTCGAAACTGGGCCATATGAGGTCAAAAACGAGGTCACTAGGTCAAATTGAAGCGAAATCTTGTTAACACTCTACTGGCCGCAATTTTGTCAGAATGTTTGTCTTAAAGATATCTAGGTCAAGTTTGAATATGGGTCATATTGGGTCAGAAACTAGGTCACTAGGCCAAATTGAAGGGTAATCTTGTTAACACTGTAGAGGCCACATTTTCAACTTGAGCATGTTGAAATATTGTCAGAATGTTTGTCTTAAAGATATCTAGGTCAAGTTTAAATATGGGTCATATTGGGTCAGAAACTAGGTCACTAGGCCAAATTGAAGGAAAATCTTGTTAACTCTGTAGAAGCCGCATGTTTTGCTTCAGCAGCTTGAAATTTGGTCAGAATGTTGAGCTTAATGATATCTAGGTCAAGTCCGAATATGGGTCATGCGGGGTCAAAAACTAGGTCACTAGGCCAAATTGAAGGAAAATCTTGTTAACACTTTGGATGCCACATTTTTTGCTTCAGCAGCTTGAAATTTGGTCAGAATGTTTGTCTTAAAGATATCTAGGTCAAGTTTAAATATGGGTCATATTGGGTCAGAAACTAGGTCACTAGGCCAAATTGAAGGAACATCTTGTTAACTCTGTAGAAGACACATATTTTGCTACAGCAGCTTGACATTTTATGAGAATGTTTATCTAAATGATATCTAAGCCAAGATCGAATATGGATCATGTAGAGTCAGAAACAAGGTCAATAAAGGAAAATATTGTTCAAACTCCGGAGGCCGCATTTTTACTTTGAGCAAGTTGAAAATTTGTCAGAATGTTGTCTTGATAATATCTAGTCCATGTTGGAATATGGGTCATATCAGGTAAAAAAAATATAGATCACTAGGCCAAATGAAGGAAAATATTGTTAACACTGTGGAGGTTGCATTCAGAATAATTGTCCTGATGTATTTTGCATTGTAGTACATTGTATAATTAAGGTGAGCGATCCAGGGCCATCATGGCCCTCTTGTTTGGTCATGGGATATCTGTCAACGTCAAAATTGTCAGGGTCAATGTCATAATTGTGCAGAACTTGACCTTTGTTAGGTTACTTAACCTCAAACCTTAACCTTTCTTATATCTCAGCAACCTCTCCTTGAATATTTCTGAAACTTTGTCAGATGTATTGTTTGGTCATGGGACATCTGTCAACGTCAAAATGTTCAGGGTCAAGGTCATAATTGTGCAGAACTTGACCTTTGTTAGGTAACTTAACCTCAAAACTTAACCTTTCTTATATCTCAGTAACCCCTGCTTGAATCTTTCTGAAACTATGTCAGATGTATTGTTTGGTCATGGGACATCCATCAACGTCAAAATGATCAGGGTCAAGGTCATAATTGTGCAGAACTTGACCTTTGTTAGGTAACTTAACCTCAAAACTTAACCTTTTCTTATATCTCAGCAACCCCTGCTGGAATTCTTCTGAAACTTTGTCAGATGTATTGTTTGGTCATGGGACATCCATCAACGTCAAAATTGTCAGGGTCAAGGTCATAATTGTGCAGAACTTGACCTTTTCTTATATCTCAGCAACCCCTGCTGGAATTTTTCTGAAACTTTGTCAGATGTATTGTTTGGTCATGGGATATCTGTCAACGTCAAAAAGTTCAGGGTCAATGTCATAATTGTGCAGAACTTGACCTTTGTTAGGTAACTTAACCTCAAACCTTAACCGTTCTTATATCTCAGCAACCTCTGCTTGAATATTTCTGAAACTTTGTCAGATGTATTGTTTGGTCATGGGACATCTGTCAACGTCAAAATGTTCAGGGTCAAGGTCATAATTGTGCAGAACTTGACCTTTGTTAGGTAACTTAACCTCAAAATTTAACCTTTCTTATATCTCAGCAACCCCTGCTTGAATTTTTCTGAAACTATGTCAGATGTATTGTTTGGTCATGGGACATCTGTCAACATCATAATTTTCAGGATCAAGGTTATAATTGTACAGAACTTGACCCTTTCTTATATCTCAGCAACCCCTGCTGGAATTTTCTAAACTTTGTCAGATTGTTTGGTCATGGGACATCCATCAACGTCAAAATGTTCAGGGTCAAGGTCATAATTGTGCAGAACTTGACCTTTGTTAGGTAACTTAACCTCAAAACTTAACCTTTCTTATGTCTCAGCAACCCCTGCTTGAATTTTTCTGAAACTTTGTCAGATGTATTGTTTGGTCATGGGACATCTGTCAACGTCATAATTGTCAGGGTCAAGGTCATAATTGTGCAGAACTTGATCTTTGTTAGGTAACTTAACCTCAAAACTTAACCTTTCTTATATCTCAGTAACCCCTGCTTGAATTTTTCTGAAACTATGTCAGATGTATTGTTTGGTCATGGGACATCCATCAACGTCAAAATGTTCAGGGTCAAGGTCATAATTGTGCAGAACTTTACCTTTGTTAGGTAAATTAACCTTAAAACTTAAAACTTTCTTATATCTCAGAAAACCCTGCTGGAATTCTTCTGAAACTTTGTCAGATGTATTGTTTGGTCATGGGACATCCATCAACGTCAAAATTGTCAGGGTCAAGGTCATAATTGTGCAGAACTTGACCTTTTCTTATATCTCAGCAACCCCTGCTGGAATTTTTCTGAAACTTTGTCAGATGTATTGTTTGGTCATGGGATATCTGTCAACGTCAAAAATTTCAGGGTCAATGTCATAATTGTGCAGAACTTGACCTTTGTTAGGTAACTTAACCTCAAACCTTAACCTTTCTTATATCTCAGCAACCTCTGCTTGAATTGTTCTAAACTTTGTCAGATTGTTTGGTCATGGGACATCCATCAACGTCAAAATGATCAGGTCAAGGTCATAATTGTGCAGAACTTGACCTTTGTTAGGTAACTTAACCTCAAAACTTAACCTTTCTTATATCTCAGCAACCCCTGCTTAATGTTTTCTGAAACTTTGTCAGATGTATTGTTTGGTCATCTAACATCTGTCAACATCATAATTTTCAGGGTCAAGGTCATAATTGTGCAGAACTTGACCCTTTCTTATATCTCAGCAACCTCTGCTGGAATTTTCTAAACTTTGTCAGATTGTTTGGTCATGGGACATCCATCAACGTCAAAATGATCAGGGTCAAGGTCATAATTGTGCAGAACTTGACCTTTGTTAGGTAACTTAACCTCAAAACTTAACCTTTCTTATATCTCAGCAACCCCTGCTTGAATTTTTCTGAAACTATGTCAGATGTATTGTTTGGTCATGGGACATCTGTCAACATCATAATTTTCAGGATCAAGGTTATAATTGTGCAGAACTTGACCCTTTCTTATATCTCAGCAACCCCTGCTGGAATTTTCTAAACTTTGTCAGATTGTTTGGTCATGGGACATCCATCAACGTCAAAATTTTCAGGGTCAAGGTCATAATTGTGCAGAACTTGACCTTTGTTAGGTAACTTAACCTCAAAACTTAACCTTTCTTATGTCTCAGCAACCCCTGCTTGAATTTTTCTGAAACTTTGTCAGATGTATTGTTTGGTCATGGGACATCTGTCAACGTCATAATTTTCAGGGTCAAGGTCATAATTGTGCAGAACTTGACCCTTTCTTATATCTCAGCAACCCCTGCTGGATTTTTTCTGAAACTTTGTCAGATGTATTGTTTGGTCATGGGACATCTGTCAACGTCAAAATGTTCAGGGTCAAGGTCATAATTGTGCAGAACTTGACCTTTGTTAGGTAACTTAACCTCAAAACTTAACCTTTCTTATATCTCAGCAACCCCTGCTTGAATTTTTCTGAAACTATGTCAGATGTATTGTTTGGTCATGGGACATCTGTCAACATCATAATTTTCAGGATCAAGGTTATAATTGTGCAGAACTTGACCCTTTCTTATATCTCAGCAACCCCTGCTGGAATTTTCTAAACTTTGTCAGATTGTTTGGTCATGGGACATCCATCAACCTCAAAATTTTCAGTGTCAAGGTCATAATTGTGCAGAACCTGACCTTTGTTAGGTAACTTAACCTCAAAACTTAACCTTTCTTATGTCTCAGCAACCCCTGCTTAAATTTTTCTGAAACTTTGTCAGATGTATGTTTTGGTCATGGGACATCTGTCAACGTCACAATTTTCATGGTCAAGGTCATAATTGTGCAGAACTTGACCCTTTCTTATATCTCAGCAACCCCTGCTGGATTTTTTCTGAATTTTTGTCAGATGTATTGTTTGGTCATGGGACATCCATCAACGTCAAAATTTTCTGGGTCAAGGTCATAATTGTGCAGAACTTGACCTTTGTTAGGTAACTTAACCTCAAAACTTAAAACTTTCTTATATCTCAGCAAACCCTTCTGGAATTCTTCTGAAACTTTGTCAGATGTATTGTTTGGTCATGGGACATCCGTGTCAAAATATATTAAGATATATACACATGTAGTGAGTTTATTACTTATCATGACATGTTGATAACAATGCATTGACAGACACTTACTTTTTCACATTTTCTTTTTGCATAGTGATACCATTTAATATCTGATTTTCTTAGAAGGGCGAGACACCCTCAGCTGAGGTCTGTTTTCTTGTTTAACTTAGAATTTTGTTTAAGTTTTTTGTATCAATTTCCCTTTTTTTCAAAACCACTACAGATATTGCTTTGAAACGTACAGCACTTATTCACCATCATTACCTCCATCAATAGACAAGAGTACATAACTCTGTCGAGGTTTTTGTAAGAATTATGGCCTTTATTTTACTTAGAATTTTGGTTTAAGTTTTTTGTACCAATTTACTTTTTTTCAAAACCATTACAGATCTCGATTCGAAACTTACAACACTTATTCACCATCATTACTTCTATCAACAGATGAGAGTACATAACTCTGTCAAGATTTTTGTAAGAATTATGGCCCTTTTAGCGACTAAAAATTTTGGTTAAGTCTTTTGTACCAATTTTTAACCAGGTTTTCCGAAGGAAAAATCTGGTTATTAGTTTGGCGAAGTCGGCGGGCGGGCGGGCGGGCAGTTGGGTGGTTGGGCGGGTGGGCGTCAACGACGATGTGCCAAATGCAATAACAAATTCTGTAGATTCAAGGTCAAGGTCACAGTGATAAGAAATAGACTTTAATTGAACTTTTCTTGTCCGGACCATAACTTTGTCATGCATGGAGATATTTTCAAATAACTTGGCACAAACATGCACCATATCAAGACGATGTGCCAAATGCAATAAAAAATTCTGTAGATTCAAGGTCAAGGTCACAGTGATAAGAAATATACTTTAATTGAACTTTTCTTGTCCGGACCTTAACTTTGTCATGCATAGAGATATTTTCAAATAACTTGGCACAAACATGCACCATATCAAGACGATGTGCCAAATGCAATAAAAAATTCTGTAGATTCAAGGTCAAGGTCACAGTGATAAGAAATAGACTTTAATTGAACTTTTCTTGTCCGGACCATAACTTTGTCATGCATAGAGATATTTTCAAATAACTTGGCACAAACATGGACCATATCAAGACGATATGCCAAATGCAAAAAAAAAATCTGTAGATTCAAGGTCAGGGCCACAGTGATAAGAAATAGACTTTAATTGAACTTTTCTTGTCCGGACCATAACTGTGTCATGCATAGAGATATTTTCAAATAACTTGGCACAAATATGAACTATATCAATATGATGTGTCACATGCAAAACATTTGTCTTTAGCTTCAAGGTCAAGGTCACAGTGACAACAAAAAGACATCAGTTGAACTTTTCTTGTCGGGACAATAACTTTTTCATCCATAGAGATATTTTCAAATAGCTTGGAACAGATATACACCATATCAAGACGCTGTGTCATATGCACAATTTATGTGTTTAGCTTCCAGGTCAAGGTCTTTAGCTTCCAGGTCAAGGTCACAGTGACAGAAAATATACTTTACTTGAACTTTTTTTGTTCAGACCATAACTTTACCATGCATATAGATATTTTCAAATACTTTCGTGCAAATATGCTCCATATTAAATAACTTGGCAATAAGTTTCATAACCTTGGGCCCTGGATCTAGTCTGTTTGCAAAGGCATAAATGCGTTACTATCAAGTAAAGGGTTAAGGCAGATCACTGATTATCAACCTGGCATTAGGGATCCTAAAATGTGGCTGCTTACAACAAAATGTTGCTTAATATCTGTTATCTATTATATGTTCTTAATAAATGAGGCCATCAACACACGATTGACTGTATTGAACTGATACTTGTTAGATAACATTGTGATATATTTAATTGACAAAGTAATTATGATTATTCATCAATAGAAATATTCCCTGTTACTTGAATTACTAGCTTTGATTAACTATTAACAGAAAGATTTGACAGATCTGTTAATTCTTAATCAAACACCTTCCATTATAGAAAACCTGGTTTCATGGAATTTCCATGTCTTGTTACTTTTTTTCAAAACCATTACAGACATTGCTTTGAAACTTACAACACTTTTTCACCATCATCACCTCCATCAACAGATAAGAGAACATAACTCTGTCAATATTTTTGTAAGAGTTATGGCCCTTTTTATGCCCCCCCCCCCCCGGAATCTCCGATTCGGGGGGCATATAGTTTTTGGCCTGTCTGTTGGTCTGCACGTCTGTCTGTTGGTCTGTCTGTCTGTCTGTCTGTCTGCACAAAAAAAACTTTAACCTTGACCACTACTTTTGAACCATAACAGGTACGGCTACCATATTTCACATGTGTATTCCTTGTGACCTGACCTTTCTGTCAGTACCAAATTTTTTTTCCTTGCGACCTTGACCTTTGACCTAGATGTAGTTTTTGGCCTGTCTGCACGAAAAAAACCTTTAACCTTGACCACTACTTTTGAACCATAACAGGTACGGCTACCATATTTCACATGTGTATTCCTTGTGACATGACCTTTCTGTCAGTACCAACATTTTTGAACTTGCGACCTTGACCTTTGACCTAGATGTTGCCATTCTCAATTTTTTGTTTAACCTTCCCCACTTCTTTTGAACCATAACAGGTAAGGCTACCATATTTCACATGTGTATACCTTGTGACATGACCTTTCTGTCAGTACCAAAACTTTTCACCTTGCGACCTTGACCTTTGACCTAGATGTTGCCATTCTCGAAAAAAACTTTAACCTTGACCACTACTTTTGAACCATAACAGGTACGGCTACCATATTTCACATGTGTATTCCTTGTGACATGACCTTTCTGTCAGTACCAACATTTTTGACCTGGCGACCTTGACCTTTGACCTAGATGTTGCCATTGGGGGGCATCAGTGTTTCACAAACACATCTTGTTCTACTTAGAATTTCGGTTAAGTTTTTTGTACCAATTTACTTTTTTTTAAAAACCATTACAGATATTGCTTTGAAACTTACAACACTTTTTCACCATCATCACCTCCAGTAACAGACAAGAGTACATAACTCTGTCAATGTTTTTGTAAGAATTATGGCCATTTTTCGCCTGAGATTTTTGGTTAAGTTTTTTATACCACCCCACTTTTTAGCTCACCTATGCACAGAGTGCAAGGTGAGCTATTGGGATCACATTTTGTCCGGCGTGCGTCATGCGTCGTGCGTCGTCAACATTTGAGCTTGTTAACACTCTACGGGCTACACTTCGCATTCAATCTTCATGAAAGTTTATCAGAACGTTCATCTCCATAAAATCTTGGACAAGTTCGAAACTGGGCCATATGAGGTCAAAAACTAGGTCACTAGGTCGAATTGAAGGGAAATCTTGTTAACACTCTGGAGGCCACATTTTCAACTTGAGCATGTTGAAACTTTATCAGAATGTATGTCTTGATGATATGTAAGTCAAGTTCGAACATGGGTCACGTCGGGTCAAAAAGTAGGTCACTAGGTCAAATTGAAGGAAAATTTTGTTAACATTCCAGAGGCCGCAATGTTTGCTTCAGCAGTTTGAAATTTTGTCAGAATGTTTGTCTTAAAAATATCTAGGTCAAGTTCGAATATGGGTTATGCCGGTTCAAAAACTAGGTCACTAGGTCAAATTGAAGGAAAATCTTGTTAACACTTTGGATGCCGCATTTTCTGCTTCAGCAGCTTGATATTTGGTCAGAATGTTTGTCTTAATGATATCTAGGTCAAGTTTAAATATGGGTCATTTTCTGCTTCAGTGGCTTGAAATTTGTTCAGAATGTTCAGCTGAATGATATCTAGGCCAAGTTTGAATATGGGTCATGCCAGGTCAAAAACTAGGTCATTAGGCCAAATGGAAGGAAAATCTTGTTATTACTTTGGATGCCGCATTTTTTCAAGTTCAAATATGGGTCATATTGGATCAGAAACTAGGTCACTAGGCCAAATTGAGGGAAAATCTTAACTCTGTAGGAGCCGCATGTTTTGCTTCAGCGGCTTGAAATTTGTCAGAATGTTGAGCTGAATGATACAGTACAGCTCAAGGGGGTTTTCCCAAAAACCCTCACCCCCGCGGGCTGATAAGACACCTGTACGCAGGGTTTCCCCTACAATAACCCGGCGGTCCCGCGGGGTTTGATCATTCAACTATTAAGCCCGCGGAGGGAAATCCGATAACGATTTATGACGTCACGATGATTGACAGCTGTGATAAAGGCAGCCCCCCGGCGTTCCCGCTCATCTATATGCGGGGTTTCCCCTACAATAACCCCGCGGTACCGCGGAATTTCATCATTTTTCAAACGGTAGTTAATATACAACATCACACTATTGGACTAAAATGTTTTTAAATCAAGAGGGATATCCTATTCAGTAACCCAGACGCGACATGTAACATTAACCCATCTGTAATGCGATCAAAGTAAGTGAACGTCAATTATTACTTTCAATTAATAGGTGTTAAAAACATGTCGACAATCTGAGTTGTTTGGTATTATTATGTTAGGGTTAATCACTTATGCTGTCGGCTTTATGAAGCATTCATGTATCATAAATTCACAAATCAATTCAACCACCCGGTGTCATATGTCCTCCCCTATTAATATAGGCGAATCTTTGATTGCCGGATCTGCTTTCTGGCCTATAAGTCAGACAAGAAATAAAATGACAACTGGACGCTTGTTAATGAGAATCGCAATGTTTAATTCACAATACTCGCATTTGGTACGGTTTTGAATATGGAAACTTATACACAATATTGACTGGAAAGATGATGAAGTTCAATTATGTTGTCGTCTATATGTTTTCCCTTTTCCACTTGCAGACACTTTCTGACGCAGCTACAAAAGAAGAATTTGGAAACATTGTGACATAATACAAAACTGTCTCAATGGTTTCAACCTTATTCAATAATAAGTGTACTTCCGTTTATAGTTTTTTCCAAATGTTTACCTACAAGTTTTCAAATTGGCTACTGCTGATGTGTTGCATGTGGAAAATGGTTAATAAGAATACTCTTCATCTCAGTGGCATAATACAACTTAGTTGTAAAGGATGTGCATGTAGTATAATTCAAAAAAATATATCACCATTCGCATACGCGCAATAAGATCATGATGTAACCGTCTTACTACATGCATTTAGGCTTACAAGCCTCACAAGAACGGTTATGACCAAACACTAACTATAAACGTACGTTTTTTATTGTAAATTCTATTTATGTCAATATATCCGAAGGTCGGTTTTGGCGTGACGTGAAACATGTATTAACAAAACCCGTCATGAGCAACTTCTCCATTGTCAAATGTTTTCATCTCTAGTCCATAATAGATCTTTAAGTTTTTGATATATGTTTCTGTATTATATGTAGACGTTTTGAATGTCGTCTACTGCGGATTTATCATATGTTGGAAAGGGGGGTTAAAGAAAAAATAAAAAGATGAGCGCTTGTTAGCTGATCGTGTAATGATCTTATCAGGTTAACCCCTTTCCAACAAACACCAAGCAGACGACTTGTAAAACACTTTGTCAATCATTATTTTCAGCCCTGTATCCATTTGCCACAATGCTCTTTCTGACCCTTATGTTCCCGTCTGCCACTTGATTCAATAGTACATAGTGCTAAAGAGTGGAATTACATTTGTTTTTCCTCTCTGGTCTTTTCTTAACAGAACCTTCTTTTCGTCTTAGTCCCTCGTTTGTGCGGCTCACGATGGTGTCTTCTCAAATAAATGTTAACATAATTTATAATCGGAAAACAAATTAAAACACACCCACTTGCATTTTTCCGCGGGGGCTTCGCGGGTGCTCCGCGGGGGCTCCGCGAAAGAAATATAGGCCACTCCCATTTAACATTTTCTGCGGGGGGAACCCTGCAATCCACCTCAAGCGGGCATATCTCTGAAATACCTGTAAAACGCCGGGTTAAGCCGGGGGAGCGACTTTACGCCGGCGGTTCATCAATTTATCGATTTTGGGAAAACCCCCTTGAGCTGTACTGTATGTAGACCAAGTTAGAATATGGGTCATGCCGGGTCAAAAACTAGGTCACTAGGTCAAATTGAAGTAAAATCTTGTTAACACTTTGGATGCCTTATTTTTGCTTCAGCAGCTTGAAATTTAGTCAGAATGTTTGTCTGAATGATATCTAGGCCGAGTTCGGATATGGGTCATGCCGGGTTGAAAACTAGGTCAGTAGGCCAAATTGAAGGGTAATCTTGTTAACACTCTGGATACTGCATTTTTAGCTCACCAGAGCACAAAGTGCTCAAGGTGAGTTTTTGTGATCGCCTTTTGTCAGTCGTTCGTCGTTCGTCGTTCGTCGTCAACATTTGCTTGTTAACACTCTAGAGGCAACATTTGCATCCAATCTTCATGAAAGTTTATCAGAACATATATCTCAATCAAATCTAGGCCAAGTTCGAAACTGGGTCATGTCGGGTCAAAAACTAGGTCACTAGGCCAAATTGAAGGGAAATCTTGTTAACACTTGGGAAGCCACATTTTTGGCCTGAGCATGTTGAAACTTTGTCAGAATGTTTGTCTTAGTGATATCTAGACCAAGTTCGAATATAGGTCATGTCGGGTAAAAAACTAGGCCACTATGCCCAATTTGTCTTAGTGATATATAGGTCATGTCGGGTCAAAAACTAGGTCACTAGGCCAAATTGTAGGGAAATCTTGTTAACACTCTTGAAGCCGCATTTTAAATTTGAGCATGTTGAAACTTTATCAGAAAGTTTGTATTGATGATATCTAGGCCAAGTTCGAATATATGTCATGTCTGGTCAAAAACTAGGTCAGTAGGCCAAATTTAAGAAAAATATTGTTAACACTCTGGAAGCCACATTATTGGCTTGAGCATGTTAAAACTATGTCGGAAAATTTGACTTAATGATATCTAGGTCAAGTTCGAATATGGGTCATGTCGGATCAACAACTAAGTCACTAGGCCAAATTGTAGAACAATCTAGTTAACACTTTAGAGATCGCTTTTTATATGCCTGTTTTGAAAAAACGGATCGTATTATAGTTTTACCTGCGGCGTACGGGCGGGCGGGCGGGCGGGCTGGCGGGCGGCGACCAGTATGTTGTCAGAATGTGTATTGGGATAATATCTCGGACAAGTTCGATAACTAGCCATATCACTTTAGTCAATCAAGAGTTATCGCCCTTTAATTATAGAAATTACCCAACATTGGTCTTGTCAGCTCAATAACTTTAGAAGCCTTTGTCAAATGATCACCAAATTTGGTCAGAATGTGTATTGGACTAATATCTCGGACAAGTTCGATAACTAGCCATATCGCTTTAGTCAATCAAGAGTTATTGCCCTTTTATTATAGAAATTACCCTAATTTGGTCTTGTCAGCTCAATAACTTAAGAAGCCTTTGTCCAATCATCACCAAATTTAGTCAGAATGTGTATTGGGATAATATCTCGGACAAGTTCGATAACTAGCCATATCGCTTAAGTCAATCAAGAGTTATCGCCCTTTAATTATAGAAATTACCCAAAATTGGTCTTGTCAGCTCAATAACTTTAGAAGCCTTTATCCAATCATTACTAAATGTGGTCAGAATGTGTATTGGCATAATATCTCGGACAACTTTGATAACTAGCCATATCGCTTTAGTCAATTGAGAGTTATCCCTCTTTAATAAAATTGGTCTTGTCAGCTCAATAACTTTGGGAGCTTTTGTCCAATCATCACCAAATTTAGTCAGAATGTGTATTGGCGTAATATCTTGGACAAGTTTGATAACTAGCCATATTGTTCCTGTCGATAGAGAGTTATTGCCCTTTAATTATAGAAATTACCTAAAATTGGTCTTGTCAGCTAAATAACTTGTAAAGCCTTCATCCGATCATCACCAAATTTAGGCAATATGTTTATGGGCAGAATATCTTGGTTACGTTTGATAACTTACAACGTTATCTTAGTCACTACACAATTATGTCCCTCGAAATGGCCAAAACTGTACTAACAGTGTCCGCTCTCTAAGTTTGGCTGACGTACAACCAATTACCACTATACTTGGTCTCAAAAAAACAGGACGGGCGTATTTTGTGACATTTGGCGCTCTTGTTTGACTTGAGTAGCTTGAAATTTTGTCAGAAAGTTTACCTTGATGATATTGCCATTGGTGCTGAAAGAGTTATGTTTTCAATAGCCCATTCTCAGGTGAGCGATTCCAGGGCCTCATGGCCCTCTTGTTAATTTTAGCATGATGAAACTTTATCAGAATGTGTTTCTTGATGATATGTAGGCCAAGTTAGAATATGGGTCATGTTGGGTCAAAAACTAGGTCACTAGATCAAATTGAAGAAAAATCTTGTGAATACGTTGGATGCCACATGTTTTGCTTCAGCCGCTTGAAATTTGGTCAGAATGTTTGTCTGAATTATATCTGGGTCAAGTTCGAATAGGGGTCATATTGGATAAGAAACTAGGTCAATAAAGGAAAATATTGTTCAAACTCCGGAGGCCGCATTTTTACTTTGAGCAAGTTGAAACTTTGTCAGAATGTTGTCTTGATGATATCTAGTCCATGTTCGAATATGGCTCATATCAGGTAAAAAAAATACAGATCACTAGGCCAAATGAAGGAAAATATTGTTAACACTGTGGAGGTTGCATTCAGAATAATTGTCTTGATGTGTTTTGCATTGCAGTACATTGTATAATTAAGGTGAGCGATCCAGGGCCATCATGGCCCTCTTGTTTTCAAAACCTTTAGTCATTTAGCTAAGCTTATAAACTTACAATACTTATTTATCATCATTACCTTCATCAACAGACAAGGGTACATAACTCTGTCAAGTTTTGTTTAAGAATTATGGCCCTTTTTCGATTTATAATGTTAAGGTTATTCATACCAAATCAATTTTTTTTCAAAACAATTAGAGATATAGCTTAAACACTTACAAAATCTTTTTTTACCATCATTACCTCCACCAACAGCCAAGAGTGCATAGTTTAGTGAAATGGTTGTGGCGGGATGGCTGGGGGATAAAGAAAACAAAAATACTAAAATCATTGATGTGAGGAAAAACTTGCATATTTCTCTTAACATATCTTTTTTTTATAGAGATTAAGGATGATCACGAATCAGATTTCTTACAACTGCCCACTTTCCTATGTCTTTTGTTGTTGCTTTGGTCGATTTGTATATACTCCAAGCCAGATGTAAGCTTTTCTTTAAAACATACCTAGAAGGAATAATTATTTTTATTATACCGCCCCGCTTCATACAATGGTAGAGCACAATGCGAGGAAATGCAGTTTACAAGAACCATAACTCTGATTTAGCTCATTGCAGAGTTATTGCCCTTTGTTACTTTTTCTTGTCCGTAGAAATTTTGACCGGAGATTAACTTTAGAACTGCTAAATGGAATATAATAAAACTTCATACGATGATACAACACATTGAGAGGAAGTGCAGTGTACAGAAACCATAACTGTATTTTACCTAATTACAGAGTTATTGTTACTTTTTCTTGTCTGGAGAAAAACTTAATAACTACTAGATGGAATCTTATAAAACTTCATACAATTGTAGAGCACAATGAGAGGAAGTGCAGTGTACAAGAACCATAACTCTATTTTACCTAATTAAAGAGTTGTTGCTCTTTGTAACGTTTTCTTGTCCGGAGACCAAAAAAAACATGGTGGAATGTAATTAAACTTCATACAATGAGAGGAAGTACAGTATACAAGAACCATAACTCTAATTTAGCTAATTACAGAGTTATTGACCTTTGTTACTTTTTCTTGACCGAAGAATAACTTTCATTGCCATTTCTTACTTTTTTCTTGTCCGGGGAATAACTTTAAAAATAACACTTTAAGAGGAAGTGCAGTGTACAGGAAACATAACTATATTTGATCTTATTACAGAGTTATTGCTCTGTATTACTTTTTCTTGTCCGGAGAATAACTCTAAAACCACATGATGGAATTTAATAGAACCTCATACAATGGTAGAGCACAATGAGAGGAAGTGCAATGTACAAGAACCATAACTCTATTTTAGTTAATTACAGAGTTATTGCCCTTTGTTACTTTTTCTTGTCCGTAAAATAATTTTCATTGTCCTTTCTGATGTTTTTCTTGTCCGGAGAATAACTTGAAAACTACATGATGGAATTTAAAATGGGGTTTCTAAATATTTCACTACCTTTCTTATCAGGGCGGCGTTCGGGGGTATTAATCACATTCAGTGATAGTTCTAGTTTTACATGAGAATAAATTGCGTTTGACATTTGATAATATAGTTTCCACTTTAAAATCACTCGTATCGCAACCTAGAAGAATATCTATATTTGATTTCTCTAAATTTGAATATATTTCATTGATATTCAATTTAATGTTTTGGATTAAGGGTTTAACTTGTTCGCAATCCATAAATAATGGTTTAATGTTTCCTCTTGCATTAAACAAAAATTGCATAAGTTTGTATCTACTCATTTTATTTTATATAACAATGAATTAGTTGGTAACATCTTATGTATTATTTGGGTCTGTAACCATTGTATATAGGTATCATTTGTAAATATGAAAACATTGCAATATTTTGTTTTTCCAGTTCATGTTTTCATTTCGAAACAACATCATCCATTTTTTCTGACTTTTTGGCACCGCACTATTAAATGTTAATGTTTTATAGACAAATATGTTTGAGTCAGTTTTTATTAAAATATCGTATAAATAGAAGTTGATACATGGGTTATGGGATATATATAACGGAAAATCAGTTTTTGTAATATTGTTCTTTGTTATAAAGGACCTTATAGAATTTCTTAGACTATGTAATATTAGTCACTTGACACTTTTTCCATATTACTTTTAATATTCTCCAAGGTTAGACAATTTCCATTTACATTCATCATATCCTTTACTAGCCTTATGCCTCGGTTATAGAAATATTCGATGACAATATGTTACAAACTATTAAGAAAATGTTCATTATAGAACAAAGTCATGTGTAAAACTTCATACCAATCATTACAACGTACCTTTTCCATAAAGATTACATATGCCTTCAATACATCTAACCAAAAATCATTTCTTATACTCTTTGATACGTATTCACAGTATATTTTTCCAAAATTAAAAACTTTTTTAACATCAAAAATATTGTAAACTAACTTGTATACTTTCTTCACGAATTATTAATTTTTTTAATCATTTTATTTTCATGCTACAAATATAACTTTATGTGTCAATCATCTTTAAACCACCGTCTGCATATTGTTTTATAAAAACAGAACGTTTAATTTTCGCTTTACCCTCCCATACATAATCCAATAGTATGTTGTTTAACTGTTGATAAAATCATCTTTTGGTGATGGTAAACTGATAAATAAATGTGTAAATATAGGAATTAAAGTCGTCATAACAGACCTGTGATATGATTTTCTTCACAGTATTTCATTATGTCATATACTAATCTTGTATTTTTCTCCTATAAAACGTCCTTAAATTAAAACAGTTTGCTCGTTTGATATTAAATAGTCTAAAACGGTTTTAAGCCTATTCGCTAAAGTTCCTGTAGCTATTTTGTATAACACGTTAAGTAAAGTGATAGGTCTCCAGTTTTTAAGAAATTGATTCGCTTTATTGACTTTTGGTATACATGTTATTGTTCCTAATTTAATATATTATCCCCTCGTCAAACAGAGTTTGAGAGGGGATATAGTAACGGGGCTGTCCGTTTGAGCGCACGAATGGACACTTGTTGTGTACTGTCCATATCCTAAAGCCCACTCACCACCCTTAAAAGACACTTTGATAAGTATTTTTTTTTATAGTTTTCTAATGGGTACCTAATTAGCATATTAATGCTATTTATTCCGTAAAAGGGTGATAATTACGGAATAAACCGTACCCTTGTCGGGTACTACCCAACAAGGAAACATCAAAGGAAAATACCCAACAAGTGTTCATTCGTAGGCATGTCTGTTCGTGCGTTCGTGTGTCCGTCCGTAACAACCTTGTGACCACTCTACACTGAACATCCTTTGACCGATCTTAACCAAACTTGGTATACAGTTAGCATATGGCAAGGTCTAGAAGCCTATTTATTTTCAAGGTCACAGGGTCAAGGTCAAAATTGGACTTTGACTATTTTCCCATATAACAACATTGTGACCACTCTACACTGAACATCCTTTGAGTGATATTAACTAAACTTGGTATACAGTTAGTATATGGCAATGGCTAGAAGACTAGGTCATAGGGTCAAGGTCTAGGTCAAAATTGGACTTGGGACTATTTTTCCATATAACAACCTTGTGACCACTCTATACTGAACATGCTTTCACTGATCTTAACCACTTGGTATACAGTTAGTATATGGCAAGTTCTAGAAGCCTATTTATTTTCAAGGTCATAGGGTCAAGGTCAAAATTGGTCTTTCCGTCCGTAACAACCTTGTGACCACTCTAAACTGAACATCCTTTGACTGATCTTAACCAAACTTAGTATACAGTTAGTATATGGCAAGGTCTAGAAGCCTATTTATTGTCAAGGTCAAGGTAAAAATTGGACTTTCCGTTCGTAACAACCTTGTGACAACTCTACACTGAACATCCTTTGACCGATCTTAACCAAACTCGGTATACAGTTAGTATATGGCAAGGTTTAGAACCCTATTTATTTTTAAGGTTATACGGTCAAGGTCCAGGTCAAAATTGGACTGACTATTTTCCCATATAACAACCTTGTGACCACTCTACACTGAGTGAACATTCTTGAACTTATCTTAACCAAACTTGCCATACAACTAGATATGGCAAGGTCTAGAAGCCTATTGATTGTAAATGGGCAAAGGTGGGGTCATTTGGCAAAGGCCAAATGCGGAGACAAGGACAAATTACACTTAGTTCTCTGGTACATAACATTAATAACAATTTGATAAAGGCAAGGACAAATAACATTAGTTTTCTGGTACATAACATTAATATTCAGGTCATTGGCCATATTTTTAGCCATATTTTTAAATTTAATACCGAGGGGATGCATCCGCTTTGAGGTGCCCTTGTTTGAAAATGTATTTGAGATAAAAGCATGATTCAAAGATCTTACAACAAAGTGTCCAATTTTATTCCAAAATAATTCATAAAAGTTCGTAGAGAAACCATCTTTTCTTTATAGTTGATGAAAGAAGTTTGGTAAATTTAAACATATTTGGGCGGGTGATATAGTACTTGTAGATACATTTTACTCGGATATCAGAATAGAAATGACATTTGCAAGCAAAATGGAACTCATCTTCAATGTCCCTGTATCACACAAACTACATACTCGCTCACACCTTTCTTTCCTCTCTCATCCATAACGTAATGTTTCAATAATTAAATTGTAAGAAGAAACACGAATAGTTGTAATTTGTTTTCTTAGATTAAATAAACTTATATGAGAAAGATATTTAACAAACCAAAATCAGTTTTGATGTGTATATATAAAGAGTTTAAAATAGAGTTGTTTAATAAATCAGACTGCCGCACCTTTGAAGAAATATGTCAATTAGTCTTGCTTGAAAAGTGGTATAAAGGATTTACTGTCTATTGATCCTGGATTGTCAAGATATATGAAAAACAATATTCGCTTAACATGAACTTGAGATTATATACCCAATTTTTACTTCCTTTAGAACAACGCTTGAAAGACTCATTAAATACGTTTTTAAGTAAAATGTTGTCAGTTTTAATAAGGTTTAACCAATATTTTAAAATGTAGACATGTCTATTAATGTTTAAAGGGTAGCGCACTAGTTCTCCATAGACAGCGGCATAACTTGTACTTTTTTTACACCCAATATAGATTTACAAAAAGGCTAAATAAACTTATTTAAGCTCTTTCGATTTGGTAAAACCTCATACTGGACAGGCATTAGTTAAATATGGAGCCAACACATGAATTGAACAAGTGAAGCGCTATAGCAGGTTGCTTTTCCAAATATTTAACATTATTCAATAACATAAACATTGACTTAAAGTAGTTCCAAGGTAATTCAATCGTTGAAAACCTCAATATCTGTTTGATTATATTTTCATTTCTCTTAAGACATTACTGGAACTTTCTTACAAAAAACGAAATACATGTATGTCACAGTCGATTTCTAAATCAAAGGAAGCTTAACAACTAATGAAACACGAGTTCGTGATTATTCGTGCGGTTTTTGAAACCCTTATATATTTATATACATGTGTTCCCTTTCTAATACTTTGACAACGATTCTAAATGACAAAGCGCTCTGTTGCTTTCGTTAAATTGTAAATTGACTCCGTTGATTTACCAAAACAATTCAACCTGTGTGACTGCATGTTTTAGAAAGCAATACTATATTAAATATTTATTGTTCATATTTCCACACACAAACAAAAGATTGTCTTGCATTTTTTCACCGTAAGCATAACGTTTACTTTAAATAATTGATGTTTTTCAGCAGACGAACAATCTCAAATATATTCCAGGCATATTTGCACACCCGAAGGTAATTATATTTCATTTCTTTAGTTCAGTATCTTAACCGTTCCTAAAGTACATACAGACATTTATGAAACTCATTTACCGAACATTTTATTTGTTTGATATTTTTATGACTTTAAAAAAGTAAGGTTTTGGAATTAAATGAATAATAAATTGTTAAACACAAACTGTCCACAAATGATTAATATACTGAAGTTGGCTTCGTGTGCAAGTGGTAGCCGGTGTCTTCAGAGACAAAATATAGCAATATAGGTGCCGAACGTCTATGCGTACTATTTTATTTGAGTCTATTAAAGTTAACATAAACATAGATTATTAAAGATGAATAAATGTATACACTCTTTGTTACAGTGTACAGCTCACTTTCAGGAATTGTCCCATCAGGTAAAGCACCTACATTTTTGTTTGGAATATCTATTAACCCCCTCTTTTTCTTATCCTTGGGTATTGCTTTTTAGCTCCACTGGCTGAAAGACGGTCGAGCTTATGTCATGGCGAATTGTCCGTAGTGCGTTCGTGCGTGCGTTAACTTTTTCCTTTAAACAACTTCTTCTCCCTAACCACTTGGCCAATTTGGTTGAAACTTCATAGGAAGCATCCTCACAATATCCTTTACTAAATTCCTTCAATTTTTAGCTCACCTGAGCTTTGCTCAATGTGAGTTATTGTGATCGCCTTTTGTCCGTCGTGCGTCAACTTCTTCTCCTCAGTAACCAGTGGGTCAATTGGGATGAAACTTCACATAAAGCATCCTCTCAATGACCTCACCAGATATCCTTCAAATTTTTGGGATCCATGCAAAATTCTGGTTTCCATGGAAACGAAAAATAACTTCAAAATTCTTCTTTGGTTGGCAGATCTTCAAATAATTTTGTAGAAATGTTCCTTTGATGACCCTCTATCAGATTCCTTCAAGCCATGTTGATTGGTCGAAAAACATGGCCGCCATGGGGGGCGGTGCTTTTTTGCCTTATATGGCTATAGTGAAAACTTAAAAAATCTTCTCCCCCGAAAGTGTCAGGGCGATTTTTAAATTATTTTGTAGAAATGTTCCTTAAGTGACCCACTGTCAGATTCCTTCAGGCCATGTTGATTGGTTGAAAAACATGGCCGCCAGTGGGCAGGGCTATTTTGGCTTATATGGCTTTAGTGAAAACTTAAAAAATCTTCTCCTCCAAAAGTGTCAGGCTGATTTTCAAATAATTTTGTAGAAATATTCCTTGGATGACCCTCTATCAGATTCCTTCAAGCCATGTTGATTGGTGAAAAAACATGGCCACCAGGGGGCGGGGCTATTTTGCCATATATGGCTATAGTGAAAACTTAAAAAATCTTCTCCTCCGAAAGTGTCAGGCCGATTTTCATATCATTTTGTAGAAATGTTCCTAGGGTGACCCTCTATCAGATTTCTTTAAGCCAAGTTGATTGGAAAATATGGCCGCCAGGGGGCGGGGCTTATATGGCTTAAGTGGAAAAAAAATTAGGTGAGCGATCCATCATGGCCCTCTTCTTTTTTATCCATTCTAAATTATTGTTTCCATGCCAACCGAAAGAAAAAAAACGTGAAAACTTCAAATATCTTTTTCTCCGAAATAATCTGGCCGATTTTCAAATAATTTTGTAGAAATGTTCCTTGGATTACCCTTTATTAGATTCCTTCAAGAAATGTTAATTGGTCGAAAAACATGGCCGCCAGGGGGACGGGGCTATTTTGCATAATATGGCTATAGTGAATACTTAAAATATCTTTTTCTCCGAATGTGTCGGGCTGATTTTTAGCTCACCTGAGCTTTGCTCAAGGTGAGTTATTGTGATTGCCTTTTGTCCGTCGTCCGTCGTGCGTCAACTTCTTCTCCTAAGTTACCGGTGGGTAAATTGGGATGAAACTTCACAGAAAGCATCCTCTCAATGACCTCAACAAATTTCCTTCAAATTGTTGGGATCCATGCAGAATTCTGGTTTCCATGGCAACGAAATAAAAAACAACTTCAAAATTATTATTCTCCCAAACTGGTTGGCAGATTTTCAAATAATTTTGTAGAAATGTTCCTTGGATGACCCTCTGTCAGATTCCTTCAAGCCATGTTGATTGGTCGAAAAACATTGCCGCCCGGGGGGGGGGGGGGACGGGGCTATTTTGCCTTATATGGCTATAGTGAAAACTTAAAAAATCTTCTTCTCCGAAAGTGTCAGGCCGATTTTCAAATAATTTGGTAGAAATGTTACTTAAGTGACCCTCTTTCAGATTCCTTCAAGCCATGTTGATTGGTCAAAAAACATGGCTGCCAAGGGGGGCGGGTCTATTTTGGCTTATATGGCTATAGTGAAAACTTAAAAAATCTTCTTCTCCGAAAGTGTCAGGCCGATTTTCAAATAATTTTATAGAAATGTTCCTAGGGTGACCCTCTATCAGATTCCTTCAAGCCAAGTTGATTGGTCTTAAACTATGGCCGCCAGGGGGCGGAGTTTATATAGCTAAAGTGAACACACAAAAATCAGGTGAGCGATTCCAGGGCCATCATGGCCCTCTTGTTAAATAATTTTGTAGAAATGTTCCTTGGGTGACCCTCTAATCAGATTCCTTCAAGTCAAGTTGATTGGTCGAAAAACATGGCCTCCTAGTGGCGGGGCTATTTTGCATTATATGGCTATAGTGAATACTTAAAAAATCTTCGTCTCCGAAAGTGTCGGCCGATCTTTAAATAATTTTGTAGAAATGTTTCTTAGGTGATCCACTATCAGATTCCTTCAAGCCAAGTTGATTGGTCGAAAAACATGGCCGCCAGGGGGCGGGGCTTTTTTGCCTTATATGGCTGTTTAGAGATTTAATTTTTGACTAATGGCCGTGGAGCGATACTGGCCCTCTTGGGCCTCTTGTTTGTAAAATACAATATAGTTATTTAGATACGATCGTCGTTTGTAGAGTTAAGCTCTAAAAATAAAGTTTTTTCCTGAGAGAATAGGCAAGTCGGAAAGCAGTGATATATGTTACACACATTGTAACAAATTATGTATTCCCACATCTAAATGCATTTATCTGCAGAAGATACATTTAGGAAATTAGGAGAGAATTGTCATACTTTTGTCTTCTTTGGTAATCTTAATTTGCTCTTTCAGTGTATGCTTTTCCATAAATGTTTCATCGAAAGTCTTTCGAAGTAATATGCTGCAGGTCCCTTCAATGTGGAGAAGGTGATAATAGAAAACAAACAAAAATCATGTCTCACATGTCTCAAAGATGGCTCAAGTTTTTAGCTCACCTATGCACGAAGTGCAAGGTGAGCTATTGTGATCACATTTTGTCCGGCGTCCGTCCGTCGTCCGGCGTGCGTCGTCAACATTTGAGCTTGGTAACACTCTACGGGCTACATTTTGCATCCAATCTTCATGAAAGTTTATCAGAACATTCATCTTCATAAAATCTTGGACAAGTTCGAAACTGGGCCATATGAGGTCAACAACTAGGTCACTAGGTCGAATTGAAGGGAAATCTTGTTAACACTCTGGAGGCCACATTTTCCACTTGAACATGTTGAAGTTTTATCGGAATGTTTGTCTTGATGATATGTAGGTCAGGTTCGAACATGGGTCACGTCGGGTCAAAAAGAAGGTCATTAGGTCAAATTGAAGGAAAAGCTTGTTAACACTCCAGAGGCCACAATTTGGGTAATATTGGGTCAGAAACTATGCCAAATTGTAGGAAAATCTTGTTAACACTTTGAATGCCGCATTTTTTGCTTCAGCAGCTTGAAATTTTGTCAGAATGTTTGTCTGAAAGATATCTTGGTCAAGTTCAAATATGGGTCATATTGGGTCAGAAACTAGGTCACTAGGCCAAATTGAGGGAAAATCATGTTAACTCTGTAGAAGCCGCATGTTTTGCTTCAGCGGCTTGAAATTTTGTCAGAATCATTATCTAAATGACATCTAGGCCAAGTTTTAATATGGGTCATGCCGGGTTTAAAACTAGGTCACTAGATCAAATTGAAGGAAAATCGTGTTAACACTTTGGATGCCGCATTGTTTGCATCAGCAGCTTGAACTTTAGTCAGAATGTTTGTCTGAATTATATCTAGGTCAAATTCGAATATGGGTCATATTGGATCAGAAACTAGGTCAATAAAGGAAATTATTGTTCAAACTCCGGAGGCCGCATTTTTACTTTGAGCAAGTTGAAACTCTTTCAGAATGTTGTCTTGATGATATCTAGTCCATGTTGGAATATGGGTCATATCAGGTAAAAAAATATAGATCACTAGGCCAAATGAAGGAAAATATTGTTAACACTGTGGAGGTTGCATTCAGAATAATTGTCTTAATGTGTTTTGCATTGCAGTACATTGTATAATTAAGGTGAGCGATCGGCCAGAGCCATCATGGCCCTCTTTTTGTAAAATGGCTCAAGCTCTGGACATGTATACTTACAAATCTTAAAAAGTGTTACAAATACAAAAAACTAGGTCACTAGGCCAAATTTAAGAAAAATCTTGTTAACATTCTGGAAGCCACATGTTTGGTTTGAGCATGTTGAAACTTTGTCAGAATGTTTTTCTTAGTGATATCTAGACCAAGTTGGTATATAGGTCATGTCGGGTCAAAAACTAGGTCACTAGGCCAAATTGAGGGAAAATCTTGTTAATACTCTGGAAGCCACATTTTAAACTTGAGCATGTTGAAACTATGTCGGAAAATTTGTCTTAGTAATACCTAGGTCATGTTCGAATATGGTTCATGTCGGGTCAAAAACTAGGTCACAAGGCCAAATTTAAGGAAAATCTTGTTAACACTGTGGAAGCCGCAGTTTAAACTTGAGCATGTTGAAACTTTGTCAGAAAGTTTGTCTTGATGATATCTAGGTCAAGTTCGAATATAGGTCATGTCCGGTCAAAAACTAGGTCACAAGGCCAAATTTAAGGAAAATATTATTAACACTCTGGAAGCCACATTTTTTGCTTGAGCATGTTGACAATTTGTCAGAATATTTGTCCATCTAGGCCAAGTTTGAATATGAGTCATGTCAGGTCAAAAACTAGGTCACTAGGCCAAATTTAAGGAACATCTTGTTAACACTCTTGAAGCCGCATTTTAAACTTGAGCATGTTGAAACTTTATCAGAAAGTTTGTCCTGGTCATATCTAGGCAAAGTTCGAATATGGGTCATGTCATGTCAAAACCTAGGTCACTAGGCCAAATTTAAGGGAAATCTTGTTAACACTCTGGAAGCCACATAGCCACATGTTTGGCTTGAGCATGTTGAAACTTTGTCAGAATATTTGTCTTGATTATATCTAGGGTAAGTTCGAATATGGGTCAGGTCAGGTCAACAACTACGTCACTAGGCCAAATTGTAGAACAATCTAGTTAACACTATAGAGATCGCATTTTTGACTTGAGCAGCTTGAACTTTTGTCAGAAAGTTTGTCTTGATGATATTGCCATTAGAGCTGAAAGAGTTATGTCTTAAATAGCCCATTCTCAGGTGAGCGATTCCTGGGCCTCATGGCCCTCTTGTTTTAAATAATTTTGTAGAAATGTTCCTAGGGTGACCCTCTATCAGATTCCTTCAAGCCAAGTTGATTGGTCGGAAACTATGGACGCCAGGGGGCGGGGCTTATATAGCTAAAGTGAAAAAAAATCAGGTGAGCGATCCAGGGCCATCATGGCCCTCTTGTTAGACAAACGTTCATCTTATGCTTAAAGGGAGGTAACAATAATTTGAAAATTAAACACGAAGCAATTTTCCCAATTCTTCTTCTTATAACATGAATATATCTGAAGTAAAAAAGGTTGTATGACTTATATTTAAGCGGGTAAATACCCGTATTTACTTACATGTCAATAACCGACTAATTCTTAAAGACATTACGATTACACTTATGACTCATGATACCTTTGATCACTATTTTTTAATGTTTTGGATATCTACAATCTTGGAAAAAAGTATTGTTTCCATGTGAAGAGTTAATGCACAAATAAAAAAAAGAAAAGCGATAACATTCATGATTGCATACTGAAATAAGCACGAGGGGTGTTCAAAAAAGTTCACGGAAAAGGGTTCTTATTTCTAAATTATGGCAGTTATGTTTCTAGAATTTAGTTATGCTCCCCGATAAAAATTCGGGAGAGCATATAGTCGCTGTGTCATCTGTCTGTCCGTTCGTTTGTCTGTCCGTACCGCTTTTGTCCTGGCTATTTATCAGCAACTACTTACTTGAATGCAATGAAACTTTACGGGAAACTTCACTTTAATGAGGATATGTGCATATTATCATCATGTTTTTCACAGAGTTATTGCCCTTTTGATTTATATGTAATATGAAATAGGCTAATTCTTATTCGGGCTATTTCTCAGTAGCCACTCACTTGAATTCACTAAAAATATATTGGAAGCTTTGCTAACAAAAGTAGATGTGCATATTAACTCAATGTTCCGGTTCAGTGATTTCTCTTAGAGTTATTGCACTTTTAATTTCTATATTATATGACATAGGAAAATTCTTGTTCGGGCTATTTCTCAGCAACCTAAAGCTTGAATTCACTTAAACTTTATGGGAAATGTCACAAACAACAGGCGATATGCATAGTAGCACTCGTTTATGGTCCGATGATTTTTAGCTCGACTATTCGAAGAATACGGAGAGCTATTACAATCACTTGTGCGTCAGCGTCAGTGTCGGCGTCGGCGTTGCAACTTTGCTTAAAGTTTTGCATGCAAGGCTCTTTCTCACAAACCACAGATGCTATTGCTTTGAAACTTCACACACTTATTGGACACATCTAATGACATTGCAGGACAAGTCGAAAAACTCTACATCAGATTTTGACACAATTATGCCCCTTTTTGTATTTATAAATTTTGGTTAAAGTTTTGCAAGCGATGCTTTGTCTTACAAACCACAGATGCTATAGCTTTAAAACGTCACACACGTATTGGACATCATCAAATGACCTTGCAGGACAAGTCCCAAATAATGACACAATAATGCCCCTTTTTGGACTTAAAATGTTTGATTTCAAGTTTTGCATACAAGGCTTTTTCTCACAAACCATATATACTATTGCTTTGAAACTTCACACACTTATTGGACATCATCAAATGACCTTGCAGGACAAGTCCCAAATAATGACACAATAATGCCCCTTTTTGGACTTAAAAATTTTGATTTCAAGTTTGGCTTTTTCTCACAAACCACAGATGCTATTTCTTTGAAACTGCCCACACTTATTGGACATCATAATATGACGCTGATTTGAATTCAATGGAAAGGTTAACTAACCAGAGGAGATGTGCATATTATCACCATGTTTTGTTTTGATGATTTTTTCACAGAGTTATTGCCCTTTATATTTTTGTATAGTAGTATGTCATAGGAACATTTTGTCCGGGCTTTTTCTCAGCAATAACACTTTATGGTAAGCCTCACTTAAAAGAGGAAATGTGCCATTTAATACCATATTCCATTTCTATATAATATGACAAAGGATAATTCAATTCAGCTTTTGTCCGGGCTATTTCCCAGCAACTACTTACTATAATTCAATGGATCTATATGGGAAGCTTCACTAACAAGAGGAGATGTGCATAGTATCACGTATGTTCCGGTTTGGTGTTTTTTTGTCCGGGCTATTTTTCAGCAACTACTGACTTGAATTCAATGAAACTTTGTGGAAAGCTTCACTAACAAGAGGAAATGTGCATATTATCACCATTCCTGTGTCCTCGTTATACTTCGGGACTCATATATCGGTTCCACCGATATCTTGTTTAGATAGTTCCATACAATACCAATTTTATCACAACAAAGCAGATTCATTACTCACGTACATATAGTGTTATCGTAACTACAGTAACGTCTCTTAAAAATACCGGCCCAACACATTTTGACGTCGACGTTAACGTACCCGTGCATGATAATTGCTCTGTGAAAATTTAATCAATTGATTAAATACATTTCATACAATGTTACAGCATTAATTTGAGAAATAAACGTCTCAACGACTCTGTCTGTGTGTTATATATAGACACCTGGACTGCTGAGGAAAGCTTTTTACCAAGCAGCTTTATGACGGCGACAACGTGTGATGACGTTATGGATTGCAGACGACCGCTACGCATATGCTCCCCGATGTTTTCTCATCCCTCCTGGAAGCGTTTATACCACTGATAGACTGATGTTATCTTCACCGCAGTTTCACAATCGACATTGTTCAACATTACCATTATTTCTGTCATTAAAATTCTATTCCGATCACAGAATTTAAATGTCGATCTCTGTTCTTCACTCTTTTTAACACCTGTTCTTAGAAAGATGTCAGAAAACAAAACAAAAACGTCATAAAAATCATGTCAGAAGATGGCGGGATTATTTCTCATTTGGTAAACTTGTCCTTAAAAGATAATGGACGTATTATTTCGAAAACACAAACATTTAGAAATACTGAAAATTGGGCCGGGACGACGCCGCTGACGTTACTTTACAATGTACTTTTTGAATAGGGAATATCGCGATCTACATAATAGCGCTATTTTACGGAATTGCTTCGAAAGATAAAGAAATGAGAGCACTTTTCCGCGAACTTTTTGTACATTTATTCGAAAAACATTTTACATGATTGTCCCAAATAGGTTTATAAAATAAATTTACCATGATAGGTTCATGTAAATCTCATAGTCTAAAGTAATTGTGGAGATATTTAGACGGAAGTGGTATCCATCCATCATGAAGGACGGCACAGTGATCATAAGAATTGTGTGCAGTTGCATGCACCAAAATAACTACTAGTCTTGTATGAGACCATGACCTTTTCCGCTTTCATTCCAGTCCCTACTATTATTAAGCATTACATTTTTAAATTTCTTCCAAAACCAACAAAATATCCATCCTTATTCAATTTTAGCTCGACTTTTCGAAGAAAAGGCTAGCTATACTACTCGCCCCGGCGTCGGCGTTGGTGCCACACCTTGGTTAAGGTTTTTTGTACCAATTCCCTTTTTTGTCAAGACAATAACAGATATTGCTTTGAAACTTACAACACTTATTCACCATCATTACGTCCATCAACAGACAAGAGTACATAACTCTGTCGAGGTTTTTGTAAGAATTATGGCCTTTTTTTACTTAGAATTTTGGTTAAGTTTTTTGTACCAATTCCCTTTTTTTTCAAAACCATTACAGATATGGCTTCGAAACTTACAACACTTATTCACCATCATTACTTCTATCAACAGACAAGAATACATAACTCTGTCAATATTTTTATAAGAGTTATGGCCCTTTTTTGACTTAGAATTTTGGTTAAGTTTGTTGTACCAATATAATTATTTTCAAAACCATTACGGTATGGCTTCGAAACTTACAACACATATTCACCATCATTAACGCCATCAACAGACAAGAGTACATTACTCTGTCAAGATTTTCTTTAAGAATTATGGCCATTTTTCGCCTTAGAATTTGTTAAGTTTTTCATACCACCCCACTTTTTTTCAAAACCATTAGTGATTTTAGCTTATAAATTTACAATACTTATTTATCATCATTACCTCCGTCAACAGACAAGGGTACATAACTCTATCAAGTTTTGTTTAAGAATTATGGCCCTTTTTCGATTTAAATTTAAGATTAAGTTATTCATACCAAATCAATTTTTTTCAATTACAGATATAGCTTAAACAATTACAAAAATCTTTTTACCATCATTACCTCCATCAACAGCCAAGAGCGCATAATTCAGTAAAGGTTTTTGTAAGAATTATGACTCTGTTTCGACTATCACCCAAAAAGGTTTTGTTTTATTGGCAAGCACAAACAAGTCGAGCATGCTGTCCTCCGACAGCTCTTGTTCAATTCCTTCCAAATCCAATAAAATATCTAACCTTCCTTCACAATTATCCACAACATATAAAAGGTCTAAAAGTGGGTTCCGCAAGAGATATGCTAATACAGGATAATGAACATCCCACTCCACTATAAACAAGCATACTGCGACGATGGTTCTCTCTTGTCTCTACTCTCACGACACCGCACGAATAATGAAACAAGCTATCGAGTTGTCGCGAGAACAGCGTCAAACTCTCCTCGTGTAAAAGTACGGGAAACGGAAGTTGTAATGGCTATGTGAAGTGCTCTCTGATTGGTCGATATTTGGTCGTGTCCGGATTTTTAGCCAATCAGCGATCAGGTCATAGGAAACCATTTCTTTTTGTGTCGATATATATAGTTTTGACGTGTCTGTGTTTTCCGCGGAAATGGTACCCCTTACGGCAACTCAAATATTAAGAAAACGAAGAGACGGATCAAAAATCGGGACGATCATTTGATGTAGCAACTGATGGGCTACACAACGCACACCGAGTGGTTTCTAAATTCGAAAAACTGTGGGAGGAGATAGTTTTCGACCATTTCCATAGCAACGGTGGTTTCTATGGCGACCATACTACAAAAGGAACAACTAGAGCCTAGACCGTTCATCCTTACCAAGTTTGGTCGAAATCCGTTGAATAGTTTTGGCGCTACGCTTGCCACAAACAAACGGACAGAAACGAAGACCGACTTTAAGGGTCTCTAGAAGAGAGAACCAATAACGAAGACCGACTTTAAGGGTTTTTAGAAGAGAGTACCAATAAGTTTATCAATGGTGCGTGCCATTCCAAATCCAACAAAATATCCATCCTTCCTTCACAATTATCCACAACACATAAAGAGCCTGAACGTGGGTTCCGCGAGAGATGCGCTAATACAGGACATCCTCTGTCTGTTCTGGACATCCCTCTCTCCTATAAATAATATTATCAATGGTGCGTGCTATAGACAAAGCAATGAATGAAACTGGATTGTTAGAATCCAGTGAGAAGCCGCCTTGCAATGTTCCGTCATCATTGACAGCTCCTCTGCCATGACACCCGAGACCCCGTTCTGGATTGATGCAGAGTCCAAGACTCGAGGTCGACGTTGGAGGTATAAATAACAAACAATTCTGACTATTAGGTATGCTAGATCACTATGCCACCCACTCACTGGCGGCTAGAATACCGCCACAGCAAATTTGACATCCATTTGACCATCATTCAGCGGCCTATTTATGGGCATCAAAAACCTCTGTTTCATCCATCAATCTTAAAGAAAGAGACCACTGCTTTAGCCAAAAGTGTCAAGGGAAATGTCAAGGCCAACTGGGGTTAGGTGAGCACCGTCATATGATATTAGGCCACTTGTTTTGGTATGTTTTCCACGAATAATTGATCTATCATTCCAGAGATTCCCTACAATTTGACATCCAGGCCTATTAATGCGTTTCCTTTTGTTATTATTTTCCCCAAGCTCAATTGAGTCAATTAACGGAAATGTCATTACTATTTGTGGTAAGGTGAACCCTCTCATATGATATTAGGCCACTTGTTTTGGTATCTATTTCACAATTTGACGTCAAGCCCTATTAAAGCATTTCCGTTTGAAGCAATATAATAGAAGTCGCATATCATGCACTATATAATTTTCCCTTTTGTAGTACAAACAAGATCATTCCCGCCTAGGCGAACTCCGATCATGACTAGCCGATGGTTGCAGGGCATGGTAAACAGTAACTGGGTAAACAGTTGGGTTCAGTGAATACCACTGGCTCCAAGCCAAAGCACCTTTTTATCATACAAACCCAGACCGAGTGACCTCCTAAACTTAGCTATTTCTTCGACTCTGGCAATCAGTGAGTCACCAATGAGCCAACTATCTGTAAATAGACTAAGGAATGGTGACAGCCCGTGAACCAAGCTGACTCATAACGAAAAAAGGAATATTGACTTTAAAATATTAGTTTAGCTACAGTTTTTTCACAAAAAAAATCCCAATCATAGAATTTCTTTATTCTTTATATTTGATTAGTACATACAATAACTGGTTGAAACAGGGTCTTTCAAATAGTACTATTTGAAAGACCCTGGTTGAAATAAGAAAAATAAAATATTTGTAATCGATCATGACCAATTTCATCAAAGGTGCAAATATATGCATTTTGGCCGAAAACATAAAACACACAAAATAATTAAAACGAAAACTAAAAATCATATTAAAGTTCAAATATAACTTTATATATGGAATGTAAATCAATACGAAATAGGAATTTTGAGAAAAAAAGGAAAAAGAATATATTAAGCTGTTTTTCAAGGTAGAAGTGGTGTCACATTTCACCCCCGAAAAAGTTAAAATCATAGAAATTTTCCGTTCTACATAATAGAATTTTCTGTAATTCTCCATAAACACTAAACATCGTTCACTTAAATAAAAAATTCAAAAACAATATAGGTCACCGTACTCTGTTTAGAGTAAAGGGACTTTTTCCTTGCGTTTTCTTAGAAATACAGCAGTTTTGCTAAAAAAAACAGGCCATGCTTCGAGGAAAAAGTCGATTTACCAGGAAAGGAGTACGGTGACCTATCTTAATTTTGCATTTTTTATAAAAGTGAACTATATTAGGTGTTTATGGATAATTACAGAAAATTCTATTATGTAGAATGGAAAATTTCTTGAAAAATTGTATGATTTTAACTTTTTCAGGTGTAAAATGTGACACCTTTTCGACCTTGAAAAACAGATTAATATATTTTTGATCATATTTTTGTCACAAAATCTCTTTTCATATGTATTTAAATTATATATATAAAGTTATATATGAACTTTAATATGATTTGTAGTTTTCCTTTTTTTTGTGTGTGTGTTTTAGGTTTTCGACCAAAATGCGTATATTTGTGCCTTTGATGAAATTGGTCATGTCATTGACAGGCCAATATTTTTTTTATTAAATCGATAACATTTATTATATTTTTTTTCTTATTTCAACTAGTTATTGCATGTACTAACAAAATACAAAGAATAAAGAAATTCTTTACTTGTGATTTTTGTGTGAAATAACTGTAGCATACGCCTTTAAGACGTATGTAGCGTTTAAAGGCATCAGATTTCCATTTAGCTAATCTTTTAATCAATTCATTCTGTTCATATATTGCTGCCAAGACAAATGCTCAACCTATGCGAAAGGAGTAGGCTAACCTAATTAATGAGTATATATCTTTTGATAGTACACAGCTAAATTGTGAGCGTGATAATGGGTAGGCAACCTTTGGAACATATTTTAGCAAAAGCCCAAGTTACGGCAAGCACTTCGGCTTATTCACAAAGCCCTTACACCTTTATGTCATTTCGCAAAAAATACACGTAACCCCAATTGTCTCCTGCTCCCATTGGCCAAATTGCACTATTCATGTCCTACTGTTTTGAGATTGGTTATTCTCCATTCACTATTTCCACATACTTGTCGGGGATTATTTTTCATCACAAAATAAACAATTTAAGGAACCCACCTCTGCATTCATTGTTGAAAAATTGCTAAGCTCGCAAACAAATCAAGCTACGATCACGGACGTCATACTGCGTAGATAAGTAGCATATTGCCTAACATCTTCAATTCCCCATTTCAATGCTGCCTCTTTACAACGGCATGCCGTGTATCGTACGTTGGACTAATGCGCGTGAGCTAAGTTGCTTTCACTAACGAACTTCAGGGAAACAAAGTACTATTTAATTCCGATATACAAATAATGTAAGGGTATTAAGCAATAAGCATCACCATAAGGTTTGCTTAAACACACCAGTGAGGTCCACCTACAACATTGCATGTTCCTGCCTCTAACGACCCTGCCTTGTGAATTGTAACTGCAGTGCTTGATTTTCTCAGATGCCATGTGGAGGGTCCTAGGTGTGAATTCTGGTGCCAACAAACAAACTGTTTGCAATTTAAATCGGCTCAAAGTTTATTTGAATAGCGAGATACATGCACACAAATCTGTCTTCTTCTTTTCAAAGCAATATTAAACCTCAAACATGTGCCAACTTTCTGCAAAAACAGGCCACAACAACCGGATGTGAAACCCCTGCACTGTCTGTGAATAACTGAAAGTCCTCATTACAAACCCAGTACCTTTCATGGAAGACTCCCATTTGAATTCTAAAGATAATCCAGCCTGAGCTTGAGAATTAGAGATCGTCTTTCATATCCGTTTTTGCTCGAAGGGGAAAATGAGGCTTTGTCAAACCACAGATCTAATTGATCAGTCCGTGGCAGAAAGGACAGCAAGGGAAAATAGTCTGGCAAGCAAAGTTTAAAGATCTAATTAAGAACTGCACTTTCTTAAAAGTACATTCTTTGCTTAAAGTATATCCTCAATTTTCAAGCCAATGTCACCAATTACCTGCCGGAATCTTGTTTTTAAAGTACAATTTGTGCTGAAAGTATATCCTCAATTTTTAGCTCGACTTTTCGAAGAAAAGGCTAGCTATACTACTCGCCCCGGCGTCGGCGTCTGCGTCGGCGTTGGTGTCACAACTTGGTTAAGGTTTTTGTACCAATCCCCTTTTTAGCTCACCTGTGCACGAAGTGCTCAAGGTGAGTTATTGTGATCGCCCTTTGTCCGGCGTCCGTCGTCCATCGTCCGTCGTCCGTCGTGCGTCGTCCGTCAACATTTTATCCTCTGTAACCGGTGGGTCAACTGGGATGAAACTTCACAGAAAGCATCCTCTCAATGTCGATTGGTCGAAAAACATGGCCGCCAGGAGAGCGGGGCTATTTTGCCTTATATGGCTATAGTGAAAACTTAAAAAATCTTCTCCTCCGAAAGTGTCAGGTTGATTTTCAAATAATGTTGTAGAAATGTTCCTTGGGTGACCCTCTATCAGATTCCTTCAAGCCATGTTGATTGGTCGAAAAACATGGCCGCCAGAGGGGGTGGAGATATTTTGCCATTTATGGCTATAGTGAAAACTTAAAAAATCTTCTCCTCCATAAGTGTCTGGCCGATTTTCAAATAATTTTGTAGAAATGTTCTTTGGGTGACCCTCTATCAGATTCCTTCAAGCCATGTTGATTGGTTGAAAAACATGGCCGCCAGGGGGCGGGGCTATTTTGCCTTCTATGGCCAAGTGAAAACTTAATAAATCTTCAACATTTTCTCCTCAGTAATTCGTGGGTCAATTGGGATGAAACTTCACAGAAAGCATCCTCTCAATGACCTCACCAGAATTCCTTCAAATTTTTGGGATCCATCTAGAATTCTGGTTTCCATGGCAACGAAACGAAAAAAACTTCAAAATTCTTCTTCTCCCAAAAATTGTTAATTGGTCTAAAAACAAGGCCGCCAGGGGGGCGGGGCTATTTTGCCCTATATGGCTATAGTGCAAACTTAAAAAATCTTCTCCTCCAAAAGCGTCAGGCCGATTTTCAAATAATTTTGTAGAAATGTTCCTTGGGTGATCCTCTATCAGATTCCTTCAAGCCATGTTGATTGGTCAGAAAACATGGCCGCCAGGGGGCGGGGCTATTTTGCCTTATATGGCTATAGTGAAAACTTAAAAAATCTTCTCCTCCATAAGTGTCAGGCCGATTTTCATATAATTTTGTAGAAATGTTCCTTGGGTGACCCTCTATCAGATTCCTTCAAGCCACGTTGATTGGTTGAAAAACATGGCCGCCAGAGGGCGGGGATATTTTTGCCTTATATGGCTATAGTGAAAACTTAAAATATCCTCTCCTCCGAAAGTGTCAGGCTGATATTCAAATAATTTTGTAGAAACATTCCTTGGGTGACACTTTACAAGATTCCTTTAGGCCATGGTGGTTGGTCAAAAACATGGCCACCAGGGGGTAGGGCTGTTTGGAGATTTGATTTTTGCCTTATGGCCGTGGAGCGATACTGGCCCTCTTGGGCCTCTTGTTAATATGTATTATCAGACTCCATCTAGTTGAATACACATATATATACTATCTAATTGCGCTTGTAAGCTATTTTTGTCTGTTGTAGAAACGGCAATATCATCTGTAAATAACAATAGATATAGAATACTTAAAATTAGTTTTCATTTCTTTTCAGGTGGAAAATATACTCCATTAGCATTGGTTTGGTACTGCGGAAATTTCTTTTGGTATTCAAACAGTGGGATATATCAACCACTGCCAGAACCAGCGCTAGTGTATCATGATAACACCAACATGAACTAAAACTCGCACGGACATCGGAGACTACCATACATAATCTGTATACATTAATTGTTTTCTGTATCTATGTTTTTTTTCCTCAATCTTTATATAAGCAGTGCTCCACCCTTAACGTATTTATTACACTAATGGAAACAGACATGCCTGTGTATGATAAGGATCCAATGTATATTGCTAACAAGAAGTTTCTTGAACTAATCAGCTAACAGTATAGATGAAGACGAGACCGGGACATTGCCAAGAGATTTTAAGTGTTGACTGGGTTGAGTGTTTTGTATGTAGGACACTCTACATACAAAACACTCAACCCAGTCAACACTTAAAATCTCTTGGCAATGACCAATGACCCATTTATTGAAAAATTTCAATATTGACCAAAATCGCCAAGCGATGACATGCTGCATTTACAAATAATGTAACTGGTCACGTTACGGCCATGCCTATTGCATAGTTGGGTTAACGTTGTTTTTACAGTTTATATAATTATACTGTAATAATTAAAATGAATCATCATTGATTTTGTTAAAGATTACCCATTTATTTATAAATTTAAATATTGTAAATAGGCAAAAACATCCCCAGAAACTTTTTTCTGAGCTTTGATGAATCGGGTCGTAAACCAAACTATAAACAAGAAATATGGATCGCCAACTTAACTATGAACCAATCAAAACGTTTCATTTCTTTGATTCCTTCGACATTATTCATTAAATACAACATATTAGCTATCGCCGAAAAAGCGTAGCCTAGGAACTTAGGGTAAAGTTATTAAATACCCATTACATGTGTTTAAAAGTTTGTAATAACGGTAGAAGACATACGTATTTTGTATCTTGCTGTTTCTTAAATCATTTTATACAATTTATTTATTCATAAAGGTTGTTTCTTTACAATAATTATGTTGGTTGCTCCCTTTTTGATTACGTCACCCCATGGTACAACATTAAAAACTATCCCATACTGACGCCGCGCTTCCACGCGGCGTCAATAAATACAACTCCGACACGTGTGCCGTGCTCACTTTCAATGAATCAAAGCGGGTATTCAAACGCAATTCTCGGCCCTCTGTTGTTGGCAATGATGTCATTCTATAATCATTTAGGTATAGTGTATAACACATATAGAAACACATCTCCCATTATCAAACAAGGTGATTAAGTGTTTTTTCTCTTTGGGCCCATTAAAGAGGGGCTACATATAAATGGGCTTAATCCCTTAACCGGTTATAACATCTATTAATCGGTCGTTATCCCCAGAGCTCTGTTCGAATGTGAATTGATACAGTCGCTCTCTGATTGAGATTTGTTGGCCATAGAGAGATCACACATAAATTGTTTAAGGCAACTCCAGGGGTTACAGATTAGGTCAAGAAATGATATTGTCCTTGGCTAAATATGTGCATTCCTATTGTGGCTGAAATAGAGAAGAGAACATTCAACTTTCTTTGTCAACTGTGTGGGTTAGAGAGAGACTGTGCAAAAACCGATTGTTTCTATTACGCGTCTGTTCTGTTGTAAATGGTACGCCCGGTATCTGGTTTTTCCAAGATATCGTTATTCTTTTACATAAATATAACATATACAATGCACTACAAGATTACGTAGATTATGGTGTTTTTCCTAGTAAATACATTTGGAAACATTGTAATGATACGAAAGTGTCATAGACGAATCTTAATTAGTCCGATATGGGATTATGCTAAACGTAATTCGGATATGTTGTATGCTTGCTTTCCAATCGCTCAACTAAGTGCATATAAGGCTAATTCCGATTGTCTTCAGTGTACACATTGTAGTTGTAGCGATATTAAAACAAGTTTGATCGAACATGTCTTGATTAACTGTACAAGTGTGCGATCATGTACTGTCTTGTTCCAAAACAGAACTTTATTGGAGTTTAGTAGAAACATTTTCGATTTATTATTATGTTTATGTTGCTGCTTTGTTCGGTTTGTGCCCGATATTGGACAATGAAGTACAAGAAAACTGTGATACCTTTTACAAACATGTTGCGTTGTTTTAACATGCGATATACTTATAAATAATATATAGATTTCTAAATGAAATTGGTAGTGGGGTTTCAATTTAGCGGATGTTTTGTCATACACAATAGTTTTTAAATACACTTATAAGATATTCGTGTATAATTTAGTATGTACTTTAATCTTGCAAAATTTATTAAAGAAGCTATGAGCAGAAGAAGTAGTTTGTTAAATAACATAGTGAATTTAGTAAGTATACATGTAAGTTCATTTCATTGTGAAATGTTACAATTATGCTGGTTTCGCGGGGTTGATGTGCCTATGAAAGTAACATTTGCCACGTAACTTGCAAGATACATTCAAATATTGATTGACTCTTAACATAGGATAGGTGGGGTATACGTATTTTACCTTTTTCTGTACTATTTCTGGGACCAAAAGGCATAGAACTGAACCGCTGGGTGCAGTGTATACATGTATTGTATTTCACTCATTTTCTTTGTGTTGTGACTCTTGATATATATACTTAAGAAAGGGAATAACAATGTGAAAGTAATTAGTCAACACAGAGCGTGAGTCCTTTACTTTTCGTTTCTGTTAAGGCCCGTGTTACTTTGTTGTGCTAAATGAGCATCTTTATTTATACTTTGCATTTTGTGTAATAAATCACGTTTATGCCTAATAACCTCCCTTTTTCGAAAAGGGGTTGTGTTTATGCAACGGACGTCAGTACGGAAACTTAAAAGGTTACTCTTCCCAGTCAATTACTATCTCATTACAAAAGACAAGAATAGTCAATTTCGATTAAGATTATCATTATGTATGATTTTTTCTTTCTTTTTTATGTGTGTGTTAATTGTAATTAGTTTATATATTGTCAAAATGGGGGGGAAACTGTACAATGTACGTAAATAAAATTATTGTATATATTGTGTTCAAGATTTCGTGCATTAACATATACAATTCTGTCTCTTTCTCTCTGTCTCTCTCTCTCTCTCTTTCTCTCTCTCTCTCTATCTGTCACTGTCTGTCTGTCTCTGTCTGTCTGTCTGTCTGTCTCTCTATGTCTGTCTGTCTGTCTCTCATTCTCTCTCTTCTCTATCTTACCTCAGTCTGTCTGTATGTCTGTATGTCTCTCTCTCTCTCTCTCTATGTACGTCTGTCTGTCTGTCTCTCATTCTCTCTCTTCTCTATCTTACCTCTGTCTGTCTGTATATAGCTCTCTCTCTCTCTCTCTCTCTCTCTCTCTCTCTCTCTCTCTCTCTCTCTCTCTCTCTCTCTCTCTCTCTCTCTCTCTCTCTCTCAGTTTTCTTTTGTAGTCAGGGTGTAAATGAAGCAAACTGCATTAATTCATTATCAAATACACACACTCAGGTATTAAAACCTTGTACAAAAAAGGACAACCCCAAACAATATTTTAAAAATTGACGTACTATCACATTACTTAATATTGTGTACACCATTGGCACAGGATGCATAGCCAACAGAATAAAAACCCTTTTTAACCCAAACTGATACACACTTTTCAGGACTTTTCAATAGCCGATACATACGATACTGATTTACGATATACTGCGTTACACAGAAGAAAAGGATATTCCAGGAATTCTTCTTTTAATTATTTTGAAAAGGCATTTTCTTCTTTATCATGGTCTTTTGTAAACACAACTTTGAAACAATTTATGTTTGGTCATTCGATACAAACACTATTTAATTTATTGTGTATAAAGATGCTAAGTCAACTGTAACTCCGTTTGGATTTCTTCTGTCTAATTATTTTTATAAAAACAACGAGGCTGCAGACAAGGGGACCATCTATCATGCACAATGAGGTCGAATTCCAAAAGTTTAAAGAATTAATATAAATGGAACAAAATATAAAATTTAACAATTAGAAGACGACACAAGTGTAATTCTTCATTGATCTAGATATTCCTAAAATGAAACTCTTTCCACTCTTTCTAAATTGTCAGTTACATCAGGTTTGAAAGCTTTTTTAGAAAAAAATAAAAACAAATGTATTGATTGGAAAGAAAAAAACCCATATAGTTCAGATATTCAAAATAAAGGAAATTGAACAAACATTTAACATTGGAATACAATTATTTAAACACCAATTGGAAAGATAACAGTAATCAAAGGTTAACTTATTTCAAACCTTAATTACTTATTCCTTCTTAACCACATTCAACAGAAGAAATGATAAATAGACTGAAAACTTTTATATTAAAAAAAAACACACGATAAAGGAATCAGTTCTAGTTAGAGATTACATACACGGCGGTTTAGATATGCCAAGTATAGTTTACAACTTTAAACTTAGGTGCTTAATGGAACTTTTTGATACCTTAATCTTTTTTATCAAACGCCTTCGAAATTTTTGATGTACAATAATAAGTAACTAGAATCTATACATTTACAGTTTTATAAGAAACGTTTCAGCGTAAGAAAATCGACTAGTCATGCATTTATTCAATAAAGAATGGGGAAATTTTCTCTCATTCAAGTTCTTCTTTGAAAGAATAAATCAATAACGATCTCCTTTATTGTTACGTATTTATAATAGCATGATACCTACCTTTCATATATTGATATATAGTCTGGATTACTTTATCTTACTTTTTGTTATTTTTTTTCAATAAAATCGTCAGTATAAGTATGTTATGTTTACAATATGTATTGTTCAAATTGTAAATAAACGGGGTTTTCTACTGACAGGACAAGAGAGATAAAAAAAAAAAGGCTTAATGACAATTTGACTTTTCGGTTCAGTCTAACTTTGCAAACCTTTGGTTTGTTTGGTCAACATTTTAGTCTCACTTTGCCAACCAATTGTTGACACATCTGCCTAACCTGTTATAACAAGTGAGGAGACATCTCTGTTTACTTAGTAAATAAATAAATGGTTTATGTTGTATCGGTATAAAAATGAAACGTAAATGTTTCTATTTTTGTAATCTCATTTATTATAAACATAAAATATTTAAGGTATGTATGTTGAACTAGTTCCCGCATTCAAATCCTTTACGAATTTTGACGAAATTTGAAAAAATGCTTGCAAAATAGAAAATGTGTTATGATATTATAAATACTTTCTTTCAAAAGTAAGTGTAAACAATATGTATACACATATACAATTGAATTGTCTACCTCTGTATCATAGTCCATATAGACACTGCGGACATTCTTCTTTTTCTACAAACATTTCATACAAAATAAGACATGTAAAACACTATTAAAATAATTTGATCAACTTCGAGGCTGCACCAGCATATAAGAACAACTCGAACTCATCAGATTCAAATTAAGAGTAACTAAATGTCTGTCTATAATTCGTTTTTCTCTTTCTAATTTTGAAATTGTAGCATCTTGATCTCGCTCATTTGTTGTTCCTCCTTTATCATTTCTAATAGCACATACATTTTTAAAAGGAAAACTATCGAGGTAGTTGATAATCTAGATGTGTGAAGTTAACAGTCAGTTGGTTATTGGTAGTTGGTTATTCAATCTACTGCCAGAGTACGAATAAACAGCCAGCTAGTAGTTGGGTGTCCGCCATATTATCGAATCTATAGCCTTGGGCGAATACCAACACAGCTAGCAATTGGTTATTATCCCCCGCCTGATTTATCAGGGAGGGGGGATATTGAAATGGCGTTGTCCGTCCGTACATCCATACGAGAACTTGTGGGGTTTGGCCCACTCACCATCTTATAAAGACACTTAGATAAAAAAAAAAAAAAAATTATAACGGGTATCTCATTTGCATATTAATGTTATTCATTCCGTAAAAGGGAAGTTATTACGGAATAAATTGCATACTAAAAACATCAAAGGAAATAACCCCACAAATACACTTCATCAGTACGTACGTCCGTCCGTCACGTCCGTCCGCACCCATTTCTCAGTAACTAGCTGGTAGAATTTCATGAAACTTGAAATAAATATGAACCAACATACTGGGATGATGCCCGTCCATTGTTTTTAGCTCACCTGTGCACGAAGTGCTCAGGGTGAGTTATTGTGATTGCCCTATGTCCGTCGTCCGCCGTGCGTCGTCCGTCAACATTTTCTCTTCTGTAACCAGTGGGTCAATTTAGATATAACGTCACAGAAAGCATCCTCTCAATGACCTCACCAGAATTCCTTCAAATTTTTGGGATCCATGCAAAATTCTGGTTTCCATGGCAACGAACTTCAAAATTCTTCTTCTCCCAAACTGTTTGGCAGATTTTCAAATAATTTTGCAGAAATGTTCCTTGGATGACCCTCTATCAGATTCCTTCCAGCCATGTTGATTGGTCGAAAATCATGGCCGCCAGGGGGGCGGGGCTATTTTGCCTTATATGGCTATAGTGAAAACTTAAAAAATCTTCTCCTCCGAAAGTGTCAGGCCGATTTTGGAATAATTTTGTAGAAATGTTCCTTAGGTGACCCTCTATCAGTTTCCTTCAAGCCATGTTGATTGGTCGAAAAACATGGCCGCCAGGGGGGAGGGAGGGGGGGGGGCTATTTTGACTTATATGGCTAAAGTGCAAACTTAAAAAATCTTCTCCTCCAAAAGTGTCTGGCCGATTTTCAAATAATTTTGTAGAAATGTTCCATGGATGACCCTCTATCAGATTCCTTCAAACCATATTGATTGGTCGAAAAACATGGCCGCAAGGGGGGCGGGGCTATTTTGCCTAATATGGCTATAGTGAAAACTTAAAAAATCTTTTTCTCCGAAAGTGTCAGGCCTATTTTCAAATAATTTTGTAGAAATGTTCCTTGGATGACCCTCTATCAGATTCCTTCAAGCCATGTTGATTGGTCAAAAAACATGGCCGCCAGGGGGTGGGGCTATTTTGCCTTATATGGCTATAGTGAAAACTTAAAAAATCTTCTCCTCCGAAAGTGTCAGGCCGATTTTTAAATAATTTTGTAGAAATGTTCCGTAAGTGACCCACTATCAGATTCCTTCAAGCCATGTTGATTGGTCGAAAAACATGGCCGCCAGTTAGCAGGGCTGTTTTGCCTTATATGGCTATAGTGAAAGTTTAAAAAATCTTCTTCTCCCAAACTGGTTGGCAGATTTTCGAATTATTTTGTAGAAATGCTCCTTGGATGACCCTCTATCAGATTCCTTCAAGCCATGTAGATTGGCCAAAAAACATGGCCGCCAGGGGGGGGGGGGGGGGGGGGGCGGGGCTATTTTGCCTTATATGGCTATAGTGAAATCTTAAAAAATCTTCTCCTCCATAAGAGTCAGGCCGATTTTCAAATAATTTTGTAGAAATGTTCCAAGGGTGACCCTCTATCAGATTCCTTCAAGCCAAGTTGATTGGTTGGAAACTATGGCCGCCAGGGGGCGGGGCTTATATAGCTAAAGTGAAGAAAAAAAGTCAGGTGAGCGATTCCAGGGCCATCATGGCCCTCTTGTTTTGGATTGGTCAATGTCCGTGTGTGCGTGCGTCTGTCACGTCCGTCCGCACCCATTTCTCAGTAACTAGCTGGTAGAATTTCATGAAACTTGAAATAAATATGAACCAGCATACTGGGATGATACCCGTCCATTGTTTTTTGGATTGGTCAATTTTCCTTAGAGTTATTGCCCTTGATATATTAAAAGAAATCCACGTCCGCAGCCATTTCTCAGTAACTAGCTGGTAGAATTTCATGAAACTTGAAATAAATATTAACCAGCATACTGGGATGATGCCCATCTATTGTTCTTTTGGATTTGTCAATTTTCCTTTAGAGCTATTGCCCTTGATATATTGAAGAATCCACGTCCGCAGCCATGACTCAGTAACTAGCTGGTATACTTTCATGAAACTTGAAATAAATATGAACTAACATACTGGGATGATGCCCGTCCATTGTTTTTTTGGATTGGTCAATTTTCTTTAGAGTTATTGCCGTTGATTTAAGGTAAAAAAATTGAATAAAGGGAACTATTGCACTTGTGTCACCGTTGGTTAAAGTAGCAAATACTTGTTTTCACATTTTCCTTTGGGATTTAATTATAAAAAATTTCTTTAATTCACACTTTTAGTTTAATAAAATTGTTTATAAAACTAGTGTCGTTATTTTATTCTTTCAGGAAGAATATGTTCACCTGTCTCAATTTATGTTCATACCCCTTGTTCTTGTGTGAATAAGTTGAAATATTTTTCAGGTCAATTGCACATTCAACATAAAGGCCTTCATTCACAAACAAGCCATCATTGGCGGTGGATATCAATTCAGCGAAATTGCTTGTTCAACAATGATTCAAAGCGCGAATCTGCTGCTATATACGAATAACCACACAGGTATCAATTGGGTATTCAACAAAGAGTCAACGCGCAACCCTACTGCTATATACGAATAACCACACATCGATCAATTGGTTATTCAACAAAGAGTCAACGCGCAAATCTATTGCTATATACGAATAACCACACAGCTATCAATTGGGTATTGAACAAAAAGTCAAAGCTTGAATCTACTGCTATATGCGAATACCCACACTGCTATCAATTGGGTATTCAACAAAGAGTCAAAGGTCGAATATAACAGTCAGTTGGTTATTCAATCTACTGCCAGAGTACGAATAAACAGCCAGCTAGTAGTTAGGTGTCCGCCATATTATCGAATCTATTGCCATGGGCGAATACCCCACACAGATAGCAATTGGTTATTCAACAAAGAGTCAATGCGCGAATCTTCTGCTATATACGAATAACCAGACATCTATCAATTGGGTATCCAACAAAGAGTATATGAATGTATATTGTTTTATGGCGCATCGACAGCTAAGGTCATTTAGCGCGCAATTAAATTTAATTATTCATGACCCTGGGTAAACAAACCAGTACTAGGCTAGAAAATGTGCCTTGCCCAAGGGCACTCCACCATGACCGTAGTGCCGCGACTGGGGATCGAACCCGGGACACCCGGTTTCGAAATCCTCGACGCTAACCACTCGACCACAGCGGATTCCTTCCAACAAAGAGTCGAAGCTTCAATCTACCGCTATATGCGAATACCCACACAGCTAGCAATTGGTTATTAAACAAAAAGTCAAGGCGTGAATCTACTGCTATATACGTATATACAGCCAGCTAGTAGTTGGACATTGAACATCAAGCAATAGAGCGAACTACCTGCCAACGGACAATACCCACGCGGATAGCTACATGTGCGAATATCCAGCCAGCTAGTAGATGGACATTGAACATTCAGCAATAGGGCGAACTACCTGCCACGAGCCAATATCCATACAGCTATCAATTGGTTTTTCAACAAAGAGTCAACTTGAGAAATACAATTAAAACGGCCAATATACTGCCACGTGGGAATGTCCATCCAGCTAGTAATTTGGTATTCAACATGAAGCAATACATCGAATCTATAGCTATGGGCGAATACCTACGCAGCTATCAATTTGTTATTCAACAAAGAATCATTGTGCGAAGCTACTGCTTTAAATGGATATCTAGCCAGCTAGTAGTTGGACACTAAGTCATTAAGCAATAGGGCAAACTACCTGCCAAGAGCAAATACACACACAGCTAGCAATTGGTTATTGAACAATGATTCAAAGCGCGGATCTACTGCTGTATACGTATATCTAGTCTGGAGTTCCTTTCCTGTATTACGATATAAAGGAGTCAGGCACAAACCAAATAATGGCGGACGCGATGGACTATCAGGTAATATCTAAATTTCCTATTTTGTTGATCATCTGGATAATAATTCATTTATCGTATTAAAATAAGGTCATACATTGATTCCATGTTTTCATTTTGTGATGCTTATCTGTTTAGAAGAAAATACTTTGTTATCGAGTATTATAGTTTTCGGATAGATGAAAATGTATTTGAATTTCGGATACACAGGATCTCATTAGAAATAAATATTTCAAGCTTCATGGGATACGTGTATATCATTTAAATGTTCAAATGCTTCCTTTACTATAAGTTTTAGTGGTCCCATATTTAAGCAATATAGGCTCTATTTTGAAAGATTTACTAAAAATCATTAAAATGTTAACTATTTATTTGATTTCCCAAGTCAAATGATTTCTGAATTACTATTGTCAATTGAAATTGCTGGATATCAAGTCATTCCCGCGTTATGCCTTATATCAAATGTTCCTGCAGCTTAGATCCAGATCAGCCTGCAAGGATAATGCTGATCAAGTTTTCAAGATCTACATTGTTCACTTGACACATTCCAACATACAACACATTTTGCAGAAGGCGACTGAAAACATCTTGAGGGTCTCTAGAAATGACAGTATAATTACTGTAAAAAGTTGAAAACATTGTGATAAAAGGAGAAATTGCTTTTCAAAAGTCGTCTGCTGTAGTTGTCAAAATGCGTCCATATTTCACTTAGTGGGAAAGGGTTAATAAAGTTGAATCTAACAGGAAACACAGGTGTGCAATCTGATTTGCAATTATAATGAAAGGCAAACATGTATGCATAGCTGTATAGGAAAGGGTTAAAATATGGTTAACTTAACACTTTCCCACATACCCATTGAAAACAGCATGGCAAAAATCTCTGGAAATGAAAATTTTATAATTAAATAGAGTTTGAAACATTGTGGCAAAAGGAGAATTATAATTGATTTCTCCCTTTATCACGTTGTTTTTAAAAGTTGTCGGCTGCATATACAAGTAAGAAAAGGTTAAAAGGAAATCATTCTATAAATAACAATATAACAGTCGGTTTAATTTGGCTTTTTTTTTACAGGGTTACAAAGTCTCCTATGCCCTATCAGAGTACTGCAAATTATACAGTTGAAGACACTACCAGAATTAACATTCTAACAAGCTAGTGTAAGTAATATGTGAACAGTGTAGATCTTGATCAGACTGTGTAGATGCACAGTCTAATCTAAATCTACAATACTGTTCTCAAAAGCCAACTTGTACATTTTGTCATGCACAGGCTCATATCATGTATAAAACATTTACAATAAAATGTGAGGCACTCAGAAACATAATATATTTTGAAAAATTAATGAATAAATTATGGAATTTCAATCTGCCTAAACTGAACACACATAAAAGATGAAGAAGCATGGAGTTAATGGTTAAAGCATTTACATGTATCCTGATAATATTAATAATTTCTGACTGTATTAAACTAGAGTTATGTCATGTTTTATTGGACATGTGAAACAAGTTTAGATTCATATCACATATGTGTATTCTGATCATAATCTGTTTTGGTGGCTAATAAATATATATCTTTTAAGTGAACAAAATATATCCTTATTCGGATAAATGGACTTGTTGCAGTGATTCAGAGCCAGATGAGCCTACACACCTGTGTATTACATACATAATATTTCTACAATTACATTTTAAATATCAATAAACATGTCAATAATAGTTCAAATTTGACGAAAGAGAATCGACAAAAGATAAATCAAAAATATTTACTTGCTATCTGGGCTACCAATTACGTTAGACAGCAGACCATGTATATATATATATATATATATATATATATATATATATATGGAACAAGGCAAAGATTAATTTCTAGTTGATTAAGAAATGTACAACACTATAGCTAAGGAGCATCACAAACTATTAGTAGTTTCACCACAAAGATGAAATGCCAAAGTAAACCACACAGGACATTAATGCAAACTTTGTTTTTATAAAGTATCCGAAATTATTCAACTGTCCGAACACCACTCGTTTTCTAGTTTGTCAAAAACCAACGTCACATCTTCTTACAAAGAGCAATCATCACCCGTAAATATACATTATAAGTGTAATATATCTATAGGTGCTACCTATTTACGAAAAAAAATACGCAAGATAATTATAGACAAAAATTAAAGAGCATACTTTGGCCATAAAAAAGGATTTATAAGTTATTGACTAGACAATAATAATGTTAATGTCATGTTTCTTGCATTATTAAAACATATTTGGAATTCATATTGATGTTGTCTGTTATTTGAACAGAAAATAATAAAGTAAAGACTTTCAGACAATCAAGGAATACATTTATAATGAACGAGGTTAAAACATGAGGGCCAAGACGATCCTTAATTGATCACCTGCATTATGGCAAAGAAGCAAATAGATCAGCCCTTTTCTGATGCCACCTGGCGACTGCCTTTTTCAACCAGTCAATATGACTGGAACAAATTATGTAAGGGGTCACATTTCTGCTAAACCCTTTCCCTATTAGAGACGGTTTCTGAGGCCTATGCAACAGACGATTTAGGAAAAAGATTGTCGCCACAAGAACAATTGCTTCTTATGGGAAAGTTATCCTTTTGCCACAATGTTTGATAAATAATTATACTTTGAATGAGTGAGTCAATAGCTCATGTATAGGAATTTGGGGTCTTTCATGTGGATACCACTTTTTTGCGGAAAACGACGTCGCTCCATTGACTCCTTCTTTGGCTACGATACAGTCAAAATTTAGTTTCGGGCATAGAAGGCTAATGCTGTCGTTTTTTTGACGAACGGGAAAACATATTTCTTACAGATTTCCATTTATTTTTAACTTTTCGTACAAATGTTAATTGCCACATAACACAGCACTTAAATGATCTTAAATATCGATATAAAAAAAAAATGATTAAAAAGACGACAATAATTTTCAATCCGTGTTTTTCTGCTCATTTGGGTACCGACTTAAAAAAAAAAAAAAAAAAAAAAGACAATAATTTTCAATCTGTGTTTTACGTCTGCTTTTTATACATATCCAAAATGGCGGCCCCCATGGATTTTTCCAGTTTCATTTCAGAAAGCTTCATGGGTTATTGAAAAAAAAAAAAAAAAAAAAAAAATCTCACACCTGTTAACTATAAGCGAAAAAACCCATTATGGTTTTTTTTCGTATAATATTAATTACGAAAGGAATAAAGCAATTTTATCCAGCTGATCAGCTTATCAAAATAATTACCTTTAAATTGTATACATCAGGTATATCATCGCCGACCGCCATTTATTCGGTTGTGCCAGACTTACTACCATAGGAAGTCGGTTACCAGACTAACGTATATCCAGCCAGCTAGTAGTTGGAAATTGAACATCAAGCAATAGAGCGAACTATCTGCCAAGGGACAATACCCACACAGATAGCAATTGGTTATTCAACAATGATTCAAAGCGCGAATCTACTGCTGTATACGAATATCCAGCCAGCTAGTAGTTGAACATTGAACATTAAACAATAAGGCAAACTACCTGCCGCGGGCCAATACTAGCACATCTTGCGATTGGATATTCATCATGTATGCACTGTGGTGTTTAAATGTAACTGAAATTGGAAATCATGTTTCTTTAGTATCACAGTAATTCGTATAAGTTTATGATTTAAGAATATATAAATATGAGTCACTCCTGGATAAAGTTAGTCCATTCTGGTCAATATCACCTTTTAACGCTTTCACCCATATGGATGCATCTGCAGGATATGACTTTTTAAAACATTGTAGTAAAAGGGGAAATTGCTTATTTGGAGATACTTTGATTGATGTCTTTTTAAGAGGAATCTGCAGCACTCAACATTTGAAAACATTGTCGGGAAAAAAAAGAAATTACTCATAATAAACAATTACTCCTTTTGCCTCAATGTTTTAAACTATACTCTAAAATTAATCTTTTATATTTAGAGATTTTCCATATTTTTCTCTTGATTTTTGACGCCAGTATGGGATAGGTTTTAATTTTGTACCATGGGGTGACGTTATCGAAAAGGGAGGACCAACATTATTATTGTTAGGAAAACTCTGTTATATGTTTGAAAAAAACAACACCTTTATGAATAAATAAATTGATTTAAGAACAGCAAGATACAAAATACGTATGTACAAAACTTTAGACACATTTAATGGGTATTTAATAACTCATCACAGAGAATCAATTCTCAAGAGAATATCAATTTAATAATAAAGGCATATATTTTATGTGTCTGGAGGCATGTATGAATTTTGAGTTGTACGCCCATTGACTAGTGAGTGACGTAGTTAACGGGTGCCCATTATGTAACGCTAGCAAACCTGACCTTCGACCCAACGTTGTAGAGCAATGAATACATTATCACCGCATTGAAATGCAGGAAAAACGAATGAAAATATTTCCTGTTCGTCGTATCACGCATTTAAATCCGGAATAACGAATATAGAACATTTTCTGTGCGTCGTTTTAATCATGAGAAAAAATGAAAGGGACGTATTTTCCAGAGAAATCCCGATCGTCAAATATTATCACGGTCGAATAAATTACCCTAACACCGTATGTAATTCGCCTACTTCACCGGTATGTGCAGTTTTTACGGAACAACGAGTTCTCACGCTTCGGAATTTATACACAAATAATGTCTGCTCCAAGCGAAAAAGACCCGTTTGCACAACCAATTAAACCTGGTTCGTTATTAAAATATATCAAAATGGAAGAACTGCTGAGTTCTGCAATAGCAGAATACGTTTTGAATAATTTAATCGATGACATGGTAAATAAACAACGGCCAATTTAAAGAAAACATCATGAAAAAGTTCCCCCCAAAACAATCGATCTTTGCTTACGGGAGTTCCCGTGGGTGATTTTGACTGATGCAGTGATGTATTTTGTTTTTTTCTGCACTAGTTATACACAATGTGTCCCTCAAATAATAAAGTTCATCAAGATTAAGTGATTTACCAATATTATTTAATATTTAATTCGCATACCAATGAATCATTCTGGAGACCTGACTTTAATCCATCGGAAGGGTTAAATGTGTTCAAGTAAGAATAGACAATACTGTAATGGTATGAATACCCTGATAAATCAAATGCATCATGACAAACATGTTGCAGATGGTAACAAAAATAGATAATGACAAGCATACTTAACTCTTTCCCACAAATAGACGCTTTTCTTGATAAAACAAGCATTTTGACGCGCAACTTTGCCCGAATGGCTGATAAATATAAATTAATGGTCCATAATTAGAACATCGTTTTCAAGTTGGAAACGGAGACAAAACGGTGAGATTTCCCTGTGTGTGGTTTAAGTGTTATTTGTCATTTTATTTTTCTTCTATCATCTTAAGGAAACAAATAGAATTGCACAACGATACTTCCACAAATCTGTTGGCATCTCTGTGATACAGAGCTCCAGATAATTACTTGGGTCAAATATGTTTCAATCCCTAAAATAATTATTAAAGAGTGAATCACTGCAGGAAGCCCATCATCCCACAATAAGGAAGGTCAACATGCATGCACAACTCTAACTAAAATTTTAAGTTAGAAAAGGCGCATAATTGTGTCAAAATCTGATATAGAGTTATGGGACTTGTCCTGCAAGGTCATTTGATGATGTCCAATAAGTGAGTGAAGTTTCAACATTTAACCAAAGTTGCAACGCCAACGCCGACGCACAAGCGACTGTTATAGCTCTCATATTCTTCGAATAGTCGAGCTAAAAAAACTACTAAGTTTTAAAGCAAGTTTAAAACAAACAAAAAACATGATCAAATGCAATTATTAATTACATTTTCAAAATAATTCGTTATAAGTACTTTCAGTACTTTGATTATATAGGCTATGGTAGCCAGGTGAGCAAGATAGGCACATATTGGCCTTCTTGTTTAAAATAAAGGGACAGTTGGCCTTCTTGTTCGAAATATTTACATCCTGTCTGTTTGCACAGGTTATTTAAATGTACTGAACTGCATCTGATTCCTTTAAGTCTTGCTTCAAAGTCATGCGCGGCGTCTTTGATGTTTTGCATAAAAATTCTTCTTGTTGGAAGGCTGGCGGCTTCCTGTAGGGATGCTTAGAAATTTCGAACAAGGAGAATATTTAGACCTGCCAGCGTGACCACATATCTTGATTTCTCTTTGTCCTTACTAAGTGCATTAATTTAAGGTAATGACTTTTAAAACAGCCCTTTTACACTCTATATACATGTGTGAGTTTTACAAATTAAAAACAAAAGACAAAGGCCAGTATATTAATTGAATGTATGTACATTTTTATTTAAGCGAAATTCATACTTTATCTAGTCTAAACAGTAAAATAAAGAACCCTTCTATTGAATTGGTAAATGTAGTCTGGTTCCTTACATCCTATGATATATTACGCAGTAATTAGACAAAGAAGCCACGTCCCGTATTCACTAAACTTTTCAGTTTAGATGTTTGACTAAATCTAAATCTTAATATTTAGTTCACGTTTTAGATTTAATCCGTATTCACCAACGCGTTTTAAACCGATCTCAATTTATTCTAGTTTGTAAATGTCGTAAGCGGCCGCGCAGCGACTCTGGTTCCCGAATCAAGTTGGGAGCAAAATAAAAGACAGTACCATTCATCCATCTATAGTCTATTCATAGATTTTCATTTGTATCGTAATTTCACATACATTTTTCATTTGCTTTGCTTTTAACAAAGACCTAATGTGTTATTAGGTCTTTGCTTTTAATAATCTGACTTTCATGTTCAGTACATACTTGATTCAAAGTTAACTTTGAGTACAATTGTCATCGCAAAATGCAGACATGAAAAGATTTAAACCACAGAAATATCTGTTTCAAGATCAATTTCGTTCTTTTTCTCTGTTGCAGTTTCACATTCACGAATATCGCGGTAAACACGATTTCGGTGTATTTTGCCTAGCCAAATACCTAATAACAATAGGTCTTTGGCCTAGTCGACAACATGTTTTATCACGGATGCGATGTGAACATCCAGAAAACTTAAATGAAATGAAATCTTCTGGTTCTTACAAACAAAGTGTGATCTGATTAACTGAACTGTATTTAACTTATCACTGTAAATGTAGACAGCATTTCAACTCTTATATCAACTGGTAAATTTACAGTTTAAGAAATAAATTCAAGTAAATTTTCATGCACTGGTTTAACGTTTTCAAAAAAAATGAAACTAGTTCCTATGTAAAGCCTTTCCCACGTACAACAGATATGTAGCACATTAAGTAAAAATTCGAACATCTTGCTAAATGAAGGAATAACTTAAGGACATAAAGTAGAAAACATTGTAGCCTCGTGATCAATTTCTCTTTTTGTCACAATGTTTCAAAGTTCGCTGCAGCTCTTGTTAGTCTTTCGGATTACGTGTACATTGAAATACGTTTCCTTGATTTTCTGAATGTTAATCAAGACACGAGTTCACATCAGTTTCGTCAACTCGAGATTGTTCGTTTGTAATCCGATAGCTTTGATTTTCAATTGCTCAATTTGCTACAATAATTTCAACTCTTTTCAATTATCTTACTATCATTTATAGATATTTTCTATGTTTTGTACTTTATGATTTTAAAGTCTATCAGGGCAAACATCATTGAAATCATTGTGGCAAAAGGAGAAATTGCTCATAATGAGCAATATCTGCATTTGCCACAATAATGTTAACACTTTTCAATTATCATACGATCATTTATAGAGATTTTTTTGATTTTTTACTTGATAATTTCAAAGTCGTCTACTGCAGATTTGTTTTATGTGGGAAACCCTTATCCACTATAATGACTTACCGATACAAACAAAAAACAGATTTTCTGTGTGTCAGCATATTTGATAAAACATTATCATAACAGGGCGATACAAATAGTTGATTGTGTTTGGTACTAATTTAAATTGATTATAACCTCTTGTCCATTTATCTTTAGTATTATATGTCACTTTTCATGATCAGTTTAACTCTAGATTACTAAATTCACTTCAAACACAGACCCTGCCAGGTTAAATATCCTACATAAAACTTATATCTTCAATAACCGATATCAGCATTACTGACTACAGATTAAATTGTTCTAATGTTTGTGGATTTAAATGACCTTTTTTCTTATTTCTTCATGTGAAATGAAATATTGCGGCTTCTCTTTGATGCTTTGCATCAAACATTCGTCTTGTTCTAAAGTGGTCTGCTACATATTTGTTGTATGTGGGAAAGGATTAATGTAACGCTTGTATTATGAATATAAATGATTTGTTTCCTAAAAAGATTTGATGTTGTATCCTCACTTTATTTTTGAAGCAGTTGATTAAAAAAAAAGTCATATGAGGAAGCTTATATGGATTGAGATCTGATTTAATTTCAGCATTGGCTCAATTATTATGAGTATGCTGTGAAAGATATTTTAAAATAAAGGAGAGTAAATATTGATATGTAAATCTAACCTTTTGATGACTCAATACAGGCGCAGATCCAGGATTTTGGGTTAGCGGGGGCGTAAATCCAACAACTACAAACTTGAACTAAACATTGTTTTAATCATACATAGCATGTATTATATACGATATAATGTATACTTATACTATAGATATATACGTTCAATATGACTACAACGATACAATACGTAATTTCTAATCTGACTGGATTAAGCAACAACATCCTTCGAGGGTTTAGTTGGGCGTATAGAGTTGTCACTGCATCAATGTCAATAGCTATATCCTTATGGACAAAAAGCAGGGCGGTCATTTCCCATTGTGCTCCTTAATTTGTTCTTAATTAATTTAAGGGAAGAGTTTGCTCTCTCTACTTAGCTTGACGTAACTGATGTTAGTATCATGAAGTGCAAAATCGTGTAGATGTTAGAATATATCAGCTTGCACATACTCTCATCCGCTAGTGTTGATTGCAAAGAGTATGGCTTTACTTCTTTGTTTGACCAAAGTCGTTGCCACAACCTTAACTCTTGGTAAAATCCAACTGGCGATCGCAAGTCCTCTCTGAAATACTGATAGATGACGTCGCAGGTCTCTTCAGTCATCAAATGGTAATGCTTCGGAATGAGAACAAGGGCCTGTACTGCTTGTTTTGAAAGGCTGCTAAACCTCATATTAACTAACTTAGTAAAGCATCGACAAAGGGCAAGTGAATTGCAATACAAAAGTACTCTTTTGGAGTGGACGATGGAACGTTTCTTCTTTGAGTCTGCCTCCCGCAGCGTCTTGTGGGTTCCAGAGAAGGTATATTAGCAGTTGATGTCATCTGTGTTGCCTTAGCGAAAACCTTATCAAATTCGTCCTCGTCGTTTCTGAGCTCCGCCACAGACTTGACATCTTCAACCATTCCGTATGCTTGGATTATGTCTAATGTGGAGCCCTGAAGCTTCCTGCTGAAGTAGCCAAAATGCTGATGAACAGTTTGGAAACATACGATGAAGGTTGGATCTGGCATCTTTTTCAGCAGTCCGTTGGCGTCTTCAACAGCCTTGGCGTCCCAGTCAGCTTCCAATGACGATATAGCTTCTAGGCACATCAACAACGCCTCGTACATCTTGTCAGCATCATCCAGGCATGTGTGTTTCTCGATCCATCTCGTCATACAAAACAGCTTGAACTTGCTCTTCTTTATTTGCTCAACATCTCTCTTGTTCACCTCGTCTATTACTGATTCAAGTCTCCTGCTTCGATTCGGAGAATACGTGAAGAACAAGCCTAGTTGTTTCAAGGAAACAGGCATGATGTGAACTTCCATGACGTGAACTTCCATGACTTGACATCCTTTGCTGAGTGCTAAGTTCAGATCATGACTTGAACAGTAATGATATACAGCTTTAGGGTATTGCTGTCGAATCAATGCTGCGCAACCGTTTACTCCTCTCCCTGTCATATTACCGGCACCGTCCATGGTCTGGGATCGGCACATACTAGGATCGAGGTCAACTTCTGTGAATGCTTGAAGAATTTTCTCAGATATTGCAGAACCTGTAATCTCTTCACAAGCCACAAATTCCAAGGGCCTCTCAACAGGTCTTGAATCAGGTGTTGTGTACCGCAGAACGATGCCAAGTTGTTCCCAATTGCTGCTGTCCGGTACTTCGTCACACTGAAATCCAAAATAGGCTTGTGGATATTCGCCCATGGCTATAGATTCGATCTATTGCTTTATGTTGAATACCCAATTACTAGCTTGATGGACTTTTACATGTGGCAGTAAATTGTCGGTTTTAATTTAATTCTCGCCTTGACTATTTGTTGAATAACCAATTGATAGCTGTGTGGATATTGGCCCGTGTCAGGTAATTCGCCCTATTGCTAAATGTTGAATGTCCAACTACTAGCTGGCTGGATATTCGTATATAGCATTAGATTCTCGCTTTTACTCTTTGTTGAATAACCAATTGCTGGCTGTGTGAGTATTTGCCCATGGCTATATATTCGATCTATTGCTTTATGTTGAATACCTCATTACTAGCTGGATGGATTCACATGTGGCAGTAAATTACCAGTTTTATTTTTATTCCTCACGTTGACAATTTGTTGAATAACAAATTGATAGCTGTGTGTGTATTGGCCAGTGGCAGGTAGTTCGCCCTGTCGCGTAATGTTCAATGTCCAACTACTAGCTGGCTGGATACTCGTAATTAGCAGTAGATTCGCACGTTGAATCCTTGTTTAATAACCAAATTGCTAGCTGTGTGCGTATTCGACATTGGCAGTAAGTTTGCCCTTTCGCTTAATGTTCAATGTCTAACTCCTAGATGTCTGGATATTCGTATATAGAAGTAGATTTGCTTTTTGACTCTTTGTTGAAAAAAACAATTGATAGCTGTGTGGATATTGGCCCTTGGCAGGAAGTTCGCCCTATTGTATAATGTTCAATGTCTAACTACTAGCTGGCTGGATATTCGTATATAGCAGTAGATTCGCGCTTTAACACTTTGTTGAATAACCAATTGCTAGCTGTGTTGGTATTTGCTCTTGGTCCAATGTCCAACTACTAGCTGGCTAGATATCCATTCAAAGCAGTATTGCTTCATGTTGAATACCAACTTACTAGCTGGATGGATATTCCCACGTGGCATCGGCTAACTTTCTTTCCGACGATGCGTCATTCGTCTTCCACCAATGGGCTAAGTCTATGTGGAAAAGCAGCTAGTTGCTTGGGAAGATTGTTGTGTGGAGTACTGGTCTGAGAAAACTAGGAAATGCATGAGTAGGTGAACTGGCCGCCGTGATATAACTGAGAAATTGTTAAAAACGGCGTTAAACCCCAATCAATCAATCAATCAATCAATCAATCCCACGTGGCAGTATATTGACCGTTTTAAATTTATTTCTCAAGTTGACTCTTTGTTGAAAAACCAATTGATAGCTGTGTGGATATTGGCCCGTGGCAGGTAGTTCGCACTATTGCTGAATATTCAATTTCCAACTACTAGCTGGCTTGATATTCGCATATAGCAGTAGATTCGTGCTTTGACTCTTTGTTGAATAACCAATTGCCAGCTGTGTGGGTATTCGCATATAGCGGTAGATTCGAACTTTGACTTTTTGTTGAATAACCTATTGATAGCTATGTGGGTATTCGTATATAGCAGTAGATTCGCGCTTTGACTCTTTGTTGAATAACCAATTGCTATATGTAGCTGTGTCGGTATTTTTCCTAGGCAGGTAGTTCGCTCTAATGATTAATGTCCAATGTCCAACTACTAGCTGGCTAGATATCCATTTAAAGCAGTAGATTCGCGTTATGACTCTTTGTTGAACAACACATTGATAGCTGCGTGGGTATTCGCCCATGGCTATAGATTCGATATATTGCTTCATGTTGAATACCAAATTACCAGCTGGATGGATATTCCTACGTGGCAGTATATTGGCCGTTTAAGTTTTATTTCTTAAGTTGACTCTTTGTTGAAAAACCAATTGATAGCTGTGTATGTATTGGCCCGTGTCAGTTAGTTCGCCCTAAAACTTAATGTGCAATGTCCAACTACTAGCTGGCTGGACATTCGCATATAGCAGTTGATTCGCCCTTTCACTCTTATTGAAAAACCAATTGCTAGCTGTGTGGAAATTGGCCCGTGGCAGTTAGTTCGCCCTATTGCTGAATGTTTAATGTCCAACTACTAGCTGGTTGGATATTCGTATATAGCAGTAGATCCGTGCTTTGTTGAATTACCAATTGCTAGCTGTGTAGGTATTCGCATATAGCGGTAGATTCGGGCTTTGACTCTTTGTTGAATAACCTATTGATAGCTTTGTAGGTATTCGTATATAGCAGAATATTTGCGCTTTGACTGTTTGTTGAATAACCAATTGCTACATGTAGCTGTGTGGGTATTGGCAGGTAGTTCGCCCTAGGGATTAATGTCCAATGTCCAACTACTAGCTGGCTAGATATCCATTTAAAGCAGTAGATTCGTGCTATGACTCTTTGTTGAATAACAAATTGATAGCTGTGTGGGTATTCGCCAATAACTATATATTCGATCTTTTGCTTTATGTTGAATACCAAACTACTAGCTGGATGAACATTCAAACGTGGCAGTTTATTGGCCGTTTTAGTTTTATTTCTTGGCGTAACTCTTTGTTGAAACACCAATTGATATATGTGTTGGTATTGGCCCGTGGCAAATAATTCGCCCTATAACTTAATTTTCAATGTCCAACTAGTTGGTATTCGTATATAGCAGTAGATTCGCGCTTTGACTCTTGTTGAATAACCAATTGCGAGCTGTTTGGTTATTCGTATATAACAATAGATTCGCGCCTTTACTCTTCCTTGAAAAAACCAATTGGTAGCTGTGTGGTTATTCGTATATTGTAGAAGATTCGCGCTGAGACTCTTTATTGAATAACTCATTCATAGCTGTTTGGTTATTCGTATATATCAGTAGATTCTCACTTTAACTCTTTGTTGAATAACCAATTGCTAGCTGTGTCGGTATTTGCATATATCAGTAGATTCGCGTTTTGAATCTTTGTTGAATACCCAATTTCTAGCTGTGTGGTTATTCGTATATAACAATAGATTCGCGCTTTGACTTTGTGTTGAATAACCAATTAGCACTAGATTATTGCTTTGACTCTTTGTTGGATAACCAATCGCTAGCTGTGTGGGTATTCGCATATTGCAGTGGATTCGCGCTTTGATTCTTTGTTGAATACCCAATTTATAGCTGGATTGGTATTCGCATTTAGCAGTAGATTCAAGCGTTGACTCTGTGTTCAATAACCAATTGAGACCTGTGTGGTTATTCGTATATGCCATTAGATTCGCACTTTGGCTCTTTGTTGAATAACAGATTCTTAGCTGTGTGGTTATTCGTATATAGCAGTAGATTCGCGCTTTGACTCTTTGTTGAATAATCAATTGCTAGCTGTGTGGGTATTTGCCCGTGGCAGGTAGTTCGCTATATTGCTTAATGATCAATGTCTAACTACTAGCTGGCTGGATATTCGTATACAGCAGTAGATTCGCCTTTTGACTCTTCTTTGCTCAAGGGGAGTTATTGTGATCGCCTTTTCCCGTCGTCCGTCGTCCGCCGTCCGTCGTGCGTCAACTTCTTCTCCTCAGTAACCAGTCTGTCAATTGGGATGAAACTTCACAGAAAGCATCCTCTCTATGACCTCACCAGATTTCCTTCAATTTTTTGGGATCCATGCAGAATTCTGGTTTTCATGGCAACGAAATGAAAAAAAATTCTTCTTCTCCCAAACTGGTTTGCAGATTTTCAAATAATTTGGTAGAAATGTTCCTTGGATGACCCTCTATCAGATTCCTTCAAGCCATGTTGATTGTTCGAAAAACATGGACGCCGGGGGGAGGGGGGCGGAGCTGTTTTGCCTTATATGGCTTTTGTGAAAACTTAAAAAATCTTCTCCTCCGAAAGTGTCAGGGCGATTTTCAAATACTTTTGTTGAAACGTTCCTTAAGTGACCCACTATCAGATTCCTTCAAGCAATGTTGATTTGTCAAAAAACATGACCGCCAGTGGGCAGGGCTATTTTGCCGTATATGGCTAAAGTGAAAACTTAAAAAATCTTCTCCTAAACTGGTTGGCAGATTTTCAAATAATTTTACAGAAATGCTCCTTGGATGACCCTCTATCAGATTCCTTCAAGCCATGTTGATTTTTCGAAAAACATGGCCGTCAGGAGGGCGGGGCTATTTTGCCTTATATGGCTATAGTGAAAACTTAAAAAATCTTCTTCTCCGAAAGCGTCAGTCCGATTTTCAAATAAGTTTGTAGAAATGTTCCTTAAGTGACCCACTATCGGATTCCTTCAAGCCATGTTGTTAGTCGAAAAACATGGCCGCCAGTGGGCAGAGCTATTTTGCATTATATGGCTATAGTGAAAACTTAAAAATTCTTCTCCTCCAAAAGTGTCAAGTCGATTTTCAAATAATTTTGTAGAAATGTTCCTAGGATGACCCTCTATCAGATTACTTCAAACCAAGTTGATTGGTCGGAAACTATGGCCGCCAGGGGGCGGGGCTTATATAGCTAAAGGCCCTCTTGTTTGAATAACCAATTGCTAGCTGTGTGGGTTTTGGCCCGTGGCAGGTAGTAACCCTATTGCTTAATGTTCAATGTCCAATTACTAGCTGTCCGGATATTTGTATATAGCAGTAGATTCGCACTTTGATTCTTTGTTGAATAACTAATTGCTAACTGGGTTGTTATTGGCAGGTGGCAGGTAGTTCGCTCTATTGCTTAATGTTCAATGTCCAACCACTAGCTGGATTATTATTCGTATATAGCAGTAGATTCGCCCTTTGACTCTTTGATGAATAACCAATTGCTAGCTGTGTCTTGTCACGCGGCACGTAGTTCGCTCTATTGCTTAATGCTCAATGTCCAACTACTAGCTGGCGGGATATTTGTATATAGCAGTGGATTTGCGCTTTGACTCTTTGATGAATAACCAATTGCTAGCTGTGTGAGTATTGGCACATGGCAGGTAGTTCTTTCTATTGATCATTGTTCAATGTCCAACAACTACCTGGATGGATATCTATATATAGCAGTAGATTCGCGTTTTGACTCTTTGTTTAATAACCAATTGCTAGCAGTGTGGGTATTCGCATTGAGCATCAGATTAGCGCTTTGACACTCTGTTGAATAATTAATTGATAGCTGTGTGTTTATTCGTATATATCAGTGGATTTGCGCTTTGACTCTTTGTTGAATAAGTAATTGATAGCTGTGTGGTTATTCGTATATATCAGTGGATTTGCGCTTTGACTCTCTTTGTAGAATAACCAATTGATAGCTGTTTGGTTATTCGTATATAGCAGTAGATTCTCACTTTGACTCTTTGTTGAATAATCATTTGCTAGCTGTGTGGGTATTCGCCCATGGCTATATATTCGATAATATGGCGGACACCCAACTACTAGTTGGCTGTTTATTCGTTTTCTGGCAGTAGAATAAATAACCAACATAGGCGCTTTGACTCTTTCTTGAATAACCAATTCCTAGTTGTTTGGTTATTCGCCCATGGGTATAGATTCGAAAATATGGCGGACACCCAACTGCTAGCTGGCTGTTTATTCATATTCTGGCAGTATATTGAATAACCACTAGTCAACTACCACTAACCAACTCACTGCTGACCTCACACACCTTGATAATCTTGTGGTACAAACGTACCCATAATGTGATGTGTGAACGTAGGCCGTCATTGTCTTAGAAGTTCCAAAGTGACTTGTCTCCTTCAAATCACTGCTCTCTCATATAATCTTATAAAGTTTATATATATTAGGACTCACTTTCACAGTTTACAGCTACATGTCTTCTGCTTGATGAAATGGAACAATGGGTAACACAGCATCTCTTTTCACTAGTGTTTCACGTCGTCATTTTTTCGAAATTCTCGACGAATCTAATGGACTGGACCTTTCTCCGTAACCATCGTGCCTAGTTGGAAAAAACAACAACGTAATGTGGCACTGAAAAATACTGTTTGACACACTTGTTTGTGCTGGTTTTTCTAACTACACCATGATTGTATATTGAAGTAATCAAAGATTCTGATTGTCAGCGGCTATCTGTTAGTAGCGCGATTGTCCTGGAGGAAGCCATACACCAAGGGATACATCTGCTCGTTGATCTTGGTGTGGTTAGTGCAGCGTTTGTAAAAACAGTTGGGACTTGAGTAGATTTTATGTACAAACCATAGATATAAACCAACACTAGAATATGATATCATTGCAATTATAAATGTGATTAAGACAACAATGTATCAATAACAATAAGTCAATTTAAAAATGATAATAAAGTATATAATAATGTAAGAAAAAATATATACTGATTGTTCAAAATGATGATGAATCATTTCCGAAGTAAAATTGCACTAAATGTTGGCAGATGATATACAATTAGGAGAGCTAAAATTTGAAAACCCGATATCTCTAAATGCTAATTAACATATGTTGATGTACTCTCAATCTGCTAACTTCTTTCGTCCCCCAAATCTTTAGCAAAGTGAGACAACACTGACCTTTCATACTGGTGTCTCACTGTATTGCATTTACTCGTTAAGAGACTTTCGTTTATATTTCAAAGCGAATGTACTAACATAATTGAATTATTTTGTTGTATATGTGTACTAGCAAGTTAATAATGTTAATCTAGGTAAGATTTTGTCTTGGATGAAATGCTCCCTTTAAAATTTGATTGTTGGAGATTTTACTTTTTGTAAATGTCCTAACCTTGCTTTTTCAAATATAAAACTATGAAGACATGGTAGACTTAGATCATTTAAACATTGTTTTTATTATAAAACATGATCGTATTGCTGTGTCAATCCCATTAGTATATCGCGTTTGTCAACCTGTTAGATGGCAACGGTAGTAGACTACTTTAAAAATCTATAAATGATAGTATAATATCTAAACAGAATTTGAATACATTCACGGTGGCAAAAGGGGAAATTGCTCATTATCAGCAATGGCTTGTTTTGTCACAATATTTTCAAAAGTCGTCTTCTGCGAAGGAGTCAAAATGTGTATGTATGAAGGAAAGGATAATCATTTATAATTCTATTGTAATCAGTACTCCTTTTTTGTGCGTTTTCAGTCGTTTCTCAACTGATTCTTAGTTTATATCTCGGCGTCTCCTGGCTAAATTACAAGGACAAGTGACACTAAGTTTATATCTCGGCGTCTCTTGGCTAAATTACCAGTACAAGTGACAATTCTATCTTGAAACCGGGATCACAATCCTTTTCCCGTAACATTTTGTGTCAAGGGTGTAAGCAAAATAAACCAATGTTAACGTCTATTAACCGACCGGGATGCACATCTTGTGTATAGTATTAAATCTGTTAAACATTCAGGTCAGAAGAAAATATCCGTTTGCTTCCTTGCAAGCAATGGCATAACCCCCCCCCCCCCCCCCCCCCCCCCCCCTTCATTTCGAAGACAAGGGAGTATGTTGCCTTACACATGTCGGCCGGACCGTAGGTTGACCAAAGCTTGTTCAATTACCTACTGGATAATGACTATTGGAACAACGGACAGTGGCGAATAATCAGCATAGAAAGGACCGGTTGTTAAGGAACGCCAACCAGAACATAATATGTGATGCGCTATATACATAATGCTATAAATATAGCACCGTTTCTGGCCAGATTATTTGATTGGTTGATTGATTGGAATTTCAACACCGTTTGAAACTATCATTTTCTATCACGGCGACCAGTTCACCCTCTCATTTTCTTTACTTCCTCACACCAGTACACAATCCAACAGACTTTCTAAGCAAGTGGCTGCTTCTCCACATATATTGTTCGCCCATTGTTGGAAGACGAATCACGCTTGTCACAATGATTTTTGACTAATGTCGGAAATGCTGTTGGCCGAGCTGGGATTCGAACCGCTACTGACTTAACTAGCGGGGCCCGGGCAGAATATTTATTTGAATGGTGCCCAAGGAAAACCAACATAAGCGTACATATTACACGTGCGTACATAGCTCTGTCTGAGCATTTATTCTAAATGATAAAATAGATACTGCATTACAAAATTTCTAATGGTCGAACAAAGCAGAGACGGATCAGACTACGTGGATGCGCTGCCAGATCTTAATCTGTACTTGTCGTATATGCATTAAGGTTGGTTTTCACAGAGCGCAGAACACATGAGCTGTTTTCGGCGCATTTTATTTCGGAGCACGATGACAGTGTGGTTACACTTCTAGTACATATGTCGACCAGCGAAGTCTCAGTCGGTAACACCGCTGGCTTTCTAACCATCGGATGTATGGTTCGAACCCCCGCTCCACCATTCAATCCTATCAATGATTGTTAAAGGTCAATGTGACTTGATTCATTCGTCTTCCATCAATGGGCTAAATAGTTTATGTGGGAATGTAGCCAGTTACCTGGAAAGAATGTTTTGTGGAGTACTGGTGCTAGAAAGTCAGGAAGACACGTACGGCGAACTGACCACCGTAATGTAACTGAAATACCGCTGAAAATGGCGTTAAAGTTCAATTAATCAACCTATGCCCGAATTGATAATTGTGTCTCTTTTACAGGAAGGCAGTAACGACTCTCAATGCCGTGCGTGTATTTACTTCTGACTGAATATGCATGACGTCAGTTATATGATGGCATTTGCAGGGTAAATTACCAGTACTACTGGCCAATTTATCCTAATTTATACTAGCATCACAACCCTGAGCGCCAAGAAGGGAAAGCCATTCTCACCATATTTAAAGTCTTTGGTATGACCCGACCAGGGATCGAACCTGCGTCCTCCCCAACCCGGGACGCCCTTTCAATACAACACTGTCAACTAACACAGGTCTCTCGATGGAATAATATTTTGCCGAGATTGTTATTAACTCATTACCTAATGCATGGATAACATAAACACATACGGTGTCCAGTTTACAATGTATTCAGGTGTTTAACTAGATTAGGTAAATTGAAAGAGAATCAAAGTGAACGGAGCCTCTGTGAAAGGAACTTTATTATGTATTGGTAATATGTGTTTGGGCGGCGCTGCAGCGAACCAACCATAGTGCATTTTGTGATCAGAGTATATTTAGTTCACAGTGTGCATTCACGCATTCTGATCTGAATCTACACTGGACACTAATTAGTCACGTTCAGGGAATATTTTTGAAAATATAACTGGAAAATTTGCCATAGGTCTCGGGAGATATCATATTAAGACATTTCTGAATGTCATAGTCAAGTAGGATTTGATTGAATGGAAGCATAGACTGATTTTCTTCTACACTTGTCACAAATTCAAACTTTCCTGGACCAAAGCTCATATATGAGCCGTCCCGCGAGAAAACACACACTGTGGACTCTGCGTAAAGGATCGACCCAGATCAACTTAAGTAAGCCGCGCAGATAGACACCTTTCGCCTCCTGTGGATTTTCTGTTTCAGGAATCATTACTCTATACCTATATCCCCCCTGAGACGGAATGTGTCGGCCCGGGTCAGTCTGCGTGGACTGCGAAGGCTGATCTGGGTCGATACATTACGCAGAGGCCATACTATTGGTTTTTTTCGCGGGACGGCTGTTATATACACGTACGTCATAAAAGGGGCAAGTGTATGAAAAAAGGTACCAGTTGGCTTTAGTGAACAGTAAAGATCCAGATCATTCCGTGCTGATCCGCACATTCTGGTCAAAATCTACACTGTTTAAATATTACTTATATTTGTTAAAAGATTATGCCACCTTTTGTAGATTCTGACATAACTGAGCAAGTAGACAAGGTGAGCTTAACATACACTGTTCCGAAAAGCCATCCTGTACCGCTTCTAATGCATTGGCTCAACTATCATCTATTTAACCCCCCTTTCCAACCAGCAGAGCAGAAGACATTATATAGAAAATCTCTATAAATGATAGAATGATTATGGAATAGAGTTGAAATAATTGTGACAAATAGAGAAAGTGCGCATAATGAGCAATGTCTCCTTTTGCCACAGTGATTTCAAAAGTCGTCTACTGCAAGGCGTCGGAGAGCCACAGTTGTGGAAAAGGGTTAAGATACATATAGGACGATGTTTCACACGAATACGATTAGTCCTCGTAAGACGAGATAGTGTCGTCTATCCATCCCGTAAAGTGAGCAACATTGGTGTAGATGCCCGGATGTGTGGCGTCCCCGCATTCGTATCCTGCGGATACTATGCCACTCAGTCGCTTACTTTTCAGGAACCACCAGCCGGTTTTACATATCAGCGGGCCTCCACTGTCACCCTTAAGACAAAAAAATAATTGTAAGCTAGAATCTAAGGCAAATTTAAAATAATAACTATACGAAAGAATTGAGTCTCAATTCAGGTTGTTCATCCTTCACATGTTACTCCGGAGATTTGCTCGAGCTCTTTTAAAAACAGTGCAGCATCAGATCTGATTGCTCAGACGATCATGAGAACTGATGGTGTGTTTTATTTTTGATACGATGTTATCATTGGCTTGTTTTACATAAAACATTTATGAAGCAGAACATACATAACTTAACTATGAGGGACCAATCGTGCATGTAGACAACTCGAAGTTATTAATGGGTCCCCCTCGATTCCGAGTTATCGCGCGTCCACTGTATGTTATAAAAGTCCGCTCATATTATTCAAGAGTTCATACTCGTTAATCCGAATCCTGTATATCCATATTTGCAACTATTTATTATTACATTTATGAAGCAGAAAATACATTTATGAAGCAGAAAATACATAACTTAACTATGAGGGACCAATTGTACATGTATATATTAGTTATTAATGGGTCCCCCTCGATTTTGTATGTTATAAAAGTCCGCTCATATTATTCAAGAGTTCGGAATATTATACGTTAATCCGAACCCATCTTCGCAAGCCAAGGGTAATTTGTCCATTACATTACCATAAGTACTTATGGGAATGCTAATGTACGAAGTCGTCTGGAATAGCGAAGATGATCCGAATTATTTTTATCCATTTTTGCAACTATTATAGGTTCCATAACCATATTTGAGGTGTTGCTAAATGTCTTAGAGTTGCTTCCCCTTACAGAAGTTCTTTAAAATTCAACAAGAACAAGTTTCTTTATTTGTTTATTGGGGTTTTACACTATTTTAAACCTTATTTTAGTTATATCACGGCTACAGCTTGCTTCGTCCTGCTCTCTGGGTAAACAAACCCGTACTAGACTAGCAAAGGTGCCTTGCACAGAGTCACTCCACCATGACCGCTGAAACTGGGAATCGAACCCGAGACACCCGGTTCCGAATCCCCGACGCTAAAAACTCGACCACGGCGGATTGTTTCAACAGGTATAAAAACAATTCAAGTAAGTTTTATTGGAATCAAATTCAAGAGGCAGTGCCTTTTAATCACTTACGTTGCATGCGTCATTAACATGTAATTCCTCAGGAACCTCCTTGATCACGGGAAACGTGGCACACAGTGTTGACTCGTCGACCTTCAGAAACGGTATATTCTCGTAAGTAGTAGCACAGGTTTGGGTATTGACAACAGTGAGGTTGGTACTCAGCGGAAGGTACATCCCATATCCAAATGGCTCTTTTATGGAATTGAAAGAATGTATATTTGTTTTACATTCGTTCCAAAACCTTTTCATTTACATGTTTATAACAGTGTTTCCTGGTTAAGTTACCAGTACTTCTAGGCCATTCCGATGGCTTAGCATGGAACGGTTGTAACTGTATGTTGTTTAAGAAGCAGTTACAACTGTTTCACGATTTATCCTGACACCAGCGAGGCAGTCGTCATGCCTTCCCTACAGCCCTTATCTTCAAGAAGGCAAAGCGATTTCTACCATTTGTTCAAGTCTTATACAAAAACAATGAAGAGAATAGCCAAACATTTTAAAAGTTCCAACTTTAAAGAATATTTTTCATATAAGATATGTCTGATGATTTGGGGTTTTAATGGCGCTTTTATTTGGTATCAATACACGTTAAATTGGTGCGTAACTACTGGGGATACACATCTAGTCTTTTGACAGAAGATGCATGTAAGTCAGGTCAACGGACGGTGAAGACTCTGGTGAGACTGTGTGTATGCACACACTCGTTCCATTGCCACCTTATAAACTTTGCAAACCCCTATAGACTACAGGAACTGGTCATGACAGGGTAAAATTACGAGAATCCCAATTTGTATAGGCCTGTTCAATACACTTTGTTGTCACCTTGACTCAATTATCGTTCTTGTTTGAAGCCGAATACAGCCGAGCAAAATAAAAAAGCCCATTCGGAATAAGTACCCGAGTCAACACGCTATGACCCGAGTTGACTCGGATGGCGTTCGTTATAACTGAGACAGCCTACCTTGGTTAAGCCGATCTCACCATACCGCAAGGGCTATGTAATATCGGATAACTATCCGAAAACTAGTACACTTCGTTCTGGCAATGTGGCGAAAGAATTGGAATCGGTAAATCAAGTTTTAACACTTTACCGTTCTGTGTTTAACACATACCCGAGTCGACCTGAGTAAATACCTGGGTAAGTTAACCCGGTATTAAAGCTGAACGCGCTCAAAATAATTATAGAGTCAGACCTCAGTGATCCGAAGAGTTTTGACATTTAATCAGAGCGTGAAGGCTAAGGGAAGGTAAGTTTACAAATCTTACCAGAGTCCTTGCTTGGAACATTGCAACTGATCAAAACATTTATCGATCAAATATTAAATGTGCTACAACACAATAAATCTATAAGACGACTTGGAAAACATCCACGTAAAGAAGGTTATAAGCATTATTGTTGAAAATAATTGATAACATAGAGGCAAGGCAAATTGAGAACTTATTCATTATGAGGAAGTTGTCCTTTGACCACAATACACAATATTTACAAAAGTCGTCTGTTGCAGATGCGTCAACAAGCGTCTTGACGTGGGAAGGGTTGTAGTAGTTTTGTAATTAACACAAATATCGACAAAATTGCACAAACAGTTTCATCCTTATTCTAGAATGTTTGACCGGCAATATTGCAAACATGGAAGATCCTGTTCAGCTTCCGCGGAATCGCATACTGATTTAGTCGGAATGTCCAAAAGAGAAGATCGGTCTTCAGATGACATGTCCCAGTCATCCCATTGTCACAATACCGAAATAGTTGTTCGACTTACTGTCTGATATTTGACCCCAGCCAGCGACCTCACAGTCTGCGTTTTCTATATCCTCATCATAATTTATGTCTATAGTTTCTACAAATTCAGTCATCTCTGCTGCGGTTTTCAGTCGTAATAGCGCAATGTCGTTCAACAGGTTTGCTGTAAAGAAACTTCAATCAATGCACATTGAACATGTTCCTACAAAGAAACGCAGATAAGAACACATAATCACTCCCAAAACACCAAGGCTTATTGTAATGCTCCCAGATCAGATATGATATGTGTTCGTATTCATTTGACCCTTTGTTATCTTTGAAGATTATTTGAAACAGTATCTATTTGTTTTAATATACACTTTATTTAGTAGCATTTAAGTACATGTCAGATCGACATGCCAATATATAGACAGATTCTAAATCTTATACATTAATACATTAGCCCGTATGTTTTTGTTTTGTGTGTGGGGTTTTTCCCAGATATTTAAGGCACAGTATAAATGTTTCTATAACTACGTTCGCGCCACACATTTATATAGGTCAAATATATATCATGATAATTTGAGCAAAGTTTAAGAAACTACAAAATGTCCGCTTTCAAATACTATAAGGATCATCTGGAATTTACATTTAATCGCAAATTCAGTACGAAAACAGGCATGGCGTCTAAAGATAAAATTTGGACATTCCGATGACGTCAGAGCGCGCGTGGACAACTGTTCCAACTGTTGACATGGGAACAGTTCAATCAAAGTACAATCGCTCGATCTCGTGTAAAACAATGGATAGAGCATCAGGTATTTATATTATAATATACTCGTAAGCATAGTTTACTCTTAAAGTTGACTTGTCTATGTTCAAAATCAAATAATGTTGAACCTGTATTGTTTGGAAAAGCCTAAAAGAAGAAATGACTACTTATTTACTACTATCAATTTAACATTTATTGTCCTATTGTACTTTGTAAGTAACCCGAGAGTGGGATATAGTTAATGATTGTAGACAAGTTCTATATCCCAAGCTGGGTCCTTTATTCCACGAAATATGCATTAGCATTGCAATTAAGCTCACATCAAGATAAAGACTGCGGACTTATCATGGGAGGACCACAGATGATAGAAACTAACCGTTGATGTACCTTCATGGATAACGAGGCAATTTCTCTAATTACAATCTATATTTAATCACTGTAACCCTTAGCATGCTTGCAATTACAAAGTTCAAATGATATTGTAGACAGGTGTATGTATGTATCCATGGTGTTTTTCTGTTTTATATGTATAGTCCACAGAGTAACATGACTTAACGCTACCACATACGGACCCACAATTGTTCGATTACAATATATTACCATTTTGCCCTTTAATGTTGAACTCGGGGTGCAGGATGGCTTCCTCTATTTCCAGAACCTGTTCCCCTTCGTCTTGTATGAATTGGTTATGTTCACCAAGAACGACTTGCCATCGAGTTGTGTCACCCACACCTTTACTGGCGTCATCGCTGGCGATCGGTTTTGAAAAAGAGTTATGAACAACAATATATTCATAAAATAAACAAGAAACAAGAAATATCTTTAAAAAAGATAAACGGCGATCAATATGAGAAAACACTAAGAAATGGATCATGCGCATATTATTTTATATTTTATCTTACTTATTAGAATGACAGAAAACAATAACGTTAAATTTGTAATATTTGGTTTATTAGGGTTTTAGTTCATATATATACTTTGGGTTTGATATGAATGAGAGAGAGATAAAAAAAAAAAAGCTTGCCTCTGCCGGGAAGCGAACCACAGACCTTTCACTTGACAATCCAATTCAACATCCATTACACTAGCGCGACATGACGTTATTCCGTTCAAGGCCAAGACTTCATCACATGACTGGAGATTACGCGAGGGCTCCCAAGAGGTGTATTATGTAACACAGTATAAGTTTCAATTGACGACAAATAACTGAAAACTTATCATGTTTCAAAAATAAATTAATATTTTGCTCTTAAATATTATATTTCATACGTTTTCACTGATTTTTTTTTTCACTGAAATTTATTCTAAAGGAAAACAATCAAAGGTTAGTATACAGAACATTTCATTTTAAAATTTCACCTTATAAGTGCCTCTTGTGGGATCGCCAACTTAACTATGAACCAATCAAAACTTTTCATTTCCTTTATTTCTTCGAAATGATTCATTAAATACAACATTTGATTGGTCTACAATCTATATCATTTGTTTAACATCTAGGTCAAATCCCACGTTAATCAGCTATCGCCGAAAAATAGGGTCATGTCCAATAACAACAGAGATTTTTGTGGTTTCTATAAATGACGCTCAACCTTTATAAGACGAATTTTGGTGTTATACGATACATTAGAATGTCTAAGAAGATGGTATAACTAGATTGCGAACGGTTAATATCCCGACCAGACTGAGCCCACTTTCTCCGTTTTCCGATTCCCAAAAGTCGGTTTTCGAATGATGATTGCCCAAATAGCAAACATTACATATTAAAACGTCGTGTCGGATTGAAAAAATTATCGTGAATATTTGTATGATTTTTTTTACAGAAACAATGTAGACAAGGATCGTAACGATAACATATTTTTGTCTATTTGAATTTTGCAAGCGAAATAAACTGCGGTTTCAGGCGAGGAATTATCTCGTATTCATGAAGCTGTTAGATTCGAACCGAGTGACATTTAAAATCATTCTTTAGATCTAAAATACTGACGCAATCATGTGAAAAATACAAACTCTATATCGTCTCTATATAGTCTGTACATTATAGTACGTTATTACATTATTTGGTATAACACGCACAGATGTTTTATATCAAAATAAGCGGCAGTCTTTGAAAAGGAACCACAAGGAAATTACGAGCGGTATAGATCCAGCTCAGTCAGCGCTTCTACGCAGTCTAGACTGGCCTTACACTGTTCGTCAATAAGTTATAGAAGGTTCTTCTGTTAAGCAGTACCTAATTATATCCTTTAACTTGTTACAAAGACAGAGATTGTTATTCAACATGTAATATTTATGTTAACCCTTTCCCACCTATAGACGCATTTTGACACATCTGCAGCAGACGACTTTTGACACATCTGCAGCAGACGACTTTTGAAAACATTGTGACGAAACGAGAAATTGCTCAAAACGAGCAATTTCTCCTTTGGCCACAATGTTTTTATCTTTATTTAACAATTAAGCTATCTTTAATGGAGATTTTCTGGTTTTTGTCACTTTGTTTTCAAAGTCGTCTGCTGCAGATTTGTTTGGGTTACGTTTCCTGGAGAACATGTAACGCATCAAGCAACGTCAATCTTCACCAGACACGGTGGTCGAGGTTTGGCGATATGTGGGCGGACACGATGTTCATTTTATATAGACTCAATTTTCTGTCTTCTGCCTTGGCAGGTTGATTTATTTAAGGATATTGTCCCCGTCTCTTGTAGGTTTGTCATTCCCTGGTGCATTGACAGACAAAACATGTGTTCCTTTAAATAGTCTTGTCAAAGAATGATATCAATAGAATGATAATACGTACCTGAAGCAGTGGGCGGCCGTTAGAACCCAGTGCGGATCAATCAGCGTGCCACCACAAAGATGATGCATTTTAGTATGGGCGGTATAGACGTGGGGTCTCATGTAATGTAAAGACACGAGGAAGGGCCACTGTCCACGCTCGATGACACCACCATTGACCACCCTTTTATCTCGACCCATGATCAGGCAGATACTTGACAGTACAATTGCTGTAAAATATATATGCCGGTCTACAAGAAAACCAACAGTGTGGATTCTGCGTAAAGTATCGACCCGGATTGGTACATTACGCAGAGTCAATACTGTTAGTTTTCTCGTGGAATGGCTCATATATATATTAAAAGAAATACATACACACCTAGCGATATGCCGTATCCCGCACGTTTTTTGAAAATGAATTGCAGCATTATCGTAACAAATACACATCAGCTTTCAGTGAAACTTGCTTCGACATTTGTAAAGTATGCCCCATTGACGAATATACATTCTAGATCTTTCAAGGAACACATTTTAGTTGAAGTAGTAAACAAACAGTGTAAACTAAGGGAAACAAGCAATACAATTAAGGCTGTCAACTCTCAAGAAATGTAGCATCTGAACTGTTGCTGCTTTGAAAACACTAAAGCCATACTTTAAACGCACGTTTCTTAATGACGTACCTTTATCGATAAACAGTACTTACAGATGTTCAAAACTAATAAGTTTATAATGCATAAATAGATATACACATTTCAATTCTGAAATAACTTGATAATTAAGGGAACGCACAAATAAAATACACATACAGAACACGCAATGAAGAAATGAACCAATACATTTGAATGAGTTATTTACTAGATTGATAGAAGTAGTTATTTACCTAAACTATACAGCATCATTTTGTCGGTCAATGTTTGCTTTCCCAGTACAATTCCAACTAACAAATATCGTTGAATCCTGGTTAATTGTATATATAAGTATAAATATAAATGTACATGTACATGTAAACAATTTATGAAAATATTTGGATTGAATGATAAAGCCTGATTGTAAGTAATTGTCTTTGATTGGAGTAATGTTTTTCAGAACATTGCGTTAAATACCCGTAATTAACTCACATTCGCTCAATTAACAAATTCCCACGTATCACAAATCTGCAGCGGACAATTTGTCAAGGCACCAATGCAAAAATGAGCCGTCCCGCGAGAAAACGAACATTATGGCCTCTGCGTTATGTATCGACCCAGATCAGCCTGCGCAATCCGAGCAGACTGATCCGGGCCGACACATTCCCTCTCAGGGGGAAAGAGGTATAGATTAATGATTCTTGAAACAGAAAATCAAGAGGAGGCGAAAAGCGTGAATTTCCGGATTAGCCTGCGCGGCATGTTTATACTGATCCAGGTCGATGCTTTACGCAGAGACCACACTGTTGGTTTTCTCGCGGGACGGCTCAGATATGAAACATCGCTATTTATAAACACTGTTGCAAAAGGGGAATATTGCTCACTTTACATGTAAGCAAAGTTTTCAAAAGTCGTCGGCTGCAGATGCTTCAATATGCGTCGGTTTGTGAAAAACAGAGGCTGTCCTCGTATATAATAATTATGGTTGTTTTGAAGTTTAGCACCCATCTGCAATTACACCCTTTGTTTCCATGTGTTATGTATATGTTTGGACCATCTGATCACGCCATGTCATTAGTTGCTTTCACCCCCGTTTCGGTGTTGTAGTGGTTAGAGCGTTCGGGTTCGAGACACGAGTCTGATCCGATACAATAAGGATAGACCCTCCGTGGCGTATTACGAATTGGCGCTGGTTTTAGGATAATCTGTACAGCAGTAGTAGTCATTTATACAGGACAAGCCGTGACGCAACTGCAATACTATTGACATCGACGTAAACAAATTGGTGAAACAATACAAACAATGTAAGTTACAATAAACTTAACCCTTTACCACATACAACACATTTGTAGCAGACGACTTTGAAAATGATACTGAAACATATGAAACATCTCTATAATTGTAGGCATAATTACTGATAAAAGTTGAAAACATTGTCGCAAAAGAAAAAATTTGCCTTTCCAAATGTAAATGTTAGATGTTTGTTTTAAACCTTTAAAGGGAACACGAGTAGTAAAGATGGGAATATTTCGCACTGCGAACAGTCGAATCCGAATCCACTGGACTAGTGTAGTCATGTAACACATGTGTACCTTATCATACCAATGTCTATTCGATCTACTTATTCTCCTTACAATATTTCGAGGGCTTGGCGTGAAACGGTTGTAAATAAAATAAGTCTTTTTTTAACAAGGTTAATCACCTCGCCATAAAGTCTGTATAAGCGTTAAATCAATTTTCTTGGTAAACAATGAAAATTTAGGTGCCATTGCTCGTTCTGAGCAATGGCACCTAAATTTGCATTATTTACAAAGGGGTCAAAATTGTCCTTTAACCAGGGTTTTCAAAATAAGTTTTTAGTTACAACCGTTTCACGCCAAGCCCTCGATTTGGTTCCAGAAACTGTAATTTTGTAGCACTTGAAACACTTGTTCTGAGGTAAATCAAGGCTCTTCGAATAACAGTAAAATCTGAAAACAAATCTCACACGATCAATTCGAAATTTAGGGCATGTACGGTACATCTAAATTTGAATTGAATTTAAGAAATTAAAAAAGTAAATGAAAATTAGTTGCCATGGTATCTGCATAATCATATGTCACGGTTAAATTCTTGAGTTATCTTAATTGGTATAACAATAATATGATTTTCTTTATCTAATGAATTAAACAACGGGCTTGTAAACTGGAAAATTAATTTGCTAGTTTGGTTTACTATTGATGGGTAATAAGAAAACAAGAAGCATTTGTACTAAGTATACATGTTGATCTTTTATTATTGTTGCTCAAACATATATTTATTTACACGAGCAATACATACGCTGATGTTGGATTCTTGGATTACCACTCAATTATGGTAATAGCAGTCACTATAACCTTTAACGCTTTCCCACATACAACAAATCAGCAGCAGACGACTTTGAAAACATTAAAGTAAAACTATGGACAATCCCTTCACGGGAAAGTTTAATAATTGAAAGAGTGGAAAACATTGTGGCAAACGGAGAAATTGATCATAAGAAGCATTTTCTTCCTTTTGTCACAATGTTTTCTAAACCTGGCTGATGCAGACGTGTCTAAATGCGTCTACATATTTAGCGTTTACCCTTTGAGTGCTGAAACATAGTTTGTCAAGACTGTACCATCAGTTTAAATCCAGGCCAGCCGACAGACCAGGCCTTGTAATGTTTACTGCTCAACAAGTTTATGTTGATATTCCTAGTATTGAACAGCGACTCATCCAAATGCAAAACTGGACAACTCTGTTTTATTAGTCGCCGGGCAAAAGCCCGCGACTTCTATTTTTAATAGCTTTTCGGAAATCACATGGGAGGAGGGATAATTATTGGAAAGAAACACATTAAGATGTTTTGAACATATTACAATTGTGTTTGTTTAAAAACACTAAGTAATGACACATCTAAAATGGAATAAACATTTCGATGTTTTAGGTATTTTTAGTTTCATTTTGTTGACTTGCATTTAAGTGTTTTTGTCTTATTTACGAAGACAAATGTGGTCCCTGCTAGACTTGCAACCAACTGCTATATGTCAATATTGAGATATATTGAAATAAAAATCACGTCAAATTCTACTTTCAATAGTAATGTTAACTTACTGAATGTTATTTTCATGTTCAAAAATATGTCTTGATTTGTGAAGAATTCATTTGATAATGTTAACTCGTGTATATCTAAAATATGAACTGTTTCTAACCTAGAACTGTTGATTACGTCACTACCGAGTACCGCCCGCATAGATTTGTAAATTTTGCACACGCTACTATATACTACTGTACTTACTGTGTGTGCGATAACCAATGAAAAGCTGGATTTGCACGCGATACATTTTACAACAAAAACCTGCTTCGCTTACACTCATACTCTCATTCGATGGGCTGAATATGCACAATGACACACACACACTTGTATAGTTTCCCATGAACATAAACTGGTAACAGAAACAAAAATAAGAAATAATTTGTGAAAATATGTCTCAAATATAAGCCTGTTTATCGGTCGTGAACGTCGAAACGCCTTTTTCTCAGTTTGTGACCTAGTTTCATATTGCCAAAATGTAAACAAAGCGAAGTAAAATGTAAACTTAGAAAAGTGACTAGGTTATGCAGACAAAAAATGTCGCACGACAAATTGATTTTTCTTAAACGTCACGAAACGAATGCATGGGTCGAATGTAGGAGAAAGAAAGATAATATAGAAATGCTTTTCTCTCTCGAATGCAGTGGAATAAAACATGCACTAAAGCTTTGCCTGATTTTTTATTCACTTTCTTCGATGTCTGACACTACGACTCGATGAAGCCTGACACGAGGGTAAACATTTCGAAAGAATGCTCAAACACCTTATTACAGATAGATAGCTAATATTACACACTTAAATGATTAAATATATGTGATATTAAATGTTGAAACAAATTAAGAGAAGAACAAACTCTGATAAACAATATATTTAGAAATAAAGAAAATCTGCTCTTTCGCACCCAATTAATTTCATACTTGCCACATATATTGTATGCATCAACGATTTAGATAAACAATTTAGCTGTTATATTGTTACAAGTGTGGTCTACTTGTGAAATAATTAGTATTAAAAAGGAGGAAGTTCATGTCTTCAGCAATTTAACCGTTTTCTCAATGTTTTAAGCGATTAAAGGTTTTCATTGTTGCTTCAGACATGGAAAGGGTTTAATAGCTTTTTATTGCATGTAGATTTAAATCCCAAAATGTATTAATTTGTTTGTTTTTTTGACAAATACAAAACATCCAAAATCCTGACCAAAAGAAATCCTGAAATTTGTAGATCTATGTGAACTTTCAAAAATCCTGGAATTAATCCTTATGAAAACATTATGTGTATGTTTAGACTAATGAAAGTCAAGACTACATGTGTGTTAAAAAATAAATCAATGCAGTCTTTTCCGGCGACATTGATGCCTTGCATCAACTTTCTCTTGTATGTTCATCCTTGAAAAGTTAAGCTTACTGTTTATGGTATTTGTACTAACCCTTCCACGGAAAGAATTAAACCACAGTAATTAAATCTATTTACTTACAAAGGTCTTAAACGTTTTATAAATGTGTGCCATAATTGTCCATACATTTGAGCCGTCCCTCGAGAAAACAAACATAGTGGACTCTGCGTAAAGAATCGACCAGGATCAGCATAAGCATGCCGCGCAGGCTTATCCGGATAGACACTTTTCGCCTCCTGTGGATTTTCTGTTTCAGGAATCATTACTCTATACTTCTATCCCCCTGAGACGGAATGTGTCGGCCCAGATCAGTCTGCGCGGGACGGCTCTTTTACTTTCCTTCTCCCACATCAAATAAATCTGCAAAAGGCGCCTATGAAAACATAGGCTAAACATTATAAAAACTTTATAAATGAAACGTTTTGGAAATATAGAAATAAAACAAATATGTCAAAGGGAGGTATCACTTATTTTGACGACATTTTATAGATAGTGTTATTTAAATATCCTCTCCGAAATTCCTTAAAGTATTTTGGATCCATTCATTATTCTGGCTACCATGGCAACCAATAAATAAATAAAATATTTCAAAGTTATCCTCCGAACTATTTGACCGATTTCAAAGAAGTATGAAGAAATATTAGGTTACCCACTACTGGATTCCATCAAGCCATATTGATTGATAAACCAAATAAACATGGCCGCCAGGGGAAGGGACTATTTTGCTTTGTATAGCTTTTGTGAAAACTTTATCAATATTCTGCTCCAAACATTTTGACCTGATTTCAAATATTTTTAGACTTGTTTCTTCATGCATTCCTTCATGTTATATTGTTTGTTAATAAACATGACATCTTGGGGGCTGAGGCTGTTTTACCAATTACGCCTGCAAATTAAAAATATTATTCTTCTCAGAACATATTGTATGGATTTTCAAATCATTTCGTATAAATGTTCCTAGATTTATCATCTAGCAGATTCCTTAAAGTCATATTGATTGATAAAACATGGCCTCCAGGGGTTCTTCTCAGAGCATATTGGTCAGGTTTTCAAAAGATCTAAGTATTTTATATACTGAATGTTCCCATGGTGACGCTTCTTACAGATGTTTTCAAGCAATGTTGATTTGCAAAAAAAAAAAAATTCGAATATGACATAATATTAGAAGCAGTTTTTCATCTTTATAAGATTTAAAGGAGGCATAAATTTAAGAGCATAAATTTAAGAGTCTTTAAGATTTAAACTATTAGTACGTACACATTTGTTGTTCCTTTTTATTTTGCGTGTTAACCCTTTTCCATCATATAGACGCTTGCTGACGCCTCTGCAGCAGACGGCTTTTTGAAAATATGGTGACAAAAGAAGAAATTGCTCAAAACGAGCAATTTCTCCTTTTGACACAATGTTTTTCCACTTTTAGTCATAGGTTATCCATTCAATTATAGAGATTTGTTTAGGAAATATGTTCAAAGTCTTCTGCTGCAGAATTGTCGTATGAAGGAAAGGGTTAAGTATCAACACTATGCAGCTTTGCGATATCATATGACATACAAACAGGTACATTTATCAATGTTAGTACATTTGATCACGTCCAATGGTAAAGGCACACGTTGCCTTTTGTGAGCAGTGTAAATCTAGATCTAGCGTGTGCGTCTACACATTCCGGTCAAGATATGCACGTTTCACATACTACTTTCACAAGGTTGTTCAAAACTTCTGTCAACATGTGTAGATTCTGATAGGACGGTGCAGATGAACAGGATGATGTGTACCTACAACGTACACAAATACCAACGTGTACCTTTTCGCATGTACTGTCTCATGCTTTAAGTGAGAAGTGTCTCAATATGTTTCTTCGATATTTCAAATTGGTAACAATAATTTACTTCTTATATACAACTCTTATACACGTTTGTCTGAAATTCTGTTGAAGAACGCTGAAATGCAATAATCAAAATCAAGACAAATATATTATCAAGGGAAATAAATATGGGAAATATGAATAACACCGTCCAGAGTTATCCATATGAATATCATGTAGAATTGTTCATAATTGTCTTTGTGTTGAGTTTAGTTGAGCATGATATAATGTTAACAAGTTAACTTACCAGTAAATACGTCAATATCCACACGGACAGTCTCTAACGTGAGGCCTATATCAGGTGAACAAGTCTAGTTAACGCTATTATACAAAATTGGCTAATATTTAAAGTGTTGTCTACTGAACAGAACAGAACAGAACAATTCTTTATTTCACCCAGGTACATACAAGGTACAACATGGGGTTATACATTATAATACAAATTTCAAAATATATAGTTTCCGGTTCAAGAGGGAAAGAGAGAGAGAGAGAGAGAGAGAGAGAGAGAGAGAGAGAGAGAGAGAGAGAGAGAGAGAGAGAGAGAGAGAGAGGAGAGAGAGAGAGAGAGAGAGAGAGGAGAGAGAGAGAGAGAGAGAGAGAGAGAGAGAGAGAGAGAGGGGGGGGGGGGGGGGGTGAGAGAATGGTGGGGGAATGACTGAGAACCTTTTCTTAATATATATAATCAGTATATAGATATACAAGGTTCGCTCTTGTAACTGCAAGACCCCAATCCTCGTGCTATGTATGCAAAGAAGTACAAGTCATGCAGTTACAAGGACTAACGTTTTATGCAATTGCGTTGACTAGGGAAAACAAGAGTACATTAATATTTGTGGTAGTTCATTTCGGGTTATTTTCAGTATAAGAAGGAATATCGTTATATATGTGAGTAATAACGTTAGCATTCAGATTTGAAATGAAATTGTAACAAATGTATACAGGCTTATCTTGTAAGCATTACTCTGGCATAAGTTTGATTTGGAGATTTGGAAATTGGAAATTGGTGGCATTCGGAAGCGTGCAGTAATTACTTGAATTTTGACATAATATTCTTTAGAAATGTGCATAGCTCTTTAAGAGTTTTTGTACTTTCAAGTGTCAGGAGGCGTTTGAGATCAAGACTGTTTATATTGTTTAAATTTGATTTAGATAAAAACTATAAGGTTTTTTTTTTTTTTTTCGAAAACGTTAATTGGCTGATTGATTGATTGATTGATTTATTACTTGATTGTTTGATGGTAGGGTTAATTGATTGATTTATATATTGATTGATTGATTGATATATTGATTGGTTGATTGCTTAATTAATGGATGGATTAATTAATTGGTTGATTGATTGATTGATAGATGCCTGCTATTTGAATCCAAACTATAGCAAACTAGTATGATAAGTTTGATAAGTTTATTCATTCAAATTCCTTTAGGCTTCCAGCCCATGAGGATACATGTTATATACACTGCTGACTGACAGTAACACAACATGGAAATAAACATACATACATATTTACAAAGTTCCTGGCGGCGAAATATAAGTAATGTATATATGTATTGTTGTTAATACTTGTGATGATATGTTGTAGTCATGTAATTTGCTTGTTCAATCACTCTGTGTGTTTGTTATATGGCCAATGCCATACACTAGTGCCGACTGGCCTAATGCAACTTTTATAGTTGAGTCGAGTTGAGTTGATGATATACCCGGTAACAAACCGAAACACCGAGATTGCTGATGAAGAACGCTGAAATGCAGTTAATCTATGTAAATGTTGTGATATTATTCATGTATCATATTTGCCACTTGTAACTATGTACATATAAATTCTCCCCTGCTGCAGTATCTTTAAATAACTCTCCAAATTGAAAACAACTGGAAAACGTATTGGAATCCTAAACACACAACGTCTGTTATGTTCGTTGTTGTTTTAAAAGTCAGTGTAGGGTGCAGGTTCTTTGTATTTTAGAAAACGTTAATTAGCTGATTTATTGATTGATTAATTGCTTGATTGATTGATTGTTTGATTGCTTGATTGATTTGCGGATGGATGAACGGACGGGTGGATTGATTGATTGATATATATTGTAAATAGATAGATAAATGCCACTCATTCAATAGTCAAATGGTTACTATTAACTTTTTCAGCCAAACTTGAACTAAATATTCATTCATCTAATAACAAAAGTCATTGCTCGATTAAGATTCACATTTAAATAAGTATATATATGTTTATATTATTGTTGTACGCATATGGTCACAACTGGGTTATGCTATTTGACGAATTACGCATCTCGCAATTTCGAATATGACATAATATTAGAAGCAGTTTTTAATCTTTATCAAATTTAAAGAAGGTATAAATTTAAGAGGCTTTAAATGCTAAACTATTAGTACTTTTACCTTTGATGTTCCTTTTTATTTTTCGTATTAAAGTATCAAAACAGGTACAATTATCAATGTTAGAAAATTTGATCACGGCCAAGGGTAAGGGTACAAGTTGCCTTTTGTGACATGTGAAGATCTAGATCTAGCGTCAACGTCTACACAGTCTGGACAAGATATGCACTTTTCACATACTAATTACACAAGGTTGTTTAAAACCTTCTTTCAACATGTGTATATTCTGATGAGACGGTGCAAATGAACAGGATGGTGTACGCTTACAACGTACATAAATACCAACGTCTACTTTGTCGCATGTACAGTCTCATGTTTTAGGTGAGATGTGTCTGAATATGCTTCTTCGATATTTTAAATGGGTAACAATAATTTATATATTATTTATGAATTCTTATACGAAATACAGCGTCCTCTTCCGTACCTCTAACCCTTTTCCACTTAAAGAAAATATGCAGCAGACATCTTTGAAAATGTCTACTCAAAAATATGGAAATTCTCTTTAATTATAGGTATAATTACTGAACAAAATTGGAAACATTGTGGCAAGAGGAGAAATTGCTCGTTTTGAGCAAATTCTCCTTTCGTCACAATGTATTCAAAATTCGTCTGCTGCATATGCGTCAAAATGCGTCTATAGTTGGGAAAGGGTTAACTGGTAGCAGAAGTTTCCATTCTTCACACTCAGAGTTGTCAGGGAAACATTACGAGGGTCAATCGACCAGCAGTACTGATTTTAGAAAGGATTTTTGCATTCGGACCCAACTAAGAAAATAATCAAAATGATAGAATACGAATGTGTCTGACATCAATACGTACGTCAGATCATGTTAGTAATAAATAGATATACAGGGGCTTAGCTTTGCAATAATCAATGTGTAGGCCGCCTCGTGAGAAAATCAACATTGTGGACAGCGCAGGCTGATCTGGTCGATACATTACGCAGATGTCTATCAACGCAGCTGCATTTTAGGGCATTTTTAAAAAAAATGTGTAGGCACGTGCCTATAGTGCCTACAGGGAGCTACGCCCCTGAAATACAAATACCGCTAGAAGTTAAAGATACTGCGAATTATGTTACCATTCATTCATTCTCTGTATTTCCTCCGTTCGGAGATTAATTGAATACATTCATTATATCAATTGTTAACAACAAGTAATTGGACTAGTTTGTATACATAAAATGATATGGAAATTGAAAATCAATCTTTACATTATAGCACACAGATTGTAAATAGTCACAATATGTATATATGCATATATTTACACACACACATATATACCCATACATATATAATAATTGAGAACCGCTCTAGGAAAACCGGGCTTAATGACATTATTGATGACGTTGAGAAAATGCGATTAAATTACGTCACATAGCAAATAATTTGCCGGATTTTTTTAAACAAACAAGGAAGTAACAAAAAACGGAATTTTTGTCTTAAAACACATAACTTAGACAAAGATAGCTGCCATGGAACCTGATAGTCATTTGGAGGTAAGTTAAACATTTAAATTTAACCCTTTGTATTTATGTGTCAATAACTTTGAGTGTTTATTTGCTTCACGTTGCGAACAGGTCAAGCCGACAATTTACCTATTTTATTTGATAGACACCCGTGTTGACATTGTATTTTCCGTTTAAATTAGCCAACGACAGTTATTGATCCATTAAAATAGTTCCCTTACTGGAAACACAGAACATGTCAGAATTGGTTGTTATGGATGCTACTACTCCCCACCCACTATAGGCTTCACACATTATAAATTTTTCATTTTCATTCAAATGGATAATTTTAATATTATAAAACAACTATATCAATACCTTTACAATTTACATGCACCGAAATGTAATCTTATAATGTAAAACACAGCATTTTTGTTTAAATCATTGTTATCTGTGGTGTACACGCAACGTTAATAAATACGATTACAGTGAAACTGTATATGTGTATTGTGACGTTAGTCCAGTGTTTAAGATGGTGGAACATGAAGCGTACGATCCGAGTTCGTATATCAGTAGACCTCTTTTTTTATTTTATTTTTCTTCTTCCACATGACCTGGAAACAGGAGCACATGAGTTGTCATTCTCACGATTATTATAATTCATGAATAAAGTATTTTTTAAATTAATATGCAATTATTGAAATGTCAGAATAGTTTCAGCTTTAGGAATAATTAAGTTCTAGTTCGTGTGTGTAACTATATGTATCACTCTGTTCTTCCTATAATATTGACGACGTTGAAAACACTTAACAGGCCAGGCCCATTTTTTCTATCATTTACATATTATACATAATATATTATTAAAAGCTTTATACACTTACACAGTCATAATCTTTCTTCGTTGTCAGTTAAGGTAAAGAAATGAAAAATTAATGCATTAATTGTGCATATAATCTAAAACTTGACACTTTCTTAAAGAGTCCTTTTTAACTTTTTAGGAACTTGAGAGTCTGTTCTCTGAGCATTTTGGGCGAACACCAACAGCGTCACAGGCCAGTGGATTTACAGAACAAGCTGAGGACGAGATTATTCTGGATGAGGAAGAGAACTAGAGCAGAACTCTATAGCAGATGATGTGGACATACGGGCGCGAAGGTTCATGGAAAGAATCCACGACTCGGATGACTACATTGATGATGATGATGTTTAAACGCTAGATCCAGACTTAAATACTATTCGTACTATGAAGTCTCCTGGTTGTGGCTGCCATAGAAACTGTATCTCAGTGAAATCTATACACATGTGCTGAACATTCGTGAAATGAGCAGGTCGGAGAAAGAAATGTATGCAATGTCATCCTTTACAGACAATAATAATAAAGAGAAAACAAAACGGGGTAAGAAGAGGCAGAGGCTTAGCCATGATTTCAACTTTCGAGGGAGTCATGTATGTGAGAGGGCATTTATGCTCCTCTTTGACGTCGACAAACACAGCCTGCAAAGTTTAATGAAGCATGTGAGCGAGAATGGTGTTGTTCCCCGCTGTCATGGTAATACTAACAAACAACCATCTAAGTCGCTTCACTTTGAGGACATAAGGCGGATTGTGCAGTTTGTTTCAAATTATGCAGATGAGTTTGGCATACAACAGCCCGCTGCCCCACGTGGACGTGACAATACTGCACCTGTGTATCTTCCAAGTGATGCAACTAAGGTTATATTGCACAAGGCATATGTTGACAGTTGTGTAGCATCAGATCCTCCGTGTCGTGCTGTCAAATACTTCACATTCAACAACATTTGGAGACATTCATTAGCACATATTAGAATTGCGACTCCACATGACGACGTATGTGCCACCTGTGAGAAATTGAGAACAAAAGGTGCTAGATTCCGTAACTGAGGAAGAAAAGCTTGAATCTGCTAATTGCATGAAGGAACATGTCCTCACTGCTCATAAGGAAAGGGAGAATTACAATGCCTGTATTAAGCGCGCAAAGGAGTCACAAAGCAGCGGAGAGGCTGATCCTTATGTCCATTATACGTTTGACTTCAGCCAGAATGTTTGTCTACCCCATCATTACAGACAAATGGGACCAGCCTACTTTGCTACTTTAAGAAAGTTGCAGGTTTTCGGTTTCCGAATTGATGGAGTACCACGGCAACTGAATTTTCTTATTGATGAGCATGAAACAACAGGATCAGACGGCACATTAACGCATGGCCCAAACGCTGTGATTTCGATGATACACTGGGCTATGAAGACATACCATACCGGCGAAACAAAATGTACTATACATGCCGATAACTGTCCAGGTATGCTTAACTTCTTCTGGCATCTTAACATATATTAACTTTTTATTTTCTTGCAACCGAACAGTAGTGTTATACATCTTAACAAAGTTGACGGAAGTACGAATACAATGTCAAATACATCGTAAACGAAGCAGGGAGTGCTTATGTTTATAGATGCTCCATTTTCCCTCCATATTTACCTCTTTAAATGTTTTTACAGTACTCTTGTAACGCTAAAAACTGTAATATTTAATCAGTTAATGTGTGCGTTCAGTTATATATTTTTATCCTAGTTTTAATATTTTTTAGATCACCTGAGCCGAAGACTCAATGTAATATATTCTGATCACTCTCTGCCGTCGTCGTCCGTTGTTAACTTTAATCTTTAAACATCATCTCCTTGTTAACCGCAGGAACAATTTCCACAAAACATCACAGGAATGTTCCTTGTGGTCCTCTTTCAATTGTTCACAGATTTAAATTCGATTGAGATCTTTGGTTGCTGCGGCATCAGAAAGGGGGCAAAATGTCCAAGTTTTAAAGAAATTCTCCTCCGAATCTTCTTGTCCGATTGCAAGATAATTTAGTAGAAGTGATCTTTTAATGGCCGGTCCACTGCAAAAACTGTTCAAGCCATTTTGATTTTGTTGAAAAACAGTGCAGCGAAGCAGCATCAGGAAAGCAGCAAAAATGACAAAACTTTATAATTCCATTCTTATTAAAGTTGTTGTTAGATTTCAAGATACAAATGGCCTTTACTGATAAGCTATTTCTTTAACAGTGTCCACTCCTTGCAGTTTTATTTGCATTCCTGATCAAATTATCCGAGATATTTGCAGTTAAATATTAGCTGCTAATTTACTATCACTCAGGTGATCGATCTATTGCCATCTTGGCCCTCATGTTTAACATTATTTAATTTATATTACGGCGACAGTTCATTTATTCATGATCTCTGGATAAACAAACCAGTACTAGGCTAGAAAATGTACATTGCCAAAGCGTACATCACCCTGACCGCTGCGCCCAGTACCAAACCCCAATGCTTACATGTCGAGCATGTAGTCGTTTGAAATATATGTTTTAGTAAATAGTAGCTTCTTATAAAATGTGGACATAAATGTGTTAAAGATTACTGCTATGGATAATTGTGTCAGTCTAGCTATTCTATTATGTTTGAAAATATTCACAAGTTATCATTTGTTTCAGGTCAAAATAAAAATAAGTATGTGATGAGCTACTTGTCTTGGCGCGTGATGACGGGCAGGCACGAGAGCATTGACCATATGATGCAGGTCCCAGGTCACGCTCGTTGTTTGGTGGCGGTGGTTTTGCCTCATTGAAGAAGCTCTACATGCGAACTGATTGTGACTCCATAGAACAGCTAGAAGAGGTGGTAAACAAGTCATCTTCGACAAACGAGGCTGTTCGTTACCCAACTTGGCAGTGGAGGGACTGGAAAACCTTTTTGGAACCAGTCATCAGACCAGTGACCGTAATAAGGTAGGTAGAATTATTTGAAACAGTCTTTTGTCTTCAAAACATTATACAACATGGCTGTGCAAAACTGATAAATCTGAATTTAATAAGTCGAATAAAGCATTTTGTATGCACGTCTGTATATTAGAAATCTGTAGTAGTTATCAATAAACAATTTACCATTAAATAAGTCGTAGTTATCAAAATCAATTTACCATTAAATTATTTACCAAGATAGATACATAAATGGCATTTATCATTCACAAATATTATTCGAAAATTGATCCAAATAGGATAACTTACGTATTTCACTATTATAATGTAACGTTTTTACATGACACAACCTGCTTCCGGAAAATCAACATGATGGTATTTGTTAAGGGTGTTTGTAAGGGCTCCAATGGCAAATGTCAGAATATTCTAGAAAGCTCTCATGATTAATTGGCAAACAGTGCATATACAGATTTAACTATCAGATAATGTACATAAATCTGAATCTACACCGATATTAAAATGTCAGACGGTTGATTTTTCTTCAGCGTCGTAGATAATTATTTTTATTTTGTAATTGTTTATCTTTATCACTAGGAAATACCAGTACTTCCGGATGACATCGGCGAATCCCGGTGTTGTTTTTGTCAAGACAGATAGGGATGCAGACGAGATCAACATCCAAGGAATCCGTGCTGGTGTTCATTTTACTCGTGACGAACTGCCTGAAGTAATTGAACCGAGAGGACTATCACAACAGAGACACAAGCCTATTTATTTAAAACTGTCCGTCCATTTGTTAGGCCATTTTTTCAAGAATCCTTTTGTCCGGCTCTGCCTAATCAGTGACCTTTCTTCGAGTTTTTGTGAAGTCTGTTGACTATATTAACTTCTTGTTTTTTACGATTATGTTACGTATGGTTTATAGTTTATAGGGATAATACACATTTTCGAGGGCGTGAACATCTGCGTACGCCGACAAAATGTGTTTATGCCCGAGTGCGAAGCACGAGGGCATAAACACATTTTAAGGGCGTCCGCAGATGTTCACGCCCGAGAAAATGTGTATTTTCGCTATTATTGCATAACATCCAACATATAGTCCGCTGTAACGTTCAGTTGTACGATAACCGCCGATGAACATGACGCGATAACGATTGACACATGTGACGTCATAAAGTAAACAAGTTATGTTTTATATATCCACGACATCGAGGTTGCCATCGCTGACTCGAATGGTTTTGGATTATGTTATGCTCTTTAACTGTGAGTCTATTGCATGTTACCGATTATCGAGTTAAAGAAGCTGATGTTATTGTTAACGCACAAATACTCCTATTCTAGGGGAGATGGAGCGTCCATGTTTTGTTTACTAACGGTGCCCGGGTAATGCATATATATAATCTAACCGGTCTGAAACGGCACGTACGCGCGAGAATCGCTTTGTTTATACACGTTTTCTCTCCGTTTACGCCCGGTTTTTGCAATGTTTTTGTATCCCTTAAGCGGGCGTAAAACATAGATTTTATGCAATAATATCTAATATTTACTAAATTATGACGTTAACGTCATTTATTAAATTGTGACGTTATGACGACGTCAAAATACTAAAACTGTGTTTATTATCTCCTTCAGTTAAATAGTTGCAAAAAGAAAACTATTGGCGATATCGTTAAACGGTTTACGGTTATTGGTCTAGAAATGAATGAGAGATATTATTTTGCAAAAAAACAAATTTCGAAAATGTTGTCATTAAACCTGGTTTTCCTGGAGCGGTGCCCATATATATACATATTCATACACACATATACACATATACCCACGTATTCACACATACACAGAGTCATTGTGTCGTCTAAAATGGGCCGTTGAAACATTTGTATGCGAATAATATCGCTTCGCAGCGAAAGTAATACTCTGAATCAGTGGTGACTGATGTATGGCTTGCACCTAAAACCATCATCAAAAACGTTTCACTGGTTGCATGCACTAGCTCAGTATATACTTCATGGCCAATATTGGTGTATATCCCACTAAGAAATAATCATTTCTTATCATATGTTGCGCTACATTCTGTTACTCTATGTTTGATAACATCTAAATGTATACGGCCACACAGATAACACGACGAAGGTTTTTCTGAAGCAACAGTCACCCACAGTTTAGCCATACAGGCTATTTTATGTGCAGATATTCTTGTACCATAGAGATTATACAGGTTGCAGGCTGTGATTGTTGTATGCAATCGACTGAACCTGAAGAAATCAGTCGATTGCATCCTCATTAACCACTCATTTGTTTCCAACTGGTCAACAGCATTATTGATACATTGCTTCCATACTGGTTTATGTGGCAGGAAGCAACCGTCATTTACATACATATTCATAAGAAAATTCAAGTTTAAGTTTATTAATGCAGCTTCACATATGAGGAGTGATCTTATGTGAATGCCTGCTATTCAAATCACTACCATAGCAAACTAGTATGTATATACATGTATGCATTGTTATATAATACAACTGATGATATGTTGTAGTCATGTAGTACTCTTGTTCAGTCACTTTTTTTGTATGTTATATGGCCAATGGAATAATTTAGTGCCGACTTGCCTAATACAATTATTTAAGTTGAGTTGAGTTGAGTTGATGATATACCCGGTAACAAAACCAAAACACCGAGATGAATTTGTCTGAAAAGCTGTTGAAAAACATTTTCAAGGGAAATAACTATCCTGGAATATGAGAATAACTCCGTCCAGAGTTATCCAGCTCAATGTTCATAATTGTCCCTGTTATGATTTTTGTTTGTTTAAACTTGCTATAAAACTTGTAGTTTTATTAAATAAGATAGATTGTATGGCATTGTTTATAACAAATTGAGTTCAGTTGAGTTGAGCATAACATAATGTAAACAAGTTAACTTACCAGTTAATACGTCACTATCCACAATGACAGTTTCTAATGTGGGGCCTATATCAGGTGCACACGTCTAGTTAACACTATTATAAAACATTGGCTAATATTTGAAATTTTGTCTCAAGTAAGAGAAGTATAATTCCAAGTTTTTTCGGGAAGGTTCTGTATATACTGTGTCTATATACATGAACGGTGTTTTGATTTCCGGAGATCCATTCAATGGTGAAACCGGTCGAAACTAACATTAAACATTATTTTCATATTGATTAATACATTTAACAAATTATATAGAAGACAACGCTCTATGAAATCTTGTTTCTTTTTTATCACAAATGCATAGGTTTTTGCGATTTAACTAGAGACGTTCCACGAGAAAATCAACATTATGGACGCTGCGTAATGTATCGACCCAGATCAGCCTGCGCAGTCCGCGCATGCTAATCCGGGCCGACACATTCCGTCTCGGGATAGAGGTATAGATTAATGATTTCTTTAACAGAAAATCCACAGGAGGCGAAAAGTGTTTTTGGTTTTCTCATGGAACGGCTCACATACATATATACTTAGAAAGAAAATAAAATACAGTGTACTGGTGTACTGGTGTACTGGTGTACTGAACCAAAGCAAAGCTAACTTCCGGTAATATATGAGTCACATCTGGCAATTGGGGTCGTAATGCATCTTCGAACAGAAGCACAATGTTACCTGGGTCATGTGGGTCCAACCCTTACTTTGCGCTAAGTAATACTTAAATACTTTTAAAAGTCATATTTCATCATTGTTTATTTCCTATCAAACATGTCAAAGTATTGAAGATCAGACAGGTAACACAACTTATTCATTTTCTTAACCCTTTCCCTCATACGACAATTTTGCAGCAGGCGAGTTTGAACATTTTTTGTCAAAAAATAGAAAATCTCTATAATTGAATGGATAACCTATGACTAAAGGTGGAAAACATTGTGGCAAAAGGAGAAATTGCTCGTTTTGAGCAATTTCTTCTTTTGTCACTATGTTTTCAAAAATCCGTCTGCTGCAGAGGCGTCAGAAAGCGTCTATAAGAGGGAAAGGGTTAAATACAGTCCACCAGTCATGCTTTACAACATATTAGGGAAACAAAAATGATGAAATAATTATGCTTTCACGTATTTAAATATTACTAAGCGCTAAGAATGGTTGGTGGTATTGGACCCTTCACTGTCCGTTCGCAAGTAATTCAGTCAAAAGCCGAATTGATACATGTATCACGCGGATCATGTATATGATATATAGGATGATATTTATTTTTTCGACAAAACACTTGAGTTTTTCTTTTTTTGTAAGCTAAATCAACGACACTTCACATTTAAAAAGCGGGGTTTATCTTATTAGTAAAATAACTACGTCTGATCAATTTTGAACATGGAAACCAACATAAATGGACGAAAGTATCATTAAATGTTGTATTAGAATGATGGTATGGATACTATACTGATAGCTGCAAATATTTCTGTATGGGCCGGGCCATGGGATAATGCACAAATTGATCGTTATTCACAGTGTAGATCCAGATCTGCCTACGCATCCGCAGAGTAGGTTCATAACAGCCTGTCATCTGCTCCGTCTTATCAGAATCTACGAACGCTGCTAGCAGCTTCTAACAAGCTCGTGTAGGTTATATGTGAACAGTCTAGATCCTGATAAGACTGTACGGAAGCTCTGGCTGATCTTGATCAACATTGATAAATGGCGAAAACGGTTATGGTAGAATTAGATTACCAAATACTTTATAAATGGTGGTAATGGGTAATGGGTTTCCCTTCTTTGCGCTCAGGGCTGTGGGGTAAGCATTACGACGTACTCGCTGGTGTCAGGATAAATGTTTAAATCGGCGTAAAACACCATACAAACAAACAAGTCTGCAAATTGATTGTTATTAACTCTTTCAGCGCCGAATTGTTTAAAGAAGACTCTTCCATGTTCACAATCGGGCGTCTCCATTTCTCATGTAATAAAAGTTTGGACTATTTTGATAACTAAAAGGCAAACGATGCTGATTTCAGGTGAGACAGCTCGTTACGAGCTGACTCACCTGAATCAGTATTGTTTGCAAAAGCCTCAATTTTGCCTCTGGCGCTGAATGAGTTAATATATGAATTTCAAATCCTTGAGTTATTGTTATTCTGGTGATGAAGGTTTTTTTAATTCGGTTTTAAACCCAAAGTGCTCTCTTCAGACGAAAACTTGAAACATTGCTAGTTATCTTCATTGTTGTTAAGATTATAATTTATATTTAGATTTAAATTGTATAAATATATACACCTTTTGAAAAGAACAAAGATAATATCGATGTTCTCTAAATGTCAATCGATATTTGTTCCTGCTTATATTGGTCTGTTACTATTTCTATCACAAACCCATGCAATATTGACGCAAAGCCACCGACAGTATATATCTTATTGGAAATACCCTTTCTACATCAACGTGTCTAGTTTTCTTCCGACCATTGTTGTATAATTGGAATTTGTGTAATAATTCATGTTTTGATAAAGCGCATAATTGTACCGAATATAGTCATTAATCGATTCGAACTGAATGATTGCTTTGCTGCGTATTTGGCGACAGATATTGCATCTTATTCGAAAGGTTTGACTGGATATTTAGGGGAGAAAGATTACTTCTGTTTCCGATAGCGTCTTGTTCATTGGGCGCTCTTGGAAAACAGAGCTCTCTTTCGTGTATAGATTTTCTCTTAACGGAATATATATAAAACAAGCCTGATTACAGCGTATTCTCCGCCAATGTCTAAATCACTTAAAAGGTTTATATAAAGTGGAGAAATACGCCGGCGATCCGACTCGTTTTGAAGCACACTAAAAGAACCTAACGGGATTTAGTGTACATTTCTCTGGGGGAATTTCATTGTTATGACATACAGGAGTGGAGATGTTTATATTGGTGTTTATTTCTTAGTGCAAATCGCAGTGCCATGTTTTAATAGCATTTGGTTTAAAATAGAACTGAGTTCCTTATCGACGTCTTTCTACATGTAATCGGGCGCATTTGGCTATGTATTGGAAAACAAACAGTCGAAGCGATGGCTGTATCGGGAATGGAGTAAATTTCTTCGCAGACGTGAGTGGCATATCACTAAAGGATTCTGGAAATAATGAAGAACTTCGAGGTTAATAGCATTGTGTTATAGTTTTTTCTTCCTTCGAGTGTTGTTGTTGTTGCTGTACTTGTTATTGGAAAGAGAAATATCGGATAATCATGTCGACAATTCGTAAAGCGTACATGGAGATATCGAACGGTATTCGTGGCCTGAGATTGCATAGAGAGCAGCCCCAACCAACACAAACTCCACCATTAAAGGATACTGTCTCTAAAACGTCAAACGGATCCGCGGTCTCTCCATCGCAGGGTCACAGAATGGTTCGCTCACCAAAGCCGCTTATCGCGCGTAAAATTCGAAGCTTGTTCGGTAGATCACAACCTACGACTGTGCGGGATCTATTTCTAGATGAACGTTTCTTGGTGAAATTCTTCATGTTTTTCTCGGCGGAAGAGAGAGGGGAACTATCCCAGGTGTGTAAGACGTGGAAAAATATACTGTATCATCCTAAATTCTGGGTGAACGTGGTCCCTATTATTTCGTGTAGGGAGCTGAGCAAACAGGAGGACACACGGCGTACCTTTTACGACAGTTTACAACAACGAAGTTTTGATTCAGTATGTTTATTCGGTGCTACGGACGAGGATATAGCGGGCTTTGTGAATCATTTCTCCAACTGTAAGAAACAGATTCGCTCCATCAGTCTCAGGTGTTCCAATGTGACGGATTCAGGGCTTGACATTCTCTTCAAGAAATTGGCGGGAATATATCGTCTGGAACTCTCCGGATGTAATGAATTAACGGAAACGGGTCTTTGGTCGTGTTTAAATCCAAAAATAGTGTCACTCAGTGTCAGTGACTGTATTAACGTGGCAGACGACACTGTGGGCGCCGTGTCGCAACTACTGCCCTCTCTGTATGAGTTCAACTTACAGGCTTATCACGTGACGGATGCGGCGCTGGCCTTCTTTAGTGCGAAACAGAGTTATTCGCTGTGTATTTTGCGCCTACAATCATGTTGGGAGATCACCAATCACGGAATTGTAAATATTGTCCACTCCTTGCCAAATCTTACCATTCTCAGTCTCTCCGGCTGTAGTAAAGTGACCGATGATGGAATTGAACTCATTGCAGAAAACTTGCGCAAGTTACGTGTCCTTGACCTTTCGTGGTGTCCGAGAGTCACGGACGCAGCCTTGGAATATATAGCATGTGACCTCGGTCAGCTGGAGGAGTTAGTTTTGGACAGGTAATTCGATGTTGTAAAGCCGTATATGCCCTGTGTCTACCCCCCTACCCCCTGGTTTTCGACCACACATGTGTGTTCATGTATGAAATTCCTTAAATATTTTCGTGGAAGTTCATAAAGGGCTAGAGATGTCGATCTTCAATGTCGCATTATTTGACCATACCCTTTTGGGTTTTTACTAAGATGTGATTTTCATAGTTTAAGCTATGAGATAGAGGTTAGAAGATGAAACTATTTTCATGACTTATACACTTGTTTTTCTTCTGCTTTAGGATAACAACTCTGTATAGATTAACCCTCGCCCACATACGACAATTCTGCAGCAGACGACTTTGAACATATTTTGTCAAAAAATGGAAAATTTCTGTAATTGAATGGAAAACCTATGACTAAAAGTGGAAAACATTGTGGCCAAAGGAGAAATTGCTCGTTCTGAGCAATTTCTTCTTTTGTCACTATGTTTTCAAAAAGCTGTCTGCTGCAGAGGCGTCAGAAAGCGTCTATATGAGGGAAAGGGGTACACAAAACTGGTCAAACGAGATGAAACTTCATTTGTTTTCGGACATATACATAGTTACGGCAGTACGTTTCTGTATGAAGTAGTTTTCTTTTATGATATAAACTTTACATTGTGACGATATTGATATGAAATTCACCATGCATATGCCACATTGAGATGATTGGATAGATTCATGGTTTAACTCAGTATATCTACGATTGGTCAAGTTAGTTTAAAGGTTCATTGTATTCGGACATATACATCGATACAATGACGCTAGTGATACAATTCTCAGGATGTGAATTATAGACGGGGATGACTGGATAGGTTCATGGTTTAACTCTGTATAGCATCCTCGGTACCCAGGCTATTCATAAAATATATGATATATTTTATGAATAGCCTGGGTACCGAGGATGTCTGTATAGATACGATTGGTCAAGTTAGTTTTAAAGGTTCATATGCATCGATACGATGACGCTATTGATACAATTCTCAGCATGTAAATTCTACACGGGGATGATTGGCTAGATTGGTGGTTTAACACGGGTCAAGATATTCGAAAGCTCATTGTATTCGGAAATATAGATCGCTACGATAACGATTTCCTTACGAGGGTTTTCTTTCAGTGTATTGCTTATTCATTATGACGATATTGATACAACTTTCAGCATGCAGATGCTACACGGGGATGAATGTATGGATGCGTGGTTTAAAGAGCTATGAGTGTATTATCGATCCGTTACGCGTATAGAACTGCATGAATTTTTAAAGGGGTTTGGTATTTGAATTCGTGCCAGATATAACACAGGGCTTGGTTGATGTTATGCTTTCTAAATTGTTTTAGATTGGGAAAGATAGTCAGTCTCGTGGTCCTTTGTGTCGATGTGTTTTTAGATCTGACAGTAATATTTAGACCAATCTTGACATTTCGTTTGTTTATCTCTCCATTTATTTACGCTGGGTTGAAACACAACATATATCACAAGCTTTCAATATTAAGCTAGCAATATATTCTTATACTGTTATTGGCTACATTAAATGACACCTGTTAATACGCTTAACACAACGTTAAACAACATTTTCAAACAATTTGCGACCACGATCAGTCTTCATGTTTGTATAGTTTGATCTTGGTATACATGTCTAGCTATTTATATATTTATTCTAGAATAACTTCACTCCGATAGGTCGGCGAGGTTGCAATGGTTGATTCGACTTACAGTATACACTTTACCCTTCTCGACATAAAATGAATCTAGGCATTATCTCCGTCCAATCGGACTCTTAGTTGTTCGTCAACTAATAATAAAGGAATAAGCTCCATTTAGGCACTGTAGGCACGTGCCTACACATTTTTCTCTCAAAATGCCCTAAAATGCAGCTGCGGCGATAAACATCTGCGTAATGTATCGACCAGATCAGCCTGCGCTGTCCGCGCAGACTGATCCGGCCGACACATTCTGTCTTAGGATGGATAGATGCATAGAGTAGTGATTCCTGAAACAGAAAATCCACAGGAGGCGAAAAGTGTCTATCCGGGTAGGCCTGTGCGGCATGGTTAGGCTGATCCGGGTCGATACTTTACGCAGAGTCCACAATGTTGATTTTTCTCACGAGACGGCCTATTCATTGATAATTGCAAAGCTACGCCCCTGATAACCACTTGAACTCTAAAGCATTGAGAGGTAGCCAAGCTTTCTTTTCACACGAGATATAGTTACATGAGTCGTTCCAAAATAAAAACGTGCAGGCTAATCAGGACAAACACTTTTCGCACCCTGTGGATTTTATGTTACAGGAATCATTACTTTATACATATATATATCCCCCCCCCCCCCCCCCCCCCCCCCCCCCCCCCCCCCCCCCTGAGACGGAATGTGTCGGCCCGGTTCAGTCTGCGTGGATTGCGCTGCGCAGGCTGATCTGGATCGAGACATTACGCAGAGTCCATAATGGTTTTCTCGTTGGACGGTTCACATTCAGGCTGTTTTTTCAGAGAAAGCACTGCTTCTTTTGATTTCCATTCAGTTCAATGCAACACAATTACATATACAGAGAAGGATTTCATTGTCTTACTGAGCTCCCTGAAATAGTATAGGTATATCATTCTGTAAATTTGCTGAACCTTATCTCTGGTACAAACATATATATATAACGTATGTGACGTACACGGAACGGTTAACATGTGTCATATATTCTTCCATTTTACCACAATTTAGCTTTTCTTTTTTAAGACGCTACGTATAAGAAAAACGTTTTCAAAGCAGATGAAATACAGAATATAATATCAGGCAAACGTTTAAAATACTAACCAAATGGGGAAAAAGAACAAATTTTCATTCTGATCAATATATGTTCAGATCAGTGTGTTCATTTGCTCCGTCGTGAAAGAATCGACAACAAACGACAGAAACTTTCAACACGCATATGAAAGTTATATGTGAACAGTGTAGATAGTGGTCAGACTGTGGCGAATTCCAATGCTGATCAGGTTCTACACTGTTCACCAAAATCACCTTGTACATTTTCTCATGGACGTGCTCGAACGATCATAGTTAGTACCGAATGTTTATTCCTGATACAAAACTATGACAAATGCCATACGACCACTTTCTCGTAAAAGGTGACTCAGGTTTCCAACACATTATCAATTAGATATTTTCTTTTGTGACTGTCTCAGTTTGTATAATTCGTTTCCATGGTAACAGAATATAAACTTGTATTCATTGCAAACTTGTAACACAATGTCTGTCTCTGTTCTTCTTATTGCAAAGGTGAATCTTTATATAGGAGCATCCTTGAACAACACTATATCGGCTAATTAGTTAACCCTTGTTCTGAACTTCTATAACCTTTTTCCCCCCAGAGCAAGGTTAAGGCAGTGATGTCGACTTAAATCGGTTCGCAGATACTGATCTACACCGCTCGATTCTATAGTTATCAAAACCCCTCGGTGGTGAAGTGGTAGAGCGTCCCGCTTCGGGTGCGGAGGTCAACGGTTTGATTCCCGGCCGGGTAATACTAATGACGAAAACATGGTAGTAAATGCTTTCCCTCATTGTCGCTCAGCGATGTGGTGTTAGCTTTACGATAAGGTGATTAACCCTTTCCCTCATACGACAATTCTGCAGCAGACGACTTTGAACATATTTTGTCAGATGGATAACCTATGACTAAAAGTGGAAAACATTGTGACAAAAGGAGAAATTGCACGTTCTGTGCAATTCCTTCTTTTATCACTATGTTTTCAAAACGCCGTCTGCTTTAACCCTTTCCGTCATACGACAATTCTGCAGCAGACGACTTTGAACATATTTTGTCAGATGGATAACCTATGACTAAAAGTGGAAAACATTGTGACAAAAGCAGAAATTGCACGTTCTGTGCAATTTCTTCTTTTGTCACTATGTTTTCAAAACGCCGTCTGCTTTAACCCTTTCCCTCATACGACAATTCTGCAGCAGACGACTTTGAACATATTTTGTCAAAAAATAGAAAATCTCTATAATTGAATGGATAACCTATGATTTAAAGTGGAAAACATTGTGGCAAAATGAGAAATTGCTCGTTTTGAGCAATTTCTTCTTTTGTCACTATGTTTTCAAAAAGCCGTCTGCTGCAGAGGCGTCAGAAAGCGTCTATATGAGGGAAAGGGATAATGATGTTTTTTTCCAATAGATTAATAATTACGCTAATGTAAGTGGGTTTTTTTCACTAGTGTAATAATTAGGCTTATATAAGTCATTTTTTTCTCACAAGTGTAAGGATGGTCTTTTCACTGAGCACCAATTTATTGGTATCACCATCCTTCAATCTTGATACGGATTTGGATATGTTTGTGTGATTTAACTTTTCCCCACACTCAGAGACACTTTCTGACGCCTATGTATACAGCAGACGACGTTTGAAAACATTGTGACAAAAGGAGAAATTGTTCATAATGAGAGAGCTATCCTTTTGCCAAAATGTTTTAAAACTTTATTCAATAACTATTCTTTTATTTATGAAGATATTTTTAAGTGTCTGCTACATGTACATGTATATGTTTTCAAAGTCATCTGCCGCAGAGTTGTTATATGTGGGGGAAAGGTTCAGGATTATTTGTGTTAACACTCTATTCATAGGTAACAAATCATTTAGACCAAGTTAAGACGTCACGAAAGAGCAGTCTCTGCTCTTGGTATACATTGGTCTGCAAAGTCGCACATAGCTGGTAAAGTAACTATTTGTGTTACGTCTTGCAAAGCGGAATAAGGGTTCAATTCTTAATGAGAAATGACTGACCTCGTAGGTCATGTAAGGTCGCAGGACGGGGGAGTTGGCAGATGTATATATCCGTTTACATATATAACAGATATCGTATTTTAGTTCAGTCTAGTTTGAAAACAATGCGATGCAATATGGAATATCTGGAAAATTGTAAGAATTATTGATCCGTTTCTCTACTGTCTGATCTGAAGCCATATTGCGAGAATGAAATAATGGCTTGCTCCTTTTTCATCAATGTTTTCAGACAAAGGCTGCTGCTGAGCCAACAGTCCACTATTTAACGAAAATGGTTTGGAGATATAAGTCACTAGTTTAAGCATTTTGGAACAAAATAATCGCAAGCCATTTTAATGTACGATTCATATTTCTGTTATATACATGAGATGACTTTTATGGAAGAAGAATTATGAATAACTATCCGACGCACTACTCTGTACCGATAATTTCCATATCTATAGCCCCTGGGGGTAACAGTTTACCAGATACAAATATAAATGCTTATGTTTTCTGTTTTCTGAAAAGTGGTTATTATTTCTTCATTCAGACCATCTGCCTTTAGACTATAAACACACGTGTATTGGATCTTATTAACATCGTTGCCCCCAGGGTGGTTATTTAGGAACGATGCCGTTAACCCTTCCCCACATATAGCCAGTCTGCAGCAGACGACTTTGGAAACATTTAGACAAAAACACAGAAAATCTCTATAAATGAGGGTATAATTACTGAAAAAAGTTGAAAACATTATGGCAAAAGGAGAAAATGCTCGATTTGAGAATTCTCATTTTGTCACAATGTTTTCAAAAGTCGTCTGCTGCCGAGTCGTCAGAAAGCGTCTACATGCGGGAAAGGGTTAACCTCTCGTCTTCATTGTACGAGATTAGGTGCTTCCTAAGTGAAAACTCAATAACACAGAACCCTTAACCTTGTTGCTGATACAGACGACATTTGAAGACTCGTCAGCAGACGAAATAAAAACTATTGTGGAAAAAGGAGAAATTGACACAAACGAGAAGCTTCTCATTTACCATACGCCCTCCCCCGAGACCCAAATCTATGTTTAGTTTACCGAAAAACGCTGTCTTGTTTCTCAGATGTTTTCAAGGCAGCCGACTGAAAAGTAGCTGTGATTTTTATCTAAGGATTGGCAACTGTATGGTACCGAACTGTAGCATTGAACGCGGGGCAGGTATAAAACACTTAACCCGTTCCCTCATACGGCAATTCTGCAGCAGACGACTTTGAACATATTTTGTCAAAACATAGAAAATCTCCATAATTGACTGGATAACCTATGACTAAAAGTGTAAAACATTGTGGCAAAAGGAGAAATTGCACGTTTTGTGCAATTTCTTCTTTTGTCACTATGTTTTCAAAAAGCCGTCTGCTGCAGAGGCGTCAGAAAGCGTCTATATGAGGGAAAGGGTTAAAGTATCTTATCTCATCGTGGTATTGCAACTGGTTTTCATGATCATCCTTGATTTCCGTTAACCATTTCCTACATACATCAGCATTCGCATTAGTCGACTTTGAGATGATCTAAGAAAAAAACAGAAAATCACAAAAAAAATATATATTACAGATATTTTTTTTTTTTTGAAAACATTGTGTCAAAAGAAGAAATTGCTCTTTTTGAGTAACTTCTACATTTATCACAACGTTTTCAAAAAATCGTCTGCTGCGGATGCCTCAGAATGCGTCTACGTGTAGGAAAGGGTAAAGTTTATTTTGTTTGTCCCGAAGGACTATTTTTTAGACAAGATACGATCTTTGATAAGCAAATAACATAGCTCAATATCAGACTGCATGATTATGCAGTCTGATCTTGTCTGATCTTGTCTTCAGTGTTCGCGAATGCTGTTTGTATCAGTGGTTTAAATTCGTGTATAGAGGATAGGTCTCCAGACAAAGTTGAATAATGCTAATAGTTTATTATTAATTATTTATTCGATATTTAATTGTTACAAGAGAAAGTTGATGCAACGCATCAATGTCGCCGGAAATCCATACTGCAGTGATGCATAACACTTACATTATAGTAGTTGGAAAAACAGTTATCAACTGAGGGGCATATTGGAACATCAGGGGTGGGGTCAAGTGAAAATGTATTTTTTGTCAACGAAGTGGATGTCCTTCATTGAAATATAATTATGCTGCGAAAGAAACTGCCGAGACTGTGTCAGATATGAGGACACGTCAGATATACAGCAGTCTAGAAACTGTGTTTCCGGCTCCATATGGCAGAGTATGGGGTCTTTTCTGTCTTAGTCCAGACAACCACCATCTTGTCACAGCAGGTTTTGGGTCAATGAATCAGGGCAACATCAGCAACTTAATCTCATCAAAGTATCAAGTATTTCAACACCAAGCCTACACCTCCAGTCAGATTTTATTCTGTCCATTGTGGAAAAGCTCTCTCACATGATGCATTAGCCAAATAACACACAAAACCAATCCCAAATAATACAGGTTCATGGTGTTCTGGTGAAGATTGCATCGATAAATGAGATTTAAGCTAATGTTCAAAAAAGTTAAATATGAACAAAAAATATATATATTCCAGCACTGTACACTGTGGGCCTTGAGTAAAACCAAATGAAGAAAAGTAATCATGAAAACTGATGAGCTTTTGTTTTTTGTATTGGAAACAGGAATCTAGAGTATCATTCTCGATTCCTGCTTGGAATCATTTTAAATTATTTCCTGCTAGGATCGGATGTTTTGAAAACTAATATAAATGTAGACATATAACTCGTACACTGCCCTGTTTCAGTGACTGACCTAAATCGGTGACCTTGTTATTTTGTATATGCTCTTCAATTTGAAGAGTTCTATGGTATCAATGTATTTTGTGGTTCTCTCTCTCCACCTCAATATCACCCTCTATCGTTCTCTCTCTGAATATATCCCTCTTTCTCCTCTCTCTCTCTCTCTCTCTCTCTCTCTCTCTCTCTCTCTCTCTCTTCTCTCTCTCTCTCTCTCCTCTCTCTGTCTCTCTCTCTCTCTCTCTCTCTCTTTCTCTCTCTCTCTCTAACTTTGTCCCTCTGTGTGTGTCTCTCTGTCTCTCACATCCCCTCCCATTTCCCTCTCTCTCTCCTATCTTTCTCTCCACCCCCCCCCCCCCCCCCCCCCCCACCCCCACACACACACACACACACTAATTCTCTCTATATATGTCTGTCTGTCTGTCTGTCTGTCTCACCCACTCTCTCTATCTCGCTCTCTCTTTGGGTTTGGTTGACGTCATTGTGTCCTTTATTTACACCGTAAAGAAATGTTTCTGTGAATACACAATGTAAACACAGCACACTCACATTTATTGGTTTTCCCGGTAAATCCCGCGGGAGTTCTGTGTCTGTCGCCAGAGCGTTAATGGATGAGTCATGCACGATACTGACGCGCGTATTGAAAGTCCCCATATTGACGGGGTATTAAAAGAAAGGGGATAGGTCGCCATATTGGTAATCAATTACCCATTGTACATGCCATGTATTGCACTATCGTCATAACCTAGCTAATGTCACATTTATTATTGTTTCATTTCATTTAAACAGTTCATACTTGATGACAATATAGTCGGATTTTAAACATGAAAAGGATAATGTATTATTGTGCACTTGGTACAAATTAGTTTGTAAATCTGAGTCTGCGTTCATGAACTATTTAAAATGTGCACGGTGCTAATGCAATTTTCTTTAAGATTTATAAGTCACGCCAATCGGACGTACACTTGTGATTTAACCCATTACTTCACATGACTTTTTGAAGGTCGTCTGCTTCACAATCATCAGACGACCAATTCCATCAAACTAGAAAACTGAAAGATTTATATTGATAAAGAGTTGAAAATATTGCAATAAAATGGGAAATTGCTCGTTTTGAGCAATTTCACCTTTTATTGCAATGTTTTCAAAAGTCATGTTCAATGACAGGTGCCAAATGTCGTCTGTGTGAAGTAATGGGTTAAGAGTGAACGTGAGATTATTCGTCAAAGATGAACTTGATGTACGAACGAATCGGTTGTCTTGGGAAATGACCCAAAGTTTAGTAATTAGGTGATCGATTTCTTTTCACTTGCATCACGATTAATTCGCTGATTCCAGGATAAATGAAATAACAGTACTTGTAATATACCCCGGAAACGATATATTGATATAAACTATTGAACGCTGCGTAAAACACCAAACAAGCGACGTTCTTTTTCTCCGACCAGCAATCTTTATTTAAAAAGGGCAAAGGTGCTTCTGTGATGGATGCCATTTTTCTGCCTATCGATCACGTGGAAAATATTCCTCGTTTCAGGTTATCTGGGTTGTCAGAAACAAATAATCGGTCAATGTTGAACGCATATGTGCACCTTTTTTTGATTTTCGAATCCCTGTTTGTCAACGAATAGATAGAAACGTAGATACTTATTAAGACTAAGCGAAAAGGAACCGAGAACAGCATATCTCTATATAAATTGACCGAGTTCCGGAAGCTCAGTCGGTAGCGACGCGGGTTATCAATCCAGGGGTTGTGAGTTCGAAACGCAGCTCTGCAAACATTCTTTCCGACGTTTGACACACTGCAATACGACAAGCGTCATTCGTCTTCCACCAATGGGCTAATCGTTCATATGGAGAAGCAGACGGTTGCTTGGAAAACTATGTTGTGTGGAGTACTGGTGTGAGAAAACCAGGAAACACATGGAAAGGTCAACTGGCCGCCGTGATATGACTGAACGATTGTTAAAAACGCCGTTCAACCCCAAAACAATAAATCTATAGTACATAACACTCTTAGAATCCATCGGTCAGTGTGGATCCACAGTGGGTAGATTTTTAATGATGGCTGATTTACTTACTTTGGGTTTAACTCCGATATACAGCTTTTAAAAATAAAGAAGTATCGGACACATTCGTAAATCTTCGGAAGAATATCAAAATGTATACAATATTTCACGATAACTTCGCGTTGGGAAGAAAAGTCGCGAATATAAGCGATCTCTGATAGATTTTGAGATACCTTTTTTCGATGTATTAAGATCACCATCATTAAAAAAAAAAAAAATACCTGAAATAATAAAATTTAACCGCGTCTCGCGTTTATTAGATCTGTTTGTCTCTGCGTACAACGAAGACTCAGCTGAGTCTGTCCATACGCACAGTCCCCACCGAGTCTTCACTGACCATTAACATGTTAAATAGTCCTACATGTAATTGTTTTGTCCGACTTCCCAACCAGAATATCAGCTCCAATTGTTATCCACTGATGTTCTCGTAACTTTTAATGATGCCATATCGAGGATGCAATATCCCCCACATCGCTAGACGATTCCCAATTAAAATATTGAAATGACCTTTCAGCCATATCTGGTTGCAGGCTTCTTCATGTCTCCGTTTCGACATCAGATAAAGAAACGTTGGTGAATAACTAGTGGAGTATACATGAAAGCTTTTCTTGAGATATCTGTCGTATATAGGCTGATAATATAGACTCTGGTTAGAATGTTCCTATGCATATGCTGGTCTGAGTATTCACTGTTTGTATCCGACACACGACCCACTTTCGTCTGACGTGGGTCATATTAGTTTGCCAGACTGGAGACGTTGTGCTGTTGTCAGGTCAATACTCTGTGATGAAGTGTGTCAATGACACAATACCTATTCGATATAAGTATAGTACTCATGTACTTGTAAACATGGTCATGGTGTGTAACTGTACCGTTAGGCATTTCAGATAATTTTATACAAATTATGTCATTGGCTATTGTCATCTGCAGCACTTTTGATAATTATGTTATATCGTCTAAATAGTTACTGTAAAGAAATCTGAGTTCAAAACTGTTTGGATCACAGGTCAGGTCCATGTCTGTATCCAAACTGTTTGGATCACAGGTCAGCTCCATGTCTGTATCCAAACTGTTTGGATCACAGGTCAGCTCCATGTCTGTATCCAAACTGTTTGGATCACAGGTCAGCTCCATGTCTGTATCCAAACTGTTTGGATCACAGGTCAGCTCCATGTCTGTATCCAAACTGTTTGGATCACAGGTCAGCTCCATGTCTGTATCCAAACTGTTTGCATTGGTCATCATAAACAGTTGACAACATCTGTCGTTAGCGTTCAAGAAGTTAAGTTAATAATTATAATCTCTGTGAATAAAAAAACAAATAAATTATAAACAAAATATTGTAAGGTTGAAAGGGGGATTGCCACGACCTCAATTTTAACTTATGTACGTGGCTAATAAAGTTATATAAAAGTTAATAGCGTGACAGACGGAATATGAAACAATCAAAGAAGAAAAGATCCCTTGGCGTCTCCTTGATTTGTGGGAGGAGGACACACAAGACAACTACTAGTGTACACCAGCGGTTAAGTGTCCAGATGTCAAACGGCATTCACAATGTACTGACCTGGGAGATAGGTGATCAGGATCCCGATTCCACCATCCGTACTTAACCCTTTCCCTCATACGACAATTCTGCATCAGACGACTTTGAACATGTTTTGCCAAAAAATAGAAAATCTTTATAATTGAATGGATAACCTATGACTAAAAGTGGAAAACATTGTGGCAAAAGGAGAAATTGCACGTTGTTTGCAATTTCTTCTTTTGTCACTATGTTTTCAAATAGCCGTCTGCTGCAGAGGCGTCAGCGTCTATATGAGTGAAAGGGTTAAACCTAAGTAATATTTCTAAAAAATACTAGAAAATCATCATTTTTGTTTTCCTAATATTTTGTAAAACATGAATGGTGAAATAAGTTTAAGTAAATGACTTGTTAAGAAATGAACTATTTTGAGCTTTTTATTAAGAAAACAAAATGCCGAAATACGCTTTTAAGTATCTAGGTATTACTTAGCGTTAAGTATCGTTGGTGGAATTGGGGCCAGGGCTAGAGTGCTGCTTCGTGGTCCAAAGGTTTATAGTTCGAAATGCATGGTGAGATCAATCTTGTATGCCTTGATGTTTCCTTAGATTATGGGCGCGAGTCCTGTTTGAGTATCTAAGAAGGAAATATCGTTATTGATAAATATCTACACAGCTATCTAATTTAACGATCGACCTCCAGGGTAGGGGGGGATTTCGCAATAACTATAATCAGCCTGCATCACTGCAGTCTGATCCGGATCTTCCCAGTTTACCATCTTATCGTGCTATTGTGCGGGCATCATGGAAGTCTCCCGTGAACGGTTGTGACCAAACATTAACTATATAAGTATGTACATGTAACTAGAACTTAACCCTTTTCCTCATACGACAATTCTGCAGCAGACGACTTGGAACATATTTTGTCAAAAAATAGAAAATCCCTATAATTGAATGCATTACCTATGACTAAAAGCGGAAAACATTGTGGTAAAATGAGAAATTGCTCGTTCTGGGCAATTCCTTCTTTTGTCACTATGTTTATAAAAAGCCGTCTGCTGCAGAGGCGTCAGAAAGCGTCTATATGAGGGAAAGGGTTAAACCATTTAGCACATGTCAAGCGAACTTACCGCATTGACTCAGCCGTAATACCATTGCAACTGTAGTTAAAAACATCTCGATAAATAAATCTATCAATAATGTAGCAACAGCCGCTCAATAGTCTATTTAAAATCATTGGTAATTGTTCAGGGGTGTATTCTGAATTAGCTAACAGAAACGTTTCTAGTAGGTTGTTAGCCTAAACGATCAATAAATACAGCTTGCAGCTAACACACGCCTATCCGAGTGCTCGGTGCTTTGGATACACATGAATACACTTACGTTGTATTATAATGGATATGGGTTTTCACAATACAACAAATCATTATAAACTGAAAAAAAGTTGAAAACATTTTAGCAAGACGGAGAAAAAAACACGGTTTTGGCACTTTCTCCTTGTGACACAATGTTTTCAAAAGTCGAATGCCACAGAGGTGTATGAGGGAAAGATACAGGTATAACGAAACTCCAATTGCATTAACTCTTTCAGCGCCAAAGGCAATATCGTGTTTTTTGTAAACAATACAGATTCAGGCGAGTCAGCTCGTAACGAGCTGTCTCACCTGAAATCAGCATTGTTTGCCTTTTAGTAATAAAAATATTCTAAAAGTCTTATTACAAGAGAAATTGTGTAGCCCGATTTTTAACCTGGAAGAGTCTACTTTAAACAATTTGGCACTGAACGAGTTAAGTCTGTCCCACGTAGAACAAAATCTGCATTAGGCGACTTTGAAAAGGGCCAGTAAAATATTGAAGGTCTCTGTTAATTAAAGTATTATTATTGAAAAGAGTTGAATATATATGAGCCATTCCACGAGAAAACCAACCAACATTATTGGATCTGCGTAATGTATCGACCCAGATCAGCCTGCGCAGTCCGCGCAGGCTAATCCGGGCCGACACATACCGTCTCAGGTGGATAGAGGTATAAAGTAATGATTCCTGAAACAGAAAATCCGCAGAAGGCGAAACGTGTCTGTCCGGGTTAGCCTGCGCGGCATGCTTAGGCTGATCCGGGTTGATACTCTACGCCGAGTCAATAATGTTGGTTTTATCTTGGGACGGCTCATATTGTAACACATGGAGAGTTTGCTCATTATGAGCAGTTTATCCTATTGCCACAATGGCTTCAACAGTCGTCTACTTTAAAGACGTCAACATTTGAAAGGGTTAAATATGTCATAACCCTTACATAAATTGTTGGTTTGTTCCCTCTTTCCCAACCTCTAATTATCACACATACCAATTATCCCCAATTATCTCGTCACACCTCAAACTCACCTGTATTTTCTATACTGTTCAAAAATAAGTGAACTACACACATACACTTTTACTTTCAGTGTATTCTATTTATCTGTATTATTTCAATGTTATTTATTTCAGAAATCTTGTTCCATCTGAATATAACTATTTTTTTGTTATTTTTGTTTCCAGTGCATATGCATATCTATAAGGAGAAAACTGTTTCTTTAATTGTGTATAGATAAAATACAAATTGTCAGTATGTACGTTTAACAATAATAATTCAGATAAAGGTTCATAATAATAAATGGCAAGCATATTTTAATTTGAAATATGAACTATCAAGATACATACAATTTACAATACGTATCTATTATTTATTACCACCAAACAATACATCACTCCAACCCCTACCTCAATTTCTATAGGAATAATTAAAGGTTGGGAAAGTATGAACACGCCAAGTTGTTAAATACGTCAGCATTGCTATTCTTGGATTTTGCCCCTGCAGTTATCCTAAAAATAGTATAATTGTGACTTGTTAGTGCCTAGTTAGTCATTGGATAATTACTGGGGAAATTGATTCAATTAAACAGTATATTGTTTACATGTCTTCTTTAACAATATAGAACATTGTTTATTTCTGTTGACGTTAATATAGTACATCGTCATTCAATCATATACGAAATTAAAAATAAACATTTCATCCAATGAAAATATTAATCGAACGGAATAAACAAAACACAGGGCGTTTACTACATGGTTTAAAGGACAAACAAAACACATGACGTTATTATAGAGAAAATATGAATCAAAGCAAATATTGTTTGATGGTGACAGTTAAATTAAGGTAATGTTAGATCTTTCTCTTAAGACATTCTAATCAAATTAAGCTACGTTACATAATGATACTTTGTTTTTACATTGTTAAAGCGACTCGAGCAATTCGGACATTGACGGCTTTATATAATGGTACTTAGGGATAGAATTATGTTCTACGTAAATCGTTAAAAGATGGGCATAAACATACACAAGTGAAAACAGTAGAACTCAATATTTCATTGGAGTTACAAAAAAAAAAAGAAAAAAAGAAAAGGGAACCATATGTTAAAATATACAGGGAAATTGTTACATAATGTTGACAAAACTTCAAGATATTGCATTCGTTCTCTGTTTGTAATTTGATAGGTGCCAGCGCATTTGTGGCTATTGTGAACTGGTCTAAATCAGTCTGGTGATCCGCACAGTCTGATCTAGATCAACACTGTTCACATATGACATACGTGAACACAAGCTTGTTAGAAGATTATGTAAATGTGTGTAGATTCTAATAACACAGAGCAGATATACAAGATTATATGAACCTACACTGTTCGAAAATGGCATCTTGTGCCTTTGGTCATACCCTGGCTATGAGCTTAACCCGACTCGGTGCGGGAGGTCACGGGTTAGATCCCTGGCTGTGCCATACCGAAGACTTAAACATTCTAGCAATGGCTCTCGGGGTAGTGGGGTTAGCATTATGACTGACTCGCCGGTGACGAGATAAATGAGCAAGTAGTACTCGTAACTTACTAAGGTAGCGCCGTGATATAACTGAAACATTCCTGAAAGCGGCGTAAAACACCATACAAACAAACAAAACAAAAAATCAGCCAAATCCGTTAGAGCGGTAAATAGAAAAAAACGTCATTCCCCGATATATTGTCCTAGTATGGGATATATCAAGATGTGATCATATAAATTGGCATTTTTATCACGTAAAACCAACCTTATTCCTTTCCCACATATAACAAATCGGTGGCAGACGACTTGGATGATACAATGTATCTATGCAAAACTAAGGAAAAAAATCTATGAATGCAAGTATTGCTATTGAATAGAGTTGAAAACTTTGTGTAGATAAAAGTAAAATTATTCAACGTTTTCCACAATGTTTTCATAATCACACGTTCTTACATTTACAGGTAGAACACTCTATATCATTGAAAAGAGTAATCTCTCAGTTTAAAAAAAAAATGGGACATTGTCCCAGAAAGAAATCACTACGTGAATATCGAGGGCTTGGCGTGAAACGGTTGTAACTAAAATTGGTGTGTTTTTTTACCAAGGTTAATCACCTCGCCATAAAGTCTTTATAAGCGTTAAATCACTTTTCTTGGTAAACAATGGTAATTTAGGTGCCATTGCTCGTTCTGAGCAATGGCACCTAAATTTGCATTGTTTACAAAAGGGTCAAAATTAGCCCCTAAACCAGGGTTTTCAAAATAGGTTTTTAGTTACAACCGTTTCACGCCAAGCCCTCGATATGGTTCCCTTCATTTCGCACACAATCGGGCTGGACCATAACTGGTTTTTCACGTACTCTATTTTTAGTATTAGACAATGTCAAAATAACAATCAAGATCAAATAAAACTGTTGCAGTCCATCCTATACATATTTACAACTGTTTGACACGTGACGGATCAATATGTTTCTAGGCAAACAAAATGTTTTTTCAGAGACTACTTGGCTCTGTTGATGTATTTGGTATACTTTGACAATATGGTAGTTACGATCGATTTGCACATTTTTATAGTCGACTATTGGTCATAATAGTTCTCACGTGGCTTCCAGGATGACTATGATACGAAATAAGGGGTCTGATCTGGAGGTCAGAACCATTTTGCGACCAGTGTAGATCTAGGTCAACCTTGTTATCATACACTGAACGTTTAGGGAAAGAAGCGGACAAGCATTTGGTGTTTCTGTTACGTGACTCAAATGGCAACTACGATTCGCAATATACATTGTTAATGTACATGTAGTGAGTCACAATGGATGTTTATTTTTCGCTTATCGTTGTAAACAAAACGTCAATGTCTTGAACTTAGTTAGGTTCATGTCCGACGAGACATATGCAACATTATGTTGCACTTTCAATGAACACAATGAACACAATGAACACAATGAACGCACGGAACCTTACCAAAGCAACTTATTGACAAGTTGTGCCCGCCTGCAAATTTTGTTTATGTCATTTGCTAATTGACATTAGTAACTATAAATGCTTTCTAGCACGATAGATTCTTCGAACATGTCTTGGTATTCCTTGATGGATGCTTGACCTTGGTTGCAGGATTTTTATTTGCACTTGTTTATAAATATGTCATCCAATAGGAACCAAATACACTATTTGACAATCACCAGTCACGTGATCAGACCTCCAAATTTAATATAACGGTACCCCAGTTCAGACCCTTATATGTCAACATGGATACGAAAGGAACAACGCGTGATTAATCTAAGCCCAAGGCTTGTTTCGCAATCGATGTAAAATAAATAAGTTTAAACTAAAGGAACAACATTTGAGCCTTTCTACGAGAAAACGAACATTGTGGACTATGCGTGAAGGTTCGACCCGGATCAGCCTAAGCATGCCGCGCAAGCTAACACGGACAAACTTGTTTCCCTTCCTGTGGATTTTCGGTTTCAGAAATAATTTACTCTATACCTCTATCCCCCTGAGACGGAATGTGTCGGCATATTAGCTTGCCCAGGCCGATCTGGGTGGATACATTACGCAGAGTCCTTAATGTTGATTTTCTCTTGACACGGTTCATTTCTCTTTATAATTAATCCTTACTTCCTTAATGTCCGATCGTAAAGGAGATGAGATGATCAATGGAAAATGAGCAGTCCCGCGAGAAAACCAACATTATGGCCTCTGCGTAATGTATCGTCCCAGATCAGTCTGCGCTGATCCGGGCCGACACATTCCATCTCAGTGGGATAGAGGTATAAAGTAATGATTCCTGAAACAGAAAATTCACAGGAGGCGAAAAATGATTATTCGGGTAAGCATGTGCGGCATTCTTAGGCTGATCTGGGTCGATACATTACGCAGAGGCCATACTGTTGGTTTTCTCAAGGGACTGCTCAAATTGTCTTTAATCTTCTCCGTATGTTAGTCGCTGCGAGTTTCATTGAACTCTCTTGCTTTGGAAGATTGTTGTGTGGAGTGCTGGTGTGAGAAAACCAGGAAATGCATAAGTAGGTGAACTGGCCGCCGTGATATAACTGAGAAATTGTTAAAAACGGCGTTAAACCCCAATCAATCAATCAATTCATTGAACTCTCAATGTAAGTATGTTACAGGCGACGTCCCGAGTGTCAAAACATGGACAGTTTTATTCAGAAAACCAACACTGACCAATACCTTTACGACCAGGTAATATGTATGTCAACCTATGCTTCTGAGCATTAGTTTTAAGTCAATGTTACTTAAAATGTTCCGAGTCAATGTTACTCTAAATCGACACAATCGGGCGATATTGATTCCTTCTCATTCAGATTAACCTTTAAACTGATGCAGACGACATTTTTAAAACATTATGGAAAAGGAACAAAATTGCACTGTTTGCTACATCCCCCGCATTTTAGTACTTCAGTACTTTGATTAAAGTCTTGTACGCCCGGCCGAGGATCGAACCCGTGACCCTCCGCGCCCGAGGCGGACCCTTTACCATTACACCTTCAGGAGAGCGTTGACTCGCGATAGAGATTAAATATAATCATTAACCCTTTCCCTCATATAGAGGTTTTTCACTTTAAGTCATAGGTTATCCATGCAATTATAGAGATTTTCTATTTTTTGACAAAATATGTTCAAAGTCGTCTGCTGCAGATTTGTCGTATGAGGGAAATGGTTAAACAATAAAACTGGCGCTGTGGTGAAGTTTTAAGAACGTGTGCCTCGTGAGCGAGATACCAGGGTTCGATCCTCAGTCGAATCAAATCAGAAACTTAATCAGGGACTTTAGAAAAAATAATAAAGAGTGAATCACCGGTGTCAGAAAACAACTGAAAGCCTTTACCGATAATTTACTCAGGGAACGCAATGATAGAACAGGAAATGTTGTTGAAATCGGCGTACAGAACATTTAAACAAATAAACGAAACAAGAGTTGCTGCAAGATGCAGAAATCAGCATTTTATGGCTTAAGAAATACTGTTTGATTAAAAAAACACGAAACCCGCTTTTAAATATATGATTTAATTATATGATAACAATAGTTTTCTAGTTAAATACGTAAAACGAAAACAAAAATATATTTGTTGTTACAAATGGTGGCAGCGGTGGGTGTTATTAAAATACTATGGTTTTAATTTACATCTTAATTATAAAAAAACTACTCTCATTTAATTAGATTGGTTCACTAATCTTAATCTTCTATTGAAAAATCGAACGAGAAGCAGTCTTGTGACGAACTGCTGCGGAAATATCCGAGAGCTAACGGTAAAATACGGCGCATGTGCGATCAAGACGGTTAACACGGCGCATGTGCAACCCCATTGCACCAGTGAGAGTTTTATCACAACCAATATATGCACAATATATGCACTGGTGCTGATGCACCCGCGCAATAACAAACTAATTAGCTTGATTCGTCGACACGTTGTTTTTTTTATAGACGAACGAGATGCATCACTTTTCTCTGCCTGTTTAATCTTTGCCATTTAATTTACCCACTGGGAGATTGTAGCACCCACATTCACATACGAAGTCCCCCGCATCTCCCCGCCTATGATAACGAGAGTTGGGATTTTATTACATCTCTGTAATGGGAGAAACACCGTGGGACTACAATTCTAGTTCTTTGTCAGAAGTTTCATCTAAGTCTATACTACATGCAAGCTGACAGCGAGGACTTTTGTTGAGGCTGTGCGTATGTGGCAGACTGACCTGGGTCTTCACTGTACACAGATGCAACTAGATCCCCAAATCGCTAGACGCGGCTCATTGTATGTGTGGGTGGTTGTAGTCATGTTCTGTTCTTGCTTCGTGGTTTTGTTCGTCCAACCCCTCTGGGAAGTGTAATGAACGTTGTTAATTAATATGAGCCGTTTCACGAGAAAACCAACATAATTGACTCTGCGTAATGTATCGACCCAGATCAGCCTGCGCAGTCCGCGCAGGCTAATCCGGGCCGACACATTCCGTCTCAGGGGTATAGAGGTATAGAGTAATGATTCCTGAAACAGAAAATCCACAGGATGTGAAAAAGGTCTGTCCGGTGTAGCCTTCGCGGCAAGCTTATGCTGATCCGAGTCGATACTTTACGCAAAGTCAATAATGTTGGTTTTCTCACGGAACGGTTCATATATATTTCAAGTTAAAAGGTCCTCTTATATCCGGACAAGCACATACTTGTATTATACTTGACTGTTTCTATGACTGTTTCTATGATATATTGTTTGTTGGGGTTTTACGCCGTTATCGACATTAGTTCAGTTATATCACGGCGACCGATCACTTATTCATGATCCCTGGGAAACTAACAAGTACTAGGCCAGCACATAAGCCTTGTCCAAGGGCACTCCACACGAACGTTGTGCCGCAACTTGGGATCGAACCCGTTTCTATGGAAGAGAGCATCGTACTGTTTAACCCTTATCCTGCGCTTAATCCTTACAACAGGTATCATCATCCATTTTGTTTCAAAAAATCTTAACTGTTTATGAATTTGTCTTTCCTAGATATTAATGCATACGCATATAAAACAATGTAGACAATATTGTAATGCACCAATTCACAGTTTGATCTTGGACTACATTGTTCGCAATTGTAGTTTAAAGTAGTACCCGACACGACAAGCACATGTTGTTTTAAGTCGCATTCAGTGAGAAGATAATTAATTTAAAGAATAGTAACGTTGTATACGGCGTGCAGATGTATGGATTGCATCAAATAGTCGATTGTAACAGGGGAAGAGGTTAATTGCAACCAGTCCCTAATGTTAACCCTTTCCAACACACATGAACCAATTCACCAGCAGACGACTTTGAGAATAGTTAGTCAAACAGATATTAACTCTCTATAAATGAAAAGAAAATCCGATTATTGAAAGAAGCTGAATACATTGTGGCAAAAGGAGTTATTGCATATTATGAGCAGTTTCTCCTTTTGTCAAAATCTTTTTTAAAAAGTCGTCTGCTGCAGATGTATAAGAGAAAGGAATAACTTCATTATCAGTTTCTTAGTCGCCCCCTCTCCCCATAAATCCAGAGTTCAGATGTTTTGATTTTCGTAGTTTATGCACGTGCCGGTGCATGAGAAAAGGTACAAGTTGGCTTTTGTAAACATTATAGATCCCATCCAACTCAGCCAGTGCATTCACACAGTCTGATCAAGATATGCACTCTGCTCATTCTACTTACATAAGCTTGTTACAAGATTCATTCAACGTGTGTAGATTCTGATAATACTTAGCCTGTGGACAAGATAATATACAATACAGTATACCATGTTTAAAAATGTCAATGTTGACCTTTCGCCATACACTGAATCGTATACTATAACTGCAGGAATCTGTGAAATACAATCAAATGGTTGCTCTGTTTCAGTCTGGGGGTAGAGACCAAGGTTGTCCGCTCTTCGAATGTAATAGATTTAACAGATTTTCGGACGAAGGTGGTCTATTAATTGTATGCACGTGTTGGTTGTTTGTATTCTCCGACCCTCTGGGAATTCTTTGTATTGATTGCTATTTGGAACTAATACGTGTATTTGTATGTGTCTAGATGCTGAGAAATGGATTTAAGCAGAAATGGACCGAGATATAAACTGTGTACGTCATAATATCTGCGGTGCACACTATTGGCGTGTTTAACCCTTTCCCGCATATAGACGCTTTCTGACGCCTCTGCAACAGATGGCTTTTTGAAAACATAGTGACAAAAGAAGAAATTGCTCAAAACTAAGCAATTTCTCCTTTTGCCACAATGTATTCCACTTTTAGTCATAGGTTATCCTTTCAATTATAGAGATTTTCTATTTGTTGACAAAATATGTTCAAAGTCGTCTGCTGCAGAATTGTCGTATGAGGGACACCACATTTACAACAAACGACTTTGAAAACATAGCGAGAAAGATATTGAACACATCTATATATGACAATATCATAATTGGAAAGAGTTGTAAACATTGTGGAAAAATGAGAAATTGCTCATGGTGAGCAATTTCTGATTTTGCTACACTGTTTTCAAAATTCGTCTGCTATAGATGCTCCAGAACGCGTCTGCTGGTGGGAATGAGTTAACAAAGTTATAAATGGCGAGGTGCAGACATGGGATTTCAGTTGTTGTAACAGCTATGTACATGTACATGTAACCTCCCCAGTAAAGTGGCTAACCTAACAATGATTACTGCGCGATGAATTTGCTGAATACAGATTTGGCAGCATCATTTTTAATCACTAGCAACACATAAAAGAGAGATAGTCCAGATATTAAAATGTCGGAAAGTTTATCATGCTCTTAAAACCTTAGTTCAGCCTCATTGCCTATGTAAGGACTACCAACAACCTGATGATAAGAACACGTGATGGGGAAATGGTCAGTTGAGTACGTGTCTCGGTCTCAAAATACGACTTTAAATCAAGTGAACATGCATAGTCATATCGAACAAATCCCGTGACATGTTTTTTTTAAAAGGTCAGAATTACCCTTGAATATGAATTGGCATCGATGTATGGAGGAATTGTACAACTTTCACCGATCTAGCATTCTGATCAATATATACACTGTTCACATACATTCGTATTTCTTAGATAAGCGTGTAAGAAGATACGATCAACTATGGAACGGCCTTTACTGTCGTATGATGACTTGTTTGCTTATGTACGGTTGATATTTCATTATGTGCAGTAGATCTTTTATTATATGCAGTAGTATTTTCTTTATATGCGGTAGTTTCGTCATTATGATTAGATGGTTCGGATTTTTCCGAACAATACCGATTATTGCCGGATTGAAAATGAATCCAGATTCGTTTCAATCCGGCAATAATCGGTATTGTTCGGAAATATCCGAACCATCTCATGTACGTCAACTGGTGTATATTTGGTTATACTGAGCAGTTGGACAAAATCATCCGAACCTACATTGTTAAGAAATGTCAACCGTTTCACATGTTCTCATGCACTGCGCAATTAAGTTTCAAATTTCTCGATCATGAGATATTCTAATATTCTGTTGGCAAGAACATACAAGTACGGTGCTCCTGGAAAACCAACCTTAAGGCAGTTGCTACCAGTGTAGCCCCAATCAGAATATGGATTTGCACTGTTCACCAAAGATTCTTTCAAGAAACGTATTGCAACCGCTGTGGATATCTATCAGATGGCAAGAATGCAAAGAAAGAACTTTATCAAAACTTGCCGTATATACGCTTTGATTAGTTTACCTAGAGCGGGGTTCACATAAAATCATTAACCACGTTTACGTTGCCCAAGAACAAGTAGTGGGCGTTTAAAAATTATCAAAGTAAAACGTCGATTACAACGGTATTTCAGTTATATTACGGCGGCCACCTCACCAATATGTGCTTCCTGATTTTCCCGCACCTGTATTAAACAAAACGTTATATCCCTGCTACCTTCCCACATGGACGATTTAGCCCAATGGTGGAAGACGATTGACGCTAATTAGTATGTCCTTTGTCAGACAGTGTAAATAATGAATGCCCGTGCCGGGGTTCGAACTTACGATCCCTGAATGCAGAACCATCCCCTTTATGCCTTTATCAAATGGGCTTTCGGAGATCGGCGGATGTTTGAGAATAATGACAAATGGGAAAATTCGTATGACAAAAAGTATTTGGATTATATTATCTTCGCATGGTCACTTATTTAGAAGAAGGGTTGGTTTGAACGATTATATTATGAACACAGGTGCAGGTAGATCTTGGTCTGCCATGGTCGCAACGATCGGATAATAGTTAACGATAATTCATTAAATGCATTTAATTTATTACAAAGAACAACACATTGGGTTATTTAGTAAGCAATCTCGACATAAAACAATCTAAGACCGACCTTGCTTATAGTCCTGTTTTATAATGAGCCGTTCTACGAGAAAACCAACATTATGGACTCTGCATAATGTATAGACCCAGATCAACCTGCGCAGTCCGCGCCGGGCCGACACATTCCATATCAGTGGGATAGAGATATAGAGTAATGATTCCTGAAACAGAAAAATCAAAGGAGGCGAAAAGTGTTTGTCCTGTTTAGCCTGCGTGGCATGCTTATGTTGATCGGGTTCGATACTTTACGCAGCGTCCACAATGTTTTTTCTCGTGGATCGACTCATATTGTACTTTCTATTAGCACAAAGAAAATAATCCGTTCCATTTCTTGTGGGCGAATTATTAAATGTCAAAGTTAGGTTCTTTTTACGTATTAAGCTCATAATACGAGAGCTTTTAATGCGTCTATTCAAATCAGTCATTCGACCTTAAGTAATTCTTTTGAATGATGAAGAAAGACCTTTATGTTTAATCCTTTCCCTCATATAGACGCTTTCTGACGCCTCTGCAGCAGACGGCTTTTTAAAAACATAGTGACATAAGAAGAAATTGCTCAAAACGAGCAATTTCTCCTTTTGCCACAATGTTTTCGACTTTTAGTCATAGGTTATCTATTCAATTATAGAGATTTCCCATTTTTTGATAAAATATGTTCGAAGTCGTCTGCTGCATAATTGTTGTACGAGGGAAAGGGTTAAGAGAGAGAAAGCCGACTCATTGTTTGACGCAATGCACTTTTACATTTTATGTGTTCATACTGTCTGGTATCAAGTTACACGTCCGTCATGAAATCGCCACTGTGGCTTGGGGACACTCAATAAGAATGGCAGCCACAGTCGGACCCTTTCTTACATCGTAAGAGCCGGCTAAGTGGGCCTGATCGATTGGAGTCAATGCAACTCTTGAGCTTCAGCAGATGGGCTTGTATTGTATTGAATTGTAAAAAGATCAATGTATGTAGTTCAAGATTGCTTATTATAAATGAAACAATTATTGCGACAAATGTTTTTTTACCCACCAATAGACAAAGTAAATGCAGAGCTTTAGATAAAAACAGTATTTCACAATTATTTACCGTGTGAACTAGTTACTTTAATATGGCACTATAGATGTGTCTGCTTAGTAAGATTTCCATGCTACAGACTAATTTATAATAAATATCTTCTTTGTCTCCACATTTGGAGCCCCAAGCAGCTGATCAGGTAATTTGAGAACGTACGAAAAGGCAAAGTCGAGCTTTTCGAGGGCTTGGTGTGTAACGGTTGTAACTGATATTGGTATTTTTTTACCAAGGTAAATCACCTTGCCATAAAGTCTTTAAAAGTGTTAAAAAATTGCCCCTAAACCAGGGTTGTCAAAAAAGGTTTTTAGATACAACCGTTTCACGCCAAGCCCTCGTTTTTATTTTATGTTATATTTCGAGGCTAACATAACTCAACAGACCGTTATGCTATTAGAAATATTATTCTCCAGAGCTAATACTAAACGCATAAATTGTTCTATGACCGTCAGTTTACACAGGAGATCTTACTAGATCGCACCAAAATGTGCATTTGTTTAATTTTTATAGGAGTCTACTATGCTTCTATGTACTTTTGTCGCATCAACGTCGCTGTGTGTCACAAAGAATGATGTCCTTGACTGCAATGTTACTTGTGATTTCTAAATTAGTTTGTCCTAATTAAGATCTGGTTGGTAAGAAATCTCTTCTTTCCGATTCTACGATTCTGTTGACCAATCATTTACTTGTGGCTACTGATAGTTTCTTAAATTGTATTACTACTTCTACTTCTACTACTGCTTCTACTATTACTACTACTACTACTACTTCTACTACTACTACTACTACTACTGTACTACTACTACTACTACTACTACTACTACTACTACTACTACTACTACTACTACTACTACTACTACTAGTACTACTACTACTATTACTACTACTACTACTACTACTACTACTACTACTACTACTACTACTACTACTACTACTACTACTACTACTACTACTACTACTAATACTACTACTACTTCTACTACTACTACTACTACTTCTACTCCTTCTACTACTTCTACTACTACTACTACTACTTCTACTCCTACTGCCAATGCAATTTTCCTAGAATATATAGCCCTCTCTTCGCAGTATTCTGACATGAGCTGAATTTCACGTGAAGGGTGAAAATAGATAGATTGTAAATTATATACAGCTTGTAGCAAGATATTTTCAATGCTGCTAAAATAATCCGATGAAATGTCTCGTGGGATGTAGTCGAGGACGATTCATTCCACTACAATCACAACTATATATACTTTATACTTCAGCCAGAACATTGACAAACATTATAACCGTCGGCAACGTGTGAAAATCATCAAGATCAACTCGTGTTTCCGTTTTTGTTAAGTCTGATCACAGTCTTAACTGTTCCGTTTCAAATCATACAACCATCCGTCGAGTTTTACATCAATTCAAACAGTACTTCAGTCATTTTAAAGGCAGGCCAGTTCATTCATCCTGTTACAAACCATTAATGCTAGTATTGCAAATGGCTACCTTTCCTCATACTTCTTAGTATATCAATGGAAGATGAATGATGCTGATAGCAGCATTACTGTCAGTCGCCGGAAAAATAAATCGCCAAGTTGGTATTCGAACACATGCTATTTGGTTTGACAGCTCCTGTCCTTACCGAAAGAACTAATCCTTACAGCAAATTACTGTTCTGAAAAAAGGCATAAGTTAAATGTTGTGAGCAGTGTAATGATAAATTTATTCATTGCATGGGGTTTAACGTCATTTTCAACACTTTTCTAGTTATATCACGACGGTCAGTTCACCTACCCATGTGTTTTCTGACCTTTTCATACCAGTACACCACATAACTGAATGTTCATGCAACCGGTTGCTTTTGCACTTAAACTGTTAGCCCACTGGTGGAATACGAATGACGTTCGTCACAGTGACTTTTGTCAAAGGTCGGAAAGAATGTTAGCAAAGCTGGGGTTCTAACTCATAATTCCTGGAATGACAGCCCGCACTGCTACCGACTGAGCTACCGGGGCTCGGCTTGTGAACAGTATAGCTGCACAATTTGATAACGAGTTACGTTGTTCACATATAACTAATAAAAGCGTGTTAGAATATTAATACATTTCTGATAAGACTGTGCAGATGGAAATGTTGAATGGAACCTACACTTTTCGGATGCACAGCCTGATCTCGATCCACACAATATTCACAAAAGCCATTTAATGCATTTTCATAGGACAGGTTCTTTAAGTATTTACTAGAGAGAAATATCTTTATATCCAACGTTTAAAAAACGGTGTCCTAACATCATACCGGAATTGTAATAATTTTACTTTTTATGGATACATAAGAAATATGAATATACATATGAGCCCTTCCACGAGAAAACCAACATTGTTGACTCTGCGTAAACTATCGACCCGGATCAGCCAAAGCATGCCGCGCAGGCTAACCCGGACAGACATTGTTCGCCTTGTGTGTATTTTCTGTTTCAGGAATCATTACTCTATACCTCTATCCCCCTGAGACGGAATGTGTCGACCCGGATTAGCCTGCGCGGAATGCGCAGGCTGATTTGGGTCGATACATTACGCAGATCCAATGATGTTAGTTTTCTCGTGGAACGGCTCATATACAAGAGCCTGATCAGTTGATAACGGGTGTGTGTGTTGGGCCGTCTGGTTGCATCTCCCGTTTTACACAAAACAAAACCCTTTGTTTGCGTAGAAATGAGTGTATGCCTTCACCAGAATGCATTAAATATATGACATTGAGTTTAAATTCACTGTAAATGTGTATAGGATGCACTTGAAATAATTGATTTGATAATTCTTAGTATTTTGACCTTGTTTGAAATTGAAAGAAGAGTATGTGAAAACCCAGTTTCGTCCCAGCCCTATTTCGTCCAAAATGACGGTATCCTTTTTTGGCGGGGTGAATTATTTCTTGCGTAATACATGACCATTCATTTTCTTTGGATTATGTTAAAGCTAAGATGGAGTTCTTTTCAATGATATAGAGTGTTCTACCTGAGAAACGTTTAACCCTTTCCCTCATATAGACGCTTTCTGACGCCTCTGCAGCAGACGGCTTTTTGAAAACATAGTGACAAAAGAATAAATTGCACAAAACGTGCAATTTCTCCTTTTGCCACAATGTTTTCAACTTTTTGTCATAGGTTATCCATTTAATTATAGAGATTTTCCATTTTTTGACAACGTATGTTCAAATTCGTCTACTGCAGAATTGTCGTTTGAGGGAAAGGGTTAAGACGTGTGACATTTGAGGGTTGAAACAGGTTGATTTACAAAGATGAAATTTATTTGGCGTATTGTGACCTGAAGGCTCTGGTGAGATTGTGCGAATAAACAGGTTCAACTGTTCATGTACACACACTACACATGATCCAGTTCTCCTAACGCAACTCAAATTGATATATCGAGGGCTTGGCGTGAAACGGTTGTAACTGAAATTGGTAATTTTTGACCAAGGTTTATCACCTCGCCATAACGTCTTTATAAGCATTAAATAATTTTTCTTGGTAAACAATGGAAATTTAGGTGCCATTGCTCGTTCTGAGCAATGGCACCTAACTTTGCATTGCTTACAAAAGGGTCAAAATTACCCCTAAACCAGGGTTTTAAAAATAGGTTTTTAGTTACAACCGTTTCATGCCAAGCCCTCGATATACACTTACTAATGGGTTATTGATTGTACATAGCTAAAGTGTCAAACCAATTTAGGGCAAATATGACAGATGATCGAATAGTTTCGCTTACGATGTGGTAAGTCATTACCCAGTAGCGTCGAGGTGTCTGTATTATGAAAGATGGAATTCCCATTTGATTTAAGTTATGTCATATATTGAATTATCACAAAGCAAAACAAACGTACAGCATTTTTTTCCCGTCTACCTTTTAGAGACAAATATATAAATCGAATACTTTAAGTATTTAAGTATTACTTAGCGCTATGTAAGGTTGGTGAAATTGGACCCTGTGCCGTAGTATCATCGATTGCTGACATGAACGCGCGACCGCTTTTGACAGTCACCTGGTGAGATGTGTAGAAAATGTCCGCGTAGACACTTGGAACAACTAAAACACATGGCTTATTCATTAACAGTGTGTGTATACCACGTGACTTTTGACGTCATATTTGCATGGTCACACAGCAAAAACTGCCCTTGATAAGTATGTAAAAACAAACAATGGTAACTTTTTTATTTCTTCACTCTTTTTAATGAAACATCGCGCAGTCTACGCCGCTTACAATGTCCTATCTCCGGTTGTTTACAGGATTTTGATTGGTGGTCTAGTTTTTTCAAACACTCCGACGAACCTGTTCTCAAAATCCAGTTTGGGTAATACTCCGGCTGCGGCGATAAATTTTGAGAAAAGGTTCATCGAAGTGTTTGGAGAAACTAAACCACTTAGGGCTCTGTAAGCGGCGTAGACTGTGCCATGTTTCATTAAAAATGATGAAGAAATAAAAAAGTTACCTTTGTTTTTACTTCTTAACCGAAGTAAAATATTTATGTGCACCGTAGCATTTGTGACGTCACAGTCACGTGGTATACACACACTGGTTAACAACACTGTGAATTAATGAGAAATTGTCAGTTTTTATCATATTCTCCCTTTTCCCACTTTTTTTTTCAAATGTCGTGTTTTGTACAGGTGTAGAAGATCGTATGCATTTGAATAGGGATTAATAAAGCGACGCTACGGTTAATCGCACCAAATTATGCAACCATTACTCTTCCCCACATAAAACAAACCAACCACAGACGACTATGAAAACATCTACATGTAAGCACAATTATGAATCCCTTTAATATTGAAAGTTTATAACGTAGAGTTGAAACCAGTGCTGCAAAAGGAAATAATTTTCATTATGACCAATTTCTTCTCTTTCCGCAGTGTTTTCAAAAGTCGCCTGCTGCAGGCGCGTAAAATGTATGTGGGGAATGATTAATAATATCGGAAGTAAGACGCAACAACACGACATCATTTCGCATTGTACAGTTTGTATCATCCAGATATATCTAAAACGTCAACATTTTACAGTTTACGTGTACGTCGTCAAGTGATACATCTTCGTTGCCATAGAAACCAACGCATATTATGTTACATTCCTTCCTCCAATTAACAGGTTTGAAAACACTTACTAAAACGGAAATACAGATTGTCACCTGTATACGATAATGCAATGGGTTGAGGGAAGAAATGAAAATGTCATGATATATATGAGCTATTCCACGAGAAAACCAACATTGTGGACTCGGCGCAAAGAAGCGACCTGGATCAGCCTAAGCATACTGCACAGACTAATCCAGGCACTTTTCGCCTCCTGTGGAATTTCTGTTTCGGGAATCATTTCCTAATACCTCTATCCCCCTAAGACGGAATGTGTCGGCCCGGATTAGCCTGCGCGGACTGCGCAGGCTAATCTGGGTCGATACTTTACTCAGAGTCCATCATGGTCGAATGGCTCATATATGAGCAACGTCGGAGGTTATTGTTTTATTGAGATTTTACACCGTTTTCAACATTATTTCAGTCATGTCACTGCGGAAGTTCACTCATTCATGATCCCTTGGTAAACAAACCAGTACTAAAGCTCAGAAAAGTGTCTTGTCCAAATATAACGCTAACGCTAACGCTAATCCACGGCGGATTCCACGGAGGTTTTTGAAAGTAATGTCAAAAGCCGTTACATTGCATTATTGTTCTGTCCATTTTATCTTCATATTTATCTTGAATTCGTGTACGACTAGATTGTCGAACAGTTTATATCCTGATCAGAATGCTCGCAGGCTCAGGTCTTCATCATCGCTGCTCGCACACAATCATGGATCCCGAGAACATTTGAACATAGTTTAATTATCAAATTGTCGACGTCTCCTCATCACAAGTTGATCTCTTCAAAAAGGACTGCGTTTAAAGTTCCTTTGTTGTTTCAAATCTTGATGAAGACCAACTGGTTGAACATTCAATAATTAAAGAGTTTAGTGATAATATAGTGTTTTATTGACTTTCTCATGTTGTACATGTATATACGCATCTGTTAAGAATATGGTTTAACCCTTTGCAGCAGACGGCTTTTTGAAAACATAGTGACAAAAGGAGAAATTGCTCAAAACGAGCATAGGTTATCCTTTCAATTATAGAGATTTTCTCATTTTAATGTTCAAAGTCGTCTGCTGCAGAATTGTTGCATGAAAGAGTTAGTAAGGGAGCTGATATGGTATTTTTTGTAACCTATGATACTAGGAAAAGTTGCACATGTTAACTGGAAGCGCATTATTAATACAACGTTAACAATGTTGTAGAGAAGGGATACTGTTCTTGCTTTAAACAGCGTCTCCTCTCTGACCCTAGCCGAGTCCCCGTAGTTCATTCGGTAGCTGTCAATCCAGGGATTATGAATTCGAACCTGAGCTCGGCCAACGTTCTTTCGGACAAATGGTATTAAATGCATGGTGACGTGAACTACGGTTGAAACGTCCTCACATCTTAAAAAAGGTTTTTAAAAAACTAAATCTTTATTCGTCTGATACAATGCATAATTAAATAAATATTCTAAAAAGTACATCTCTCAGACTATGTTGCTACGCAATAAGTCTTCATTGCCATGGAAACTAAATCGTTAGTTGTCACATTTATCACTTCAATTAACACGTTTGAAAATAGTTAACTATCAGAGCTTTTACACTGTCTTGAAACAATTACTCCGTTAATGACCCATTTCTACGTTCACACGTTATCTGACGTATGTACAGCAGACTCCTTTTCATATCATTGTGGCAAAAGTAGAAACTGCACTCGTAATGAACACTTTCTCCCTTAGCCACACTGTTTTTATTGACTTGTATATGTTTATTTTCATGGCGGATGTTCTAATTGCATAAACTTGACACAGACACATTTGGCATGAACATGCAACCTGTATTGTGTGTGTTATGCGCGCGCATACGCCATACAAACCGAAAAACACGAGTTGCCTTCGTTTATACATTGGTTCTTTCTAAGATTAATACATTGTGCATAAATCATGTTTTGTATATGAGTCAGGTGAAAAGGGAACCGGCTGCATATACGAACAGTGAAGACACATGCATTGTAACATACCACTTACAGCAAGAAGAGCCATGTATGTCTGGTGGAAATATTGATGATGAGCCCAACTAGTTTAAATGCTAGACCCATCTTTATGATATGACCCGTCCAGTCCAACTAGAAAGCTAATCCGGTCAGACACTTTTCGCCTCCTGTGGATTTTCTGTTTCAGGAATCCTTAATCTATACCTCTATACACATTAGAAGGAATGTGTCGTTCCGGATTAGCCTGCGCAGGCTGATCTGGGTCGATACATTATGCAGAGTTCATAATGTTGGTTTTCTCGTGCAATGGGTCATATCTAATGTCGGTTATAACAAAACTTGTTAAGCCTTGCACGGCTTCAATATTTTAAGACATCAGGTAAAAGTGACACAATGCGGTCGTTTTAGACATTGAACTAGCTATGATCCAATCATCGCCATTGATTTTTTTATCAAGCCTCGAAGGTTAGACAATTCGACATTGTAATTAAGTTTTCCCCGCTATCTATACTTAAACTAACGATGTTTATGAACGCTATTTAGAATGTTTAGACATGAAACCTCATCTAAGCCGTAGTGCTATACTCGCGATACTACTGTACTTGGTACCATGGCTTATGGACCATGTCAAGCTCTGGGTCAACCTTTATTTTAAACGTCGTAAAGCCACGGTAGTTCAGTCGGTATCGACGCGGGCTGTCAATCCAGAGGTTGTGACTTTAAACCATGCGTCGTCATTTCGAAAACGCCATGTAAAGTGGCTATATAAGTACAGGCGTCGTTGTGTAAGTTTGTTGTTGTCTTTTATGATATTTATGTAGCATGTTTTAAAAGAAAAATGTGTCCAGTGCATCACATGTCTACCACCAACTGGCTGGGTAAAGGCATATATGGAAGCAAACAGCTGCTTGGGAAAACACTGTTGGGTAGAGTACATATACTGGTGTGAGAAAGCGATACCGGACAGGTGGACATGGCACCGTGCGATGACTGTACATTGTTGAAACCACGTTAAACCCCAATCAATCAATATATATCGTCACTCAATCTGTCAACCAATCCCGAGTAAGCAGCAAACAAACACCTGTTTATAAAATCGCGAAACAATCAGAAATTGCCGAAAGCCAGTAATTTCTCCTTTTCCGACGATGTATTCAAACCTGTATCCTTATCATAATTCCAGTTGTCCAGTATTTGTATTTGCGGGTTCGATCCCCGGCCGGGTCATACAAAATACTTTAAAAATAGTAGTAATGGCTGCTCTCCTTGGCTTGTTGCATGACGACTGACTGGCTTGTTGCATGACGACTGACTGGCTGGTGTCAAGATAAATAGACCAGTAGTACTGGTAACTGACCCAGGAAACGCCGTGATATAACTGACAAATTGAAATTGAAAGAGGCGTAAAGCACCAAACAATAAAATTGTCAACTAGATTTTTGTAATACTTACCTAACTTTTTCTCAAAGGAGACTATTCAAAATATTATTTCAAGTTCAATTTATATGAAAAAAAAAGGTATCAGCAATTCTGTTCTTCAGGTTGGGTCTCTGCTTCTCGATCAAATATATTTGAGCCGTTCCACGAAAACGACCAACATTATAGCCCCTGCGTTATTTGCGTTATAGACCGCACATGCTAATCCGGGCCGACACATTCCGTCTCAGGGGGATAGAGGTATAGAGTAATGATTCCAGAAACATAAAAGCCGCCGGAGGCGAAAAGTGTCTGTCCGGGTTAGCCTGCGAGGCATGCTTCAGCTGATCGGGGTCGATACTTTACGCAGAGTCCACAATGTTGGTTTTCTCGCGGCACGGCTCATTTGCGGAATGAAGTCAGTTCAACTCGGTTCGTATCAATTTTCTACGACGATCGATGTTTCTAAGTTTAGAAATCTCAGCATGAGGTCGATTTTCGTCCGATTAAAATCAGTGGTGTAGGCGGATGATTTATTACAAAAATAACGCGCTTGTGTTATATTTAGAAACTACAACATCCATTACAATGGAACGGTACGAAGATGATTTAAAGATTTTAACAAATGGTATCCTACTATATGAATAATGTGAGACTAAACAAAAGTTCGTAGTTGCAAAGAATATTTCTAAAATATGTAAGCAATTTTTCTAGGTGTGAAAACATTTATGCATCACAAATAAGCTTATCTCTTTAGAATGATTCATTAGCATTATTACGCAAAATTTCCTTTGGTTATAGTGAATGAACAGTCTCACCATTTCGGGTTACACGTATTAAACAAGGAATACTAGTCCAAATATTACGTACAGTGAAATCCAAAGGCAACATCTCCACGATTTGATTATTTGTTTGAAATTATTTGTCTCGAAAGTTATTTGTACAAATAAGACGTAAATGAGACGTCAGTAGACTACTTTGAACAAACTTTGGCTATATAATGATCATTTTTTCCCATTTGCCACAACGTTTTCAATATTTTTCAATAAGCCAACTTTCATTTATAGTGACATTCAATTTGTTTTCCTTGATCTCTTCAAAGTCGTCTGCTGCGGTTTTGATGAATGTGGGAAAGGGTTAGGTGTATTATGTAAATGGCACAATAAACATACATTACATTCATAATATAAGGATATTACAACAAACAAACAACCAGCACCATGTTTTGCACATACAATAGCTTGTTCAACTGTACTTAATTTAGAAGCATATCTGTCCATTCACACAAGCAACCAAAACAGCAAAAATATATATACATGAAAATTGTAAGACCCAAATCATACAGCCCCTTTAACCCTTTCCCACATACAACTAATTTGCAGCAGACGACTTTAAACATATTTTGTCAAAAAATGGAAAATCTCTATAATTGAATGGATAACCAATGACTATAAGTGGAAAACATTGTGGCCAAAGGTGAAATTGCTCATCAAAAGTCGTCTGCTGCTATTACGTTAAAATGCGTCTGCATGTGGGAAAGGGTTAATAGATTAGATAGTTTGATGTATGCATTTGAAATCAGTATAGAGTGCCATCAATCATGTGTTGCAACTACTCCTTAAACAGTGCGTAGGGGCATTACAGGACAACCTAGTCTGAATCCCCTTTTCTCATACCCCACAGTAAGAGTCAAAACAATTTTCAAAGAAGTTTTTCCCATTCTCCAATGTTTTAAACGTTTTATGGATGCAACTCGCAGCAGAGACGTTAAAGCTTTCCTAACAATGTACTGGTACCAATACGGGAAACGTCAGACAGGGTATTGAACAGGGTTGATACTGAACGGGGGGAAATTGTTTCGGTAGCATAAAGGTTTGACCCATAACATGTTTAAATGAAGACGATGTTGCTATTAATTGCATTTATTTGTTTCAGTATAATGTTTAGTGTTCCAAGAGTTTGTATTAGTTAAGACCAAAGTACTAACGATTGGACAAAAAAGCTTTCAATACTACACCCTGTTCATTATTTACACAAGTAATTGCAAACGTCACCCAGCAGATTATTTTCAGACTCGTCATTTCTGCAAAAGTTAGAAAAAGGAATGATAACTTTTAGACGGAGTCATTTATACTGTATGTAACCTATTGTTGTAATATGAGAAAAGAGATCTCGAAACCTGTATCCCCTCACACACAATCACCCACGCACGCTCATCAGAAGTTAATTGTAATAGGAACACAGTTAACCGTTTCCCACGTATAGACGCATGTTAACGCATCTGCAGCGGATGATTTTTGGAAACATTGTGGCAAAAGGAGAAATTGCCCATGATGAGCAATTTCTTCTCATAAGATAAAGTTTAAAATTTTACCCAATAATTCGATTTTCATTGAGAGGGATTTTTATCATTTTTATCTTGATGTTTCTAAAGTCGTCTGCTGCAAATGTGTTGTATATGGAAAAGAGTTAAATAGGATGGTGGGTGAATACGGTTCATTTGTATAGAACCATGATCATACGTGAAGTTATACAATGGGTGGGGTACGTATGGGAGTGTTTTTATTTATTTGCTTGACGCTGCCTTCTTTGTCATCAATACATTGGTACCAAAGGCTTTTAAAATCATATTGATTTATTGATTGATTTTGGTTAAACGCCATTTTCATTCATATAACGGCGGCTAGTTCACCTACCCATGCGTTTCCTGGCTTTCGCATACCAGCACTCCAAACAACAGGCTTTCCAAGCAACTGGCTTCTTTTCCACATAGACTGTAAGCCCATTTGTGACAGGTGATTGACGCTTGACACATCTATATCAGACGGGTTTTGAAAACATTGTGGCAAATGGAGAAATTGCTCACAATGAGCAATTTCTCCTTTTGACACAATGTTTTCAACTCAATTCAAATGTATACAAATTTTTCAATAATTGCTGTCTCCTATATCATGCGTTTTCATAATTTTGACTAAATGTTTCAAAAGCAGTTCACTTCAGATTTGTTGTGAGTTTCTAAGGGTTAATGTGGAAGCGCACGTTCGCTAGATTAGATAAAACGCACTCATGGCTAGAAATATTACCATCAGCAAAAATACATGTACTCCTCAGGTTCAAAAGGCCGTGTGTGTTTGATGTATTGGCTGAAGTACAGACGTTAGTAGTGCACCAATTAGACGCTTTCAAACCATTTCCCCAAATACGGATTACGTTTGAAAACATTGAAGTAAAAGGATATGTGCCGTCCCGCGAGCAATCCAACACTGTGGACTCTGCGTAAAGTATCGACCCGGATCAGCCTGAGCATGCCGCGCCGGCTTACCCGGATACACACTGTTTGCCTACTGTGGATCTTCTGTTTCAGGAATCATTACTCTATACCTCTAATCCCCTGAGACGGAATGTTTCGGCCCGGATCAGTCTGCGCGGACTGCGCAGGCTGGTCTGAGTCGATACATTACGCAGAAGCCATAATGTTGGTTTTCGTGCGAGACGGCTCATATATGACTCCTCATTTTGCCGCAATGTTTTCAGCTCTAATCAATAATAAAACTTTCAGTAAAAAAACTCATTTCCGACTAGATTTTTTCAAAGTCGTCTGATATGCCGAGCCCCGGTAGCTCAGTCGGTAGCGACGCGGGCTGTCAATCCAGGGGTTGTGAGTTCGAATCCCGGCTCGACCAACTTTCTTTCCGACGTTTGACAAGAGTCAATGCGACATGCGTCATTTGTCTTCCACCAATGGGCTAAGTCTATGTGGAAAAGCAGCCAGTTGCTAGGGAAAATTGTTGTGTGGAGTACTGGTGTGTGAAAACCAGGAAACACATGAGTAGGTGAACTGGCCGCCGTGATATGACTGAAAAAATGTTAAAAACGGCGTTAAACCCCAATCAATCTGATGCAGATGCGTTGTTTTAGGGGAAAAAGGTTAATGAACAGTTACAGTGTATCACAGGATATGATGAAAGAATAGAACATAAAGTAAGCGAATTTACGATGTCCCTTTGATGCGCTCAATTAAGCCTCTCACCATGAAGGTTAACCCTTTTCCCACTTACAACAAATCTGATGCAGACTACTTAGAAAACACTTGAACAAATATTTGGAAAATTCCTATGTTTATGAGCAATATCTCCTTTTGACACAATGTTTTTAAAAACTTGTCCGCAGATGCTGATGCGTCAAAACGCGTCTGCAAATGGGGAAAACAGCCGCAACGCTTTCTGACGCCTCTGCAGCAGACGGCTGTTTGAAAACATAGTGGCAAAAGTAGAAATTGCTCAAATCGAGCAATTTCTCCTTTTGCCACAATGTTTTCCACTTTTAGTCATAGGTTATCCATTCAATTATAGAGATTTTCTAGTTTTTGACAAAATATGTTCAAAGTCGTCTGCTGCAGTATTGTCGTATGAGGGAAAGGGTTGATAAAAAGAGCGGCAACAGGTGAGACGGGGTCTCGCTGCATCTACAAACAGCGATTGATAAGACATATCTGTTAACATCTGTTTTGCTATACACCACTTTAACTCTTTCTCACATACGGCAAATCTGCAGCAGACGACTTTGAAAATATTTAGGCTAAAGCAAAGAAGTATCTATACATTTGCGAGTAATTTCGCCTTTTGCTACAATGATTTTTCAAAAGTCGTCTGCTGCAGAGGCGTCTGGAAGCGTCTATATGTGGGAAAGGGTTAATATTACTACATTTGACCGCCTCGGTGGTGCAGTTGTAGAGCGTCCGCCTCGAGTGAGGGAGCTCGCGGGTTCGATCCCCGGCCGGATCATAACAAAGAAATTAACAATGGTAGTAATAGCTTTCCCTCCTTGGCGCTCAGGGTTGTGGGGTTAGCATTCCGACTGACTGGTTGGTGTCAGGATAAATGGACAAGGAATACCGGTAACCTACCCAGGCAACACAGTGATACAACTGAACAATTGTTGAAAGCGACGTTAAACGTCACAGAAACAAGTATAACTGCATGTGAACGGCGTTCCATGCAAACCCAACATTAAGATAAATTATCACACGTGTGGAAACCAACCTACCTGTAGATTAATGTTAATGATCCAACTTGAATGGATACTGCTTTTGAGAAGTTTCTTGAAACCGTATTTTGAACAGTGCATAGCCAGTGCTAGACTGCGAGGATACGCCGGCTGATCTTGGTTTAAAGTAGTGTCAAATTCCTTACGGTTTGTGTTTACATAGTACTGCTCATATGTAATTGACAAAGTCTCAAACGCGGACCCACTTGGTAACATTTGAAGTTCCCTGAATATTTAAGTTGAATACCAAGATACGGCTTTCATATTGCGTTTCTTGTCATACACGATCTTAACATTTTAATTACGAACCACTTTAAGTAAAATAAGTGGCCAGTCATATGGGAAAGGTCTAGACCTTGATCAGGCTTTGTAGTTAAAGAAGCAAAATTGTACATTTTCCACGAACAGGCTCTTGTAGAATTATTTACGTAAGCGTAATTGTTATAAAAAACCAAATCAGCCCTTAGTCAATATACTCCATAAAATGCAAAACAAAATGACGGATGATAACATTCGTTTTACGAATTGAATAGTAACCTTTTTTTTTATGTATCTAGTAAAATCTGATTTTAATGCTTATTTTTTTTATGTACGTTGGGTCAGTCATACGGCCTAAAATAAAACAGAAGTGCTTTTCTACCATTCAGACATCAATCAGTAAGATAATTCAACCGGTCCAGTCTAGTTGTTATCTCTTCTTGTCCTTATTTAGGGGCGTAGCTTTGCAATAATCAATGTGTAGGCCGTCTCGTGAGAAAATCAACAGTGTGGGCTCTGCGTAAAGTATCGACCCGGATCAGCCTAAGCATGCCACACAGGCCTACCCGGATAGACACTTTTCGCCTCCTGTGGATTTTCTGTTTCAGAATTCACTACTCCATACATCTATCCCCCTAAGACGAATGTGTCGCTGATCAGTCTCATCGGACAGCGCAGGCTGATCTGGTCGATACATTACGCAGATGTCTATCGCCGCAGCTGCATTTTGGGGGCATTTTTAGGAAAAATATGTAGGCTCGTGCCTACAGTGCCTAAACGGAGCTACGCCCCTGTTATTGAGAAAGGCAGAATAATATCCATTACATATTTTCTAATGAATATAACTTATTACCAGGCAGTGCAAATAAAGGATATAAATATCACATCAATAGACTATTTCTAAAGTTGCATTATCGTAAACAGTAATGAATGTCTAGCCTGAGATATATAGTTAACCTGTAATAACCCCTTTCCCCCAATTCCAGACGTATAGTGACTTGTTTGCAATAGACGACTTTTCAAAGCAGTATGACTAATAAAGAAATTGCTAATGATGAGCATTTGCCCTTTTGCAACAATGTTATCAACTCTTTTAAATTATTGTGCTTTTATTTATACAGTTTTTGCATTTTTATAACTACTGAGATGTTTCTAAGTCGTCTGCTGCAGATTTGTTGTATTTGGGAAAGGGTCTTAAACCTTCCACTGTAAACAAACAGAGCAAATACCGATTCCTAACCTAAATAGTATTATTTCTAAAGTAACAGTATTCACAACAATAATTGAACATTCATTAGATATGCAAGAAGCCAACAATTTGACTGTAATTTGACTTTCAAATGACCATAAAAGGCCTTGGTCAGAAGGTCTCCGGATTATCTCAAGGATTTGTTATTTGTAGTAATTGGACTGGCTAATTATGTAGTTATATAAGACGGAAAAATGCAAATGAGCTACGCCATGCAAACACGGACATTCAAGGTTTACATCTCCACTAAATGGTCATTACGATCACAGTACATACGTGGTATTAACTGGCCCGGGCCATGCATACAACAACGATGACGGCGCCCTTGAGCATGATGTAGGAAGTAAAAGGCTATAGGGGCAATCTTTTTGTGGATCAAATCAGTTTAACATTTTAAAATCCGAAAGAAGTTTTCTTCATTGTTAATGTATTGATTGCAAACATCAAGTTGCATTTATGGGTCGGTTGTAGAGATTACGAAGATCAATTGTATAATTACGTTTTACTGTATATGCGATAGCGGAATATACTGAACGAGGTGACCAGTTTAGTCGCCATTGTTTCTTTCTTGTCAGATTTATACATTACTATAGTACGTTAGGTACCAGACTGGCAAGTGTATAGTTTGATGTTGGTAATAACCGTTCGACCGATGTTTCCATTTGTCCCGTACGACTATATGACGTACAGTGAAAGTTGAGACTGCGTGGAGACGCGGGCTGATCTAGATCTACGCTGGTGGCAAAGTCCCGAAGGTAGATGTGCGTGATACGTGGCCAAACAAAAATTGTGTTACCGATCAATACAGAGAAAGAGAATGGTCAATATACAATGATAGACTCAACAAAATACATGTATACTAGTCCTTTTCACATAAAGCAAAATCTAAAGCGACGACGAATGTTTAATTAAAGCATTAAGTAAACATAGAAACTCTCTATAAAATGAAACACATTTTTTATTTTTTTAATAAAGTTGAAAACGTTGCGGCAAAAGGAGAAATTGAACTGACCGCCGTTATATGACTGAAAAATTAAGTGATGGGCTGTTCAATGAAAGCTCTGGTGAGACTGCGTGTCATATCCTTAACCCTTGCATACATGCAACAAATCATCAGTAGACGCATATAAGCAAACATATAGGGTAAACCATATATAAATAAAATATAAAAATCACTGCTGCAGACACATCAAACAGCGTCTATATGTGGCAGAGGATAAGTGTTTTTACTGTTAATACTATGTTATGGATGATCGTGATTGTAGGAGGTGGTCGATTCTTAGGTTCTTCTTACCCCTTTTTCTAGTATTACTTCATTTCCATGCTTTTTGAAGACATAAACTACATAGACTTCGGATTCGTCTAGATCAGGGAAAGGAATGAACGTAGCAAGATATTAATGCCAAGACCTAATCGTGATATCACGAACAGAGAGAGAGGGAGAGAGAGAGAGAGAGAGAGAGAGAGAGAGAGAGAGAGAGAGTGAGAGAGAGAGAGAGAGAGAGAGAGAGAGAGAGAGAGAGAGAGAGAAGAGAGAGAGAGAGGAGAGAGAGAGAGAGAGAGAGAGAGAGAGAGAGAGAGAGAGAGAAGAGAGAGAGAGCGAGAGAGAGAGAGAGAGAGGAGAGAGAGAGAGAGAGAAAGAAAGGGAGAGAGAGAGGAGAGAGAGAGAGAGAGAGAGAGAGAGAGAGAGAGAGAGAGAGAGAGAGAGAGAGAGAGAGAGAGAGAGAAAGTGGAAAACATTGTGGCAAGAGGAGAAATTGCACGTTTTGTGCAATTTCTTCTTTTGTCGCATGTTTTCTAAAACGTAATTGTAAATATAAGCAAGTGTACGAATAAACTTGTAAAAACTAGAAGTTAAATTTAGATTCAGAGTGAAATCTTTAGGAAAAAAGGGAAAGTCGAACTATACTGAATGAGAGTCAACTGTTATCTGTATTCGGAAAAAAGAATTAACACACGCGCTCCATTAATGTGATAATGTTGGAAGAATGTAGGATGATTTCTGTAGAACCAAATATGTTATAAAGACAGAAAACGGCATGACGCGTTTCCATAGTAACACTGAGTCATTTGGAATGAAGGTTTTGTCCTAGTAATGGACCAACCTTTGATGGATTCGCAGCAGAAGACAATTATGGGAATATGAAAATAAAAAAAAACCCGTTCATCATGTATTGCATCTTATTTCTGTACAACATCATCATCATTGATGTTTATGATTTCAACCATCTATCAAGCAATATCAAAGCATGCGTAAAACACCGTCCCACATGCAGAGGCTTGCAGTGGATGATTTTGATAACGTTGTGGCAAAAGGAGAAATTTCTCACAATGTGCAATTTCTTCTTCTGCCGATGGATTTAATTCTATTCATAATTAAACATTCACTAATAGCGGTTTTTCATATGTTTGCCTAAATGTTTAAAGTCGTCTGCTGCAGATTACGTATGTAGGATAGAGTTACGGTGTGTCAAAAGATACCTAAACAGTCCTCTTTTAGATTGTTCGTAGTAAAACTGTCGCATAATTCCTGCAATTCCAGTAGCAATAACTGTTTTACTTTAGCCGTTCCCATGGGAATCAATCCTTTTTGTCATTTTGTCGACATTGAACCCGTTGGGTATTTTCTGTGTACGTTTTGAAATCTCTATAGTTATACCCCCTTCGAAGAAGAGGGGGGTATATAGGAGTCACTGTGTCGGTTTGTCTGTCGGTCGGAAGCCATATTTTGTCCGGCCTATTTCTTACAAACCACTGGGTGGAATTCAATACAATTTTACATGAGGCTTCTATACTAAGAGGAGATGTGCATATCCTAAAGGGGTTACAATTGCATGTTATTTTACATCTAGTTATGGTCCTTTTACTTATTAAGTTATGGTGTAGGTCAATGTGCTGTTTAGGGGGTATTTATCATCTTTTGTTTGGCTATAGTTTAAAGGCTTTTACAAAATATATCAATGTAAAGTATCTGAAATACCATAATGAATGATGTTGCCTTAATAGGCCAAAATATTGCTTCAGAGCAAAACGGCTGGTTATTACCAATGAATGTTTTACTTATCCCTTTCCAGATACGACAATTCTGCAGCAGACGACTTTGAACATATTTTGTCAAAAAATAGAAAATTTCTATAATTGAATGGATAACCTATTACTAAAAGTGGAAAACATTGTGACAAAAGGAGCAATTTCTCCTTTTGTCACTTTGTTTTCAAAAAGCCGTCTGCTGCAGAGGCGTCAGAAAGCGTCTATATGGGGGAAAGAGTTAAGTTTTTCTTATAGAAATTAAATATTTTTGATATTTTGTCGACATTGGATCATTTGGGTATTTTCTGTTGAATTTATGAAAATACATGTACTGTCTTTGTGTTTTGGCTCTATTTTGGAATCTTTTTTCAACGTTATTTCAATTCTAAATCTCGGGAATACTAATCCTAGATTCTCAAGAAAACGATGTGGTAGTACATTGATGTGATCAGCTCTTCATACCTTGTCTTATCATTGAACTACGTCATACGAAAACCGACCCTCGGGGTTATGCGGATCAGGAACGATGCAGGTCATGACCTTCCCTGTAAGCCATTTAGTCACACACGCATCATTGCCCAAACAAACCGAGGGTATGCGATTGGATCGTAGGTTTTGTTATTCTAAAACGTCCGACTGTTGGGTTGCACAAGACGTGACCCATTGCGCTTGGTAATGATAATGTAAAAAAAATGTATACATCTTAAAACGGCGTGTTGGTTGTAACTGTTCTCTAGTGGCGTTCGGGATGCGCGTATGATACGCGATGGCAAACAGTGAACATTCTGATCAGACTGCACGGATATGCAGGCCGATTTGGATATTAACTGGTTACAACGTCTCAAAGGTCGGTTACTCCTTGTAGAACATTGTAGATTGTAGATCAAACCAGTCTCTGCATCCACGCAATCCACACAGTCTGATCAATATCTTCACCCTTTTCATGTATTCAAACAACTCCAGGAAGCTGCTATGTCAGCATACTTTATAACCAGCTAGTATCGCGGGCAGGGTTTTATCTGCACTTGCGCTTCACTTCACCTTCCGTTTATCTTTATGGACTATATTAATGTAGATCAACAAGTCAACGTAAATTTGACATAAAGGCTTTTACAAAGTATATCAATGTAAAGTATCTGAAAAACCGTAATGAATGATGAAGCCCTTAATAGTGCAAAATATTGCTTCAGAGCAAAACGGCTGGTTAGTAGCAATGGATGTTTTACTTATCCCTTTCCCAATTACGACAATTCTGCAGCAGACGACTTTGAACATATTTTGTCAAAAAATAGAAAATCTCTATAATTGAATGGATAACCTATGACTAAAAGTGGAAAACATTGTGGTAAAAGGAGAAATTGCTCGTTTTGAGCAATTTCTTCTTTTGTCACTATGTTTTCAAAAAGCCGTCTGCTGCAGAGGCGTCAGAAAGCGTCTATATGAGGGTAAGGGTTAAGCCTTTCTTATAGAACGCCCGGCATGTCAGCATACTTTTTAACCAGCTAGTATCGCGTACAGGGTTTTATCTGCACTTGCGCTTCACTTCACCTTCCGTTTATCTTTATCGCTCTTATTGCTATTAGCTTCCAGAATGTAGCACTCCGACATGCATCGGAATAAACACTTAGTGTAATGATGTGACAGCAATGACCGACTCCTGACCTTTGTGCAAATTTGTTAAATATTGTGATGTACATGGACATTAGCATGTATATTCACGATGTTTGTGATTTGTTTTATGGAGAATCACAGGTACATTTAAAATGTGTTGAGACTATAAGTATGGCAGCAAGTTGATTTTGTTGAGATGTATTAGTTCTGTTCACGGAACGCTTGCTATATGATCCTGTACATTGAAAGATGTACATGCTGGCTTTGGGCTCAATGCAGATCAATAACAGGCTGTGCACTGTTCACGTTATATCTACATTAACTTTTGAGAAACTTCTGTCAACTTGTTTAGATGTACTGGCTGACCAGAACCTACATTGCTTAGAAATGCCAATGTGTACATTTTTCCATGAGACCAAGCACGGACTCATATGGAATACAAGAAATTGGCTGTGGCAAAGTAGGAATTTGGAATCAGACGTTCCGGGTTCGATACCCAGTCGCAGCGCGGCGGTCATGATGGAATACCTTTGGAATCGGCACTTTTCTTAGCCTAATTTTAGTTTGTTTACCCAGGGATCATGAAAAAGTGAATTTTCGCATTGATATAATTGTTGGTAACGGTGTATATCCCCAATTTGCCGAATGTTTTCGAAATATCGTCATCAGGAGCGTTATTCTAACACACCAAGGCAAGTGCTAGCCGAATCCACCAATCAATTTACAGCGTTTGACTAGCACTCGCTGCTGAATCCACCAATCAAATTACAGCGTTTGACTAGCACTCGCTGAATCCACCAATCAAATTACAGCGTTTGACTAGCACTCGCTGAATCCCCCAATCAAATTACAGCGTTTGACTAGCACTCGCTGAATCCCCCAATCAAATTACAGCGTTTGACTAGCACTCGCTGAATCCCCCAATCAAATTACAGCGTTTGACTAGCACTCGCTGAATCCCCCAATCAAATTACAGCGCTTGACTAGCACTCGCTGAATCCCCCAATCAAATTACAGCGCTTGACTAGCACTCGCTGAATCCCCCAATCAAATTACAGCGTTTGACTAGCACTCGCTGAATCCCCCAATCAAATTACAGCGTTTGACTAGCACTCGCTGAATCCCCCAATCAAATTACTGCGCCTGACTAGCACTCGCCGAGCTCTTTGTGTGTAATAATAGTCTGAACACACTCCTGATGTGTTTAGAAACCACGTTGATCACGAGGGAACAGGAAAAGGGTGCTACATTTCCATCACTGACGTGTAAGACAATATACACACATTAATTATTTATCCGCTCCGCTGATTTATTGGAACCGAATGGATTACAGATCAAGGAAAAGACGCTGAATGAGAAATGTTTTATTTGCTACTGATATCTGCGTCTTGCTGGAAGAACAACTAGGTCAATGGGATATTATTACTAATATGAGCCGATCCACGAGAAATTCAACATGGTGGACTCTGCGTTAAGTATCGACCCGGAACAGCCTAAGCATACCGCATAGGCTAACCCAGACGGACACTTTTCGCCTCCTGTGGATTTTCTGTTTCAGGAATAATTACTCTTCACCTCTATCCCCCCTAAGACGGAATGTGTCGGCCGGATCAGTCTGCGCGGACAGCGCAGGCTGATCTGGTCGATACATTACGCAGATGTCTATCGCCGCAGCTGCATTTTGGGGGCATTTTGAGAATCAGCCTGCGCGGATTGCATAGGCTGATCTGGGTCGATACATTACGCAGATGTCTATGATATTGGTTTTCTCGTGGAACGACTCATATCACCTTTTTAGAAGTATTAAACAACATCAGAATACTGTTCCGTTTCCGTTAGACAGACATCTAGCAAATAAACTACAACAGATGTTTTTTTTTATATAATGTAGGAATAGGAGAAATCCATTATTAAACAGCAAGTTCTCCTTTTTAGAGCAACGTTTTCACTACTGCATCACAACTATTCTTCTATTATTACTTATATCACACTATTTTCTCTCATGTTATGTTGATCTGGACTTGATCAAGGAGTTGTGAGTTCGATCTCCAGCTCGGCCAACATTCTTTCCGACGTTTGACAAAGTTCACTGTGACAATCGTCATTCGTCTTCCAATCAATGGGTTAAAATACTATGTGGAAAAGCAACCAGTTGCTTGGAAGGTCTGTTGTGTGGAGTACTCGCGTGGGGAAAGCAAGGAAACACATGAGTACGTAGGTGAGCTGGCCGCCGTGATCAATCTATTATCTCGACTAGACAAGATGCATGTTTAGATAAATCAAAATGTCTTATTCCTTCCTTTCTCTCATTCGATGTATGTGTTTCGTGTCGGTCTGCTTGTCTGTTCGTTTTCCATGAGAAATGTGTTCTTCATAAATATATTCCAAACACCATTTTCATTCAATACCATAGGTTCAATAACAATCGATTCAGATTGTACATGGCTATTTTGTAAAACAAAGATTGATATTGTACTTTTCTTTATTAGTGAAATGTTAAATGTTTTATGGCGCACTATGACACGCAACGTAAGGAATATTTGCGACTCGTTTAAAGCCATTTGCGCATTATTTTCGTTTATTTTTATTTATATAGTCATCCGAAGCAGATCGAAACTGTTCAATAAAAGTTCACAACGTTATTGCTTTTTCGTGATATGGTCCGTCCCGCGAGAAAACCAACATTGTGGACGCATTGTGGACTCTGCGTAAAGTATCGACCCAGATCAGCCTAATCCAGACAAACACTTTTCGCCTCCTGTGGATTTTCTGTTTCATGAATCATTACTCTATACGTATATCCCCCTGAGACGGAATGTGTCGGCCCGGATCAGTCTGCGCTGACTGCGCAGGCTGATCTGGGTCGATACATTGCACAGAGGCCATAGTGTTGGTTTTCTCGCGGGACGGTTCATATATCTTTACATCGACCTTGTGCTTATTAGTATCCGTTATTTATGCAGGCGTTTATGTGGCGTTGAAACTATAGCATAAATGAATTAATAATGGAGTGAATTATGGACAGTGTACTATTTACAATTTACACAAACAACATACCCGACCGTCAGACGACTATGATAACATCTATGCAAAGACATGAACATTCTCTGTTAATGGTAGTAAGATTATTGAATAAAGTTGAAAATAGTATGGCAAATGGAGATAGTGATCCTCGTGAGCAGTTTCTGCGTTTGGAGCGATGTTATCAATAGTCGTCTGCTGCGGTAAACAATGGTTAGCCCAGACGACTTTTGAATACATCATAGCTAAGATTAAATTGCTCATAGTGAGTAACTTGTACTTTTGTTACAATGTTTTCAACTTTATAACAGATAACATTTACATTGTAAGAGCTTTCTTTATGT
>JASEVX010000004.1:72326755-72411051 GCA_031761405.1 Serripes groenlandicus | reverse complement strand
AGAGAGAGAGAGAGAGAGAGAGAGAGAGAGAGGGGGGGGGGAGAGAGGGACACATAGAGAACAGAAAGAGACAGAAAATTTATATCTCGCGAGAGAGATGTTAAATCTTCCATGCCCCAATAGAAAATACAAATCCAAATATCGCTCATGCAACAAAATGTTCCTTGTATTATATTCCTTGTATAATTTTAATGACAGAATAAAGTATATAATTTTCTATATCTTAAATGCCCAAATATTAAATTTCATACACAAAATAACGATTGGCATGTGGACTCATTTTGAATGACGTGAATTCAAATTTCAATAATTTCACATCATAATTCAGTGACGTACCATTCCCATATTTGGTACTTTAGTCCGTCGCGTTATGTAAGGGAACGATCGGCTTAACTGAAAGATTCCTCTACACGATGCCAAATCTGTAATGCTCCAAGATCGAGTCAAAATGATTATGGGCCTGGTTTATTTTCGTCTGGAGCGCCTCGTCTTAATTTACGCCTGTTTTGAGACGAGAAATCGTATAAACGGAAAAGACGGATCAGCAAAATAACAGAAGCTCCTCTTAGAGCCATTTCCTAAAGTATTTTATGAGGAAACCCCCCACATTAAACGGGCGATGTTCTGCGATATTAACACATTTTTACAACGGTACTTTTGATTGGCGCTCCAGGCCACGCAATATAAGGGACAAGTCGAGGGCTTGGCGTGAAACGGTTGTAACTAAAGACCTTTTTTGAAACCCTGGTTTAGGGGCAATTTTGACCCCTTTGTAAACAATGCAAATTTAGGTGCCATTGCTCAGAACGAGCAATGGCATCTAAATTTCCATTGTTTACCAAGAACAGTTATTGAACGCTTATAAAGAATTTTATGGCGAGATGATTAACCTTGGTAAAAAAAATACTAACTTTAGTTACAACCGTTTCACGTCAAGCCCTCAAAGTGCGACTAGTGATGCATTCGCGCAGCTAGATCTGACTCTGCACTGTTCGCCAATTAATATTTTACAGATAAGCTTTCAGACGGGTTATCTTTGAATCAGATAACATGAATATAAATAAACATTTTAAAATTAACTAGTTGGTTTTACTTTATTAGTGTGTATCAGATGAGTCCAGGCTTTGCATTTACCCTGCTCTAAGAGATTAAGTTTTTCGTGAGAAATGTTCACAATGATTTGTATATCATTTCAACCCATACTAGTATGCTTAATATCTGTACCGAATGCCGCTAACTCATTAAAACAATGTAAGACTGTACACATAAGGCCATTGTTATTGTGGAAAAAGGAGAACTTGATCATAATAAGCAGTTTCTCATTTAGCAACAATAACCCAAATAACTAATATAATCGTATTTGCTTGTATAGAGAGTTTGCATAGTTTTGCGTAAGTTTTTATAAAATCGTCCGTTGAAAAACTGCTTGTATGTGGGAAGGAAAAAAAGCAGGATGGGGGTTAAATTTCTTGCTGATTGTTGTTTTTGAAGCGCTTTTCCGGAATATAGAGAGAGAACAATGGAGATTGCGCGTAATTAACTTGAGCTATTAACTTGCAGGAATTTTAATTAGCTCCGGTTTTAGGAAGCAGGCAATCGATATTATGGCTCTTTGAGACCCCGAAACCGTTCGTTCTTGACACGTCACTAAAGAACCGGTCTTTATTATTACTTGGTACCTTTCTTCTATCACCACATGTATGCACTTCAGTAAGGCTAAATTGTATATTGTTTTGTCGCATGCGTGTATGGTTGTGATATGTACATCACAGTAATGTCGTTGATACGTTACCTACATAGCATTGGTGCCATTGTAGATTGGGATCTAAATCGGACTAAAGCACAATTAACCCTTTCCATCATATAGACGCTTTATGACGCCTCTACAGCAGACGGCTTTTTGAAAACATAGTGACAAAAGAAGAAATTGCACAAAACGTGCAATTTCTCCTTTTGCCACAATGTTTTCCACTTTTAGACATAGGTTATCCATTCAATTATAAAGAATTTGTATGTTTTGACAAAATATGTTCAAAGTCGTCTGCTACAGAATTGTCGTATGAGGGAAAGGGTTAACAGAAGCTTCTTACACGTATAGTAAAGATGGGTAAACGAGCTGTAGATGTGTTGCATGTCGGAAAGGGTTACTATGATTTAAATTGTCCTAAATAAGACTTTTGTTTGCTCCGTATCTAGAGCCCTGGATGCACAATGTTTTACATACAGGTCAAATTACACTAAATACATCCGCTGACTTGCTGATCTACAGTACTATAGTCCCTAAAAAAACCTTTGTTTGCGTAGAAATGGCTGTATACCATTACCAGAATGTATTGAATATATGACATTGAGTTTAAATGTATTGTGAATGTGTATAGGATGCACTGGAAATGATTGATTTGATCACTTTTAGTAGTTTGACCATGTTTGAAAGTGAAAGTAGAGAATACAAAACACCGGTTTTGTCCGGGCCCTATTTGGTCCAAAATGACGGTTACCATTTTCGTCTGGTGAGTTCCTTCTGGCATAATGCATGACCTCACCTTTCTTTGGATTGTTTTAAAGCTAGGAGGTAACTCTTTTCAATGGTATATGGTGTTCTGCATGAGAAACCCTTAGAAAGTGTGATAATTGAGGACTGAAACTGGTCGATTTACATGGAAACAAAGAAGGAATTGTTTTGGTGTATTGTAACCTACATTGTCACACAAATATTACTTTGCCTCTGGTGAAATACAACTTATTTTCTCTATAGCTCCAACGAGACGCTTTCATACAGACTTGCATTTCGCTTTTCACTTTTCTCTTCTTCAGAAAGGACAATCTTTGAATGACATAATCATAAATTTCCTTGGTTTCAATTTCTTTGGTTTGATTGGTAAACATTTGCTCTCCCTCGAGACGGGCAATTTTCGGAATTTCGAGAACAGTTCTGAATTAACTATTCATACTATGAACGCACTAACGTACTTTTTATCTACTGGTTTCAGCCGTACCCACGCGCAGTCGCAGTTCGACACAGATAAGAATCAGACAAGTTTTGAAATAAAATATTTTCAAAAGTTAATATATATAGTTACTTCCATTTCTGGATATTTTTCATATTTTAGCAAAGAGTTCACTTAGTTGTGTGCTATATTACGGTTGTATATGGGACAAATAAGCAACCCCTTTTCTTCTTCCTTCTTCTTAAAATAAATGATTTGGGTAATTAGTATTAAGCCTTTCCCACATGCAGACGCATTATGACGCAACAGCAGCAAACGACTGTTGAAAACATTGTGGCCAAAGGTGAAATTGCTCATGATGAGCAATTTCTTCTTTGGCCACAATGTTTTCAACTTTATATTACAATTAAACTATCTTTTATGGAAATTTGTTCAGAATTTTGTCACCATGTGTTCAAAGTCGTCTGCTGCAGATTTATTGTATGTGGGGAAGGATTAAGCAATATATTGTTATGATAGTCTTCATTAATGTTAAAGCTCAAGTTCACATTTGTGTTGGTTCAATATCTCTTTAAATGTAATGCTGGACATCATGATTTTTTATCCCTACATTTCTGATATTTTTGAAGATCGGTATCGCTGTCACCGCAATTTTGCTAATTCCGCCATCAAAGAAAATGAATAAGCTTGAAGTAGGTATGTGGTAATAAATGATTAGTTGACACATTCTGCGTTTGTAACATCGACCATCGTCATTCAAGATTTGTTGTCTTTTCATTGACGTTACGTCACTACATATATGGCCCCTACTTAACACTTAGAAATACTTTTTTTCTGAATAGTTCACTGGTGTGAACATGTTGAATGAATTTAAGTAAAATCCGTGACCATCCGTGCCGAACAAGTTTAAGTGCTTACAGTGAATGGCTATACAAAACTTAAGAACGTCTTTCATAATTTTTGTTTTCCTAATAAGCCCAAATGTTTTACTTCTTGACATGTATTGTTGGTCAGTAAATATCAATGTCACCATCGTCATTTACTTTTGCTAAATAATATTGAGTTAAGTTGATTTGAGCTGTAAAACAGGACTACTGGAATGTGTTCCAACCGAACTTAAATCTTTATTTAACCCCCTAACCATATGCTGTGGGTACTCAAAAGAATCGTCTCAGTGAGACGATACTTTTGAGTACCTTCATCATAGGGTTTGCTTTAATATTAAGAGAGACATTGTGGGGAAAAGCTGAATACACCTTCTTGTCTGGACCTCTGGCCCTAAGTCTGGTTGGTGGAATTCGAGCCTGGAAATCAAGACACGTATCCAGATTAAAGCGAATGTTTTGTCTAGTCAGCCTATGGTTTAAACAATTGTTATCAAATTATTTTGCAAATTAGTTTGCATAAATTAAATTTTAAATTATTATGGTGTTTCGATGTATGCCCTGACCAGTCTCTGCTGATGCATTATGTTAGTCCAAATCTTCACCAGATGCTTATGGGCATAGTCTTGTTCCCTGCGTACTATATTACAAATGTTGCATAGTGATAGGGGCAGGTAATCCAGATTACATATGGGTCAAATACATTTCCGAAAACTGTATCGGGGCAGGATAATCTCGATCAGTTCGGTTTTTACATTTTCCACAAATGCATTCAAGGATCGTCTGAAAATATTGTTTTATTTGCATGGCAATCTTCATCAACTCATTCCCAAATACAACAAATATGCAGCAGACTATTTTCAAATCATAATGACAAAAACCTGAATATCTACATTAAGGATAACTTAACTTGTTAAATAAAGTTGAACACATTGAGGCAAAAGGAAACATTGCTCATCATGAACAATTTCACCTTTTGGCCACAAAGCTTTCAAAAGTTGTCTGCTGCTATTGCCTCAAAATGCGTCTGCAGGTGGAAAAAGGTAACTGCACTTGTGGTGAGTATGCCAAAGTTAGTTTTCCTGCAGCACCTAGTTTGTGCACGTTGCATATAACACGAACAAGGGGCCAATGGGGCACAATCAATTTGAACATGAAACGGGGAACTTTTAAAGAAAAACAGAGACCTGCACTTGTAAATGATAGAAATTTATAGTTGAGTTACTTCCCTTATATATATGGTCCAATTGCGTTCATACCACATTGGGTTATTCAGGCACATAAAATAGGGTAACATTTATATCAGATTTTGAGATAAAACAATGTCAGGTGCACACATGTGAATTGACATGAAAAGCTTGAACATGCGAGATAGTGTTTTGATACTTACCACGCGAATGATGAAAATCTCTATAAAGTGAAGTATAAATATTATAAAGTGTTGAAAACATTCAGGCAAAAGGAGAAATTGCTTTTTATGATCAATTTCTTCTTTTGCAGTGGCTTCAGAAAGCGTCTGTTTGTGGGCAAGGGTTATGTTTCTTTTAAACACATTTCTGATACGATATTTAAGAGAGCTTCTAAAGCATCAGAGAATGTGCTAAATGTTTCAAAAAATGAATTTTCATTAGAGTTGAAAACAACTTTTTGTTTCCAAAAAGTGGCTCGGTGCTGAGGAGACAGCCACCGTTTATATGAAGGAACTAGTTAAATTCGACTAAAACTAGCAAAAAGAAACATTTTTTAAACATAGGCCATGTTTTATCATTTCAGATGCTCACATATTACAGACATCGGGGTAGGATATCTGTCAACTATGACGTCACTAATGAAGCTGTTCCTGCGCTGGTGTACACAAATACGGGACTTCGGTCTGCAACACATGTATTCCATGAGGAACCTCAGAGTTCTCTCCCTTGCTGGTATGTCGGTTTAATTTTTGTACTTAGATTATTGAATTACACAGTCTCCCTTTGAGGGCTTCAAATGAATTTATTTGCACTGTAATATAGTAATGCATGCTTTTGGAATGAAACAAAAAGAAAGAAAAAAGACAAGCTTAATGGGAATATAATTAAGTCAGATAAATAAATGGCCGCCCGGTATGACTGAAATACTGTTGAAACAGGTGCCAAATATCATTAATTCATAGTTGGATAGAGAAGTCCTCGCTTATGTGACAAAACAAGCTGGAAATTACAATAATTTCATATATATATACGATATTTTAAACGTCGTTCATTCTATCATTTTTCCTGATCTACTGAGTATATTTTTGTTATTGCATAGTGATAGCTTTATGTAGATGTGCTCGTTTGAAGGTATCTCGACAATTAACCTAGTGCATCCATTAGATCTGGCCTTTGGGAATCACTTTATCACACTGATCACCTTTAACCTATGCTAACATTTAACCAGTACGGGTTACGATCTAATATACACGGAGGATCTACAAGCGGGTATGATAGAGTTACGCCAACTTACATTATCGATTGTACTTTTCGAGAAACATCACACATAAACCAACCTTCTGAGATTTGTTAGATTTATTTAATACACGATTAATATGCAGATTTGTAAAGTCGGTCGTTTACAGGGGCGTAGCTCCCTTTAGGAACTGTAGGCACGTCCCTACACCTTTTTTTCTAGAAATGCCCCAAACTGCAGCTGCGGCGATACACATCTGCGTAATGTATCGACCAGATCAGACTGCGCTGTCCGCGCAGACTGATCCGGCCGACACATTCCGTCTAAGGGGGGATAGATAGAGTAGTGATTCCCGAAACAGAAAATCCACAGAAGGCGAAAAGTGTCTATCCGGGTACGCCTGTGTGGCATGCTTAGGCTGATCCGGTCAGTACTTTACGCAGTGTCCACAATGTTGATTTTCTCACGAGACGGCCTACACATTGATTATTGACAAGCTACGTCCCTGGTTTGTCGTAACTATCTCCAGACTCGGAACAGCTATTATTTATTTATATGACTAGAATGCGAACAAAGCATATGCTGCCTAGAATGCGCGAAGGTGCAGGTTTGAATGGATTGCCAAAACCAAAAGGTCAGGTTTTATGATTGTTTCAGCAAAGCGTGTATTTTGCAAGTGCTGATTTCATCGTAAATCGTAACGTAAAGTAATTGCACATGAAATGAAAGTGAGTAGGTATAACATGCAAGGGCTGACAGCGGTCAAGTGTGTAGTGTAGTACGTGTTGTGTAGCGGATAATTATCCGACGGGGCGTATTAAACGATGTTGGGAATTAACACCAGAATGTTTATTGATTTGTTTGCCTTCTTCTGAACTAGGAGTTCACTGTTAGATAAATAAGCTGCGCTTAGAGATTAACGAGAAAAAAATAAATTATGAATGACTATGATGTCGTAATATGAGCCAGTTCACGAGAAAAAGGTACTGCTTTTTGTGAACAGTATAGATCCAGATTTTCACAATATCTACACTGTTCTCATATTTGTTTACACAAGCATGTGGAAAGAAAGATTCTGGCAAAGTGCGTAGATCCTGATAAGACTGGGCAGATGGACCATATCATCTAAACTTAACACCGTTCAGAAATGCCAACTTGTACCTATGTTCATGTACATGTTAACATGAGCCATTCCACGATACCAAAACAAAACATTATGGACTCTACGTAATGTACCGACCCAGATCAGCCAGCGCAGTCCGCATAGGCTAATCCGGGTCGCAACATTCCGTTTCAGGGAGATAGAGCTATATAGTAATGATTCTTGAAACAGAAAATACATAGGAGGCTAAAAGTTTCTGACCGGGTAAGCCTGCGCGGCATGCTTAGGCTATTCCGGGTCGATACTTTACGCAGAATCCACAATGTTGGTTTTCTCGTGGAACGGCTTATACAGTGGATTATCTTTACTTGCAGGTTGTTCACTAGTTACCGGACAAGGTCTCTGTGGAATAACACAACTTCGGAATTTGGAGGAGCTCGAACTGACGAACTGCCAAAGCGCCTCTAAGGAAGTATGTTTATATTTGCGTGAAAATATGCAAAGGTGTCTGATATTGGACTGAGACTTTCACATTGAGTTATACTGTTGACATGCATTCCATACTGCGAAACAGCAGAACGTTTTGTGTGATTTAAGGGTTAAAATGCGAGACATCGCTGAACATTTTGTGTGATACAATGAATTAATAAGAGACAGCGCTGAACGTTTCGTTGTGTGTGATATAATACATTAATGATAATAGACAGTACATTACGTTGTGTCTGATACAATGGGTTTACTGAAAGGCAGTGGAGAACGTTAAGTGTGAGGAACAGCGCAACACGCGAAAGAGAGCACGAAACGGTTTGTCCGATACAATGCGTTAGCACGATGAAGATACGTGTTGTGTGTTATAATGCGTTGCTTTAGACAGAGCAGAACGTTCTGTGTGTTACAATGGTATTAAATCGAGACAGTGCAGAACGTTTTGTGCGATACAATGGTTCAAATTCGGGACAAGGCAGAACGTTTCTGTGCGATAAAATGGTTCTACCCAGCAAGGTCCACCAACACAGACACTTTTATCAGTGAATGGAATCCCTTGGTAGGGTTTCAACCAAACCTTTTAAAGTCTTTCCTACCTGCAGACGCATTCTGACATATCTTCAGCAGACAACTTTTGCCGCATTATTATTAAATCTGTCAAAAATGTAACAAGTTCATTTATAGAGATAATTTCGCTTAAATGTTTTAAAATTCGTCTGCTGCAGATAAGTTGTTAGTGAGAAGGTCTCGTAAGTTGAAAAGGGTCTGGTTGTATCTATTTAAATGAGTCGAATTATGTTGACTTCAATTATAATATTTTGCCAGACTTTGGGCACCACGGAAACCGTGTGTTATAAAATAGACCTGCAAACAAGTCGCCCCTGTTGGCAGATGCAACTCGACTCGTTCTTAACTCACGCGACCCAAATAATGATACATTTTGAGACATGCTGTAATAAAACTCAACTTGTAATCTGGACGGTCGAGTTGCATCTGCCAACAGGGCCGACTTGCTTGCAGGTCTTTTTAACTCACGCGGTTTCCGTGGAGCATGAAGTCTTGCTCGACAGAAAAGTAAGTAATATATGTAGCTTCTGGCAAAACATTATAACCTGTTGAGTGTCATTTTCCTGAAAATCGACCACCGTTCGCCCCTAGACATGTAAATACACCTCCTGTATATATTTAAGATATTGTATATAAATAAAGAACGTAAAAAATCATCCAAAAATCATGATCCTCTGACAGTTGTACATCCGGGTGATTACTGAATCTTCATCCATCGTTCGTCTATATTGGGTAATTGGTCATATGAAGATGACGATGGTTATAATTTCAACATTCCAATGTTAAACAGATGTTCCAGTATGGTGAGCAATTTCGTTATGTGTAATCTTTATTTCTGTACAAAGATTTTCAATTAACATTATTGTTCTTTTCTGTACAGAAGCTGGTTTTTATATTTGTTTAATCTGATTTAAAATTAAAGGTTAAACATCTGATTATTTGTTCGATACTTCCCGAATGGAAATCGGTTTTAACATGCATGTATTTTTAGGAGTACCACCTATGAGACCGTGCCGCGGGAAAATCAACATTGTTGACTATGCGCAATGTATCGATCCGGATCAGCCTAAGCATGCCGCACAGGCTAACCCGGACAGACATTTCTCGCCTCCTGTGGATTTTCTGTTTCAGGAATCATTTCTCTATACCTCTATCTCCCAGAGACGGAATATGTAGGCCCAGATTAGCATGTGGTGGCTGCGCAGGCTGATCTGGGTCGATACATTACGCAGAGTTCATAATGTTTGTTTTCTCGTGGAACGGCTCATATAACTCTTGTAACGCTCTCTGTTCTCACAAATAAAATCCATGTTCCAGTTATTTTGCAATCTAGATAATATAGCACACATTCTGAGCACACAGATTGTCTTTTAAAGTTTTGGATTTCAAGACGGCACATGCTAATATGGGTCAATACATGAAGGTTGAATATCATAAAATGTTGTATGTGTTGCGCGGACTGTCAATCCAGGTTGTCAGTTCGACACCCATGTCGGCTCAAATATCTTCGATGCTGCTTGAAAGCCTGATATGACAAAAGGTGATCAGGTTTCGGTCAGACAGCAACATCAAGATCCACATAATATAATCTGGCTTTGCAAGGTTCTCCGACTAGTCAAAGAAGGTTTCAAGGAACGTCTGTTAAAATAATATATATTTTGAACCTTAGAATTGATATGTTGGTTTGTCTTAATTCACACGTTTCATATTTATACGAAACAAAAAACCATATATATATATGGCTTTTTTCGTTCATATATAACACGCCGGAAACAAGTTAATAACCTATGAAACCTCAGAAATGACCCTTACTCGCCGATGGGCGTCGCAATTTTGAATATGTATTACATAGCAGCCATACAAAAACGTGGATTGAACATTGTGGTAGTCTAGTCAATTATTGTTAAAAACTATGTTTATGGACAAGGAAGAGCGTTACAATGTGAGTTCACTAATATTCTTACAAAAAAGTTAAAACCTTATTGAGGGTATAACAAAAAAAATGTTATGTGTATACATAATTATTTTCCGTACTTCATAAAAGACGACAGCAATACGAATACCAATTATGTAGTGGTCATGAAAAACACTCGAAGTGAACATTATCAACGTCTAGTCAATCATTGTTAAGGTCGATATCTATCGGCATAGTATGCTGTGTAATTTTAGTTTACAAACAGTTTACGTTATTTTAGTCTACAAACATTTTACGTTATTTAAGTCTACAAACATTTTACGTTATTTTAGTATATAGAAAGCAACTATAGACATATTTTTTAAGTTAGTTATTGCAGAAGACCGGTCATAAAGCATGACATTGTAAAAGCTAGTAGGACAGCTACTGTTCGTAAATGAACGGGTCATCTCCATCATTATAATCTAATGATCTGACATTGACCCGTCCATGGGAAAGGGTTGAAGTTAGCTTATTATGTTAATAACGTATACATGTATCCAAATCAGCCTTTGCACGTTCATAGTCTTATCAAGGCATACCCTTTTCACATATTACCCACACAAGATCGTTAGAAGATGTGTATCAACTTGTGTAGAATATGATAAGACTGGGCAGATCTAGACCTACACCGTACATAATGACAACTTGTACCTTTGTGCACAGACGGGCTCACATATGAGCCGTCCCACGAGAAAACTAACATTGTGGTCTCTGCGTAAAGTATCGACGCGGATCAGCCTAAGCATGCCGCGCAGGCAAACCCGGACAGACACTTTTCGCCTCCTGTGGATTTTCTGTTTCAGCAATCATTACTCGATACGTCTATCCCCTGAGACGGAACGTGTCGGCCCGGATTAGCCTGCGCGGACTGCGCAGGCTGATCTGGATCGATACATTACGCAGAGACCATTCTGTTGGTTTTCTCGTGAAACGGCTCATATAAAGTGGCATCTTTTTCCTATATGAGCCGGTTACCTGCATGGTTATTTGAATCAAACTGAAAGATACACGCGTTGATATGCCATTTATAACATGTCCTGCGAAAACATGTTTTACCAACATGAAAAGACTAACATGCGTTGTTTATCTTTAGTCTGACAAATGCTTTGAAGAATATTCTATTAATAAACCTTGCTTCACACAGCAATATGTTACCCAGGCATTTGTAAAATAAAATGTGTTTGAATGTCTATTTTGGTTGTATTTAGAATTAACATTTTGTAATCCGTTTGTGTTTGTGTTAAAATTACTGTAATTTGTTTTGTCAGTTTATCTAAATTGTCCCATATCTACTTGGTTTGCTTTGTTATATTAATACCTGCCATTGCGTAACATATGAATGTCGCTCTCTCCTTACACAACTAATACGAATCCGCCGTTGCTCAGTTGTTAGCGTAAGGATTTGGAACCGTGCGTCCTGGGTTCTATCCCCAGTGGCGGAGTTCAGGTGGAGTGTCCATGGGCAAGGCATATATTGGCCCAGTATTGGTTATACAGGTGATAATGAATAAGTGAACTGTTGCCTTGATATAACTGAACTAGTGTTGAAAACGGCGTTAAATACAATTTAGACAGAAAAACGGTACACGAAATACCAATATCTGGAAACTATTTGTTTAAAGTAGACTCTTCCATGTTCAAAAGCGGGCGTCCCTATTTCTCATGTAATAACAGTTTTGCACTATTTTGATAAATGAAAAGCAAACAATGCTGATTTCAGGTGAGAAAGCTCGTTACGAGCTGACTCGCCTGAATCTGTATTGTTTGCAAAAACCTCAATACTGCCTTTGCCGCTGAAAGAGTTAACACAGAGTGTTTTAATCCGAGTTTAACACGACCAAGTTCTGTGGTAAAAGGGAAGCAATTCAGATCGGCTTAATTAATTAATTAAGACTGCAGTTGGGCCCCATTGATCAATGATGATTGTGTTGAAAGTTGAAAGATTATTTATAACCTCTGACTGATTTATAACCATATAAGCCGTCCCGCGAGAAAACCAACATTATGGTCTCTGCTTAATGTATCGAACCGGAGGCGACGGAATGCGGATATAGGTATAGAATAATAATAATAGGCTAATACGGGTCGATACTTTACGCAGAGTCCACAATGTTGGTTTTCTCGCGGGACGGTTCAATTATATAAGCTATATTGACACATTTTCAGAAAATGCTGCAGTTAGAGTGACCTTTGATTTGACCTCATAAAACGTAAAAATGTCGGTTAACCTTTAAATGTCTGTGTTATTGGACTTGTTTGGGACAAACCATTACCCATAATGCTATAATGGTCGTCTATGAAAAAATGAATTACTTCCCTTTGACCGTGTATACATTTCGACTTTTACAGAGTTAGCTTATTCAGGGACGTGTAATATAGTGTCCCTGGCTTATTCTAGCAAAATCAATAGTCGTAATCCCGAATAACTATATTACGTTCTTTAACCCTTTCCCTCATACGACAATTCTGCAGCAGACGACTTTGAACATACTTTGTCAAAAAGTAGAAAATCTCTATAATTGAATGGATAACCTATGACTAAAAGTGGAAAACATTGTGGCAAAAGAAGAAATTGCACGTTTTGTGCAATGTCTTCTTTTGTCACAATGTTTACAAATAGCCGTCTGCTGCAGAGGCGTCAGAAAGCGTCTATATGAGGGAAAGGGTTAAAAGCAGGTACATGTTTCTTCGCCCAAATATCATTATTGCTCATAGTGTGTTTGATATCCGCTATTATTGTAACACATTCCTTCAGATACCATATCTAAATGTAAAAAGACAACGGGAATAATCTAGGTAATATTTGCGTACTGTTTAGAAGCGAACATACATGTACGAGACATACGAGTTTAATATTTGAGAAATATTTGTTTAAAGTACAAATGCGCAGAAATCTGATCACAAAGGTTGAATGCCTGAGTGACTAATTTTCGTGCATATGAATTCTAAAGCAAGCTGTATTCACCGGTTAGTGTATTTTGAACGAAATTTCCTTTTCTCTCTCGTAAATTATTTATGCTGTGTATATGTACAAAAAAGATAGATTCATTGATGAAAATGTAAGAAAATTTCGATCGTTACCATGAAATAAATTAATTTGATCGGTCTAAAGGTAAAACATATATTTTTTTCCTTTTCAATTGTTAATTTCAATGACTATCGTGTCATTGATTGCATTTAAAATAGATGAAACAATTCAATGCAATGGCTTCCTGTGATCTAGACGTTGAACATTGTTTACTTCCAAATACATCGGATATCTAAATTAACACAGTGAAGACACATTGTATGTTATATATATATTTATGAAAATAAGTCAAAGTGTCGTTTCAGTTTTATAAATAAAAAGTTTTTTGAGATAATACCGTGTTTGTATTTGCTTCATTTCACAGTTCATTTGTATAGTTTGTTTGTGTATGGTCTTTAACCATTTTCCTCTTATAGACGTTTTCTGACGCCTCTGCAGCAGACGACTTTTGAAAACATTGTGACAAAAGAAGAAATTGCTCAAAACGAGCAATTTCTCCTTTTGCCACAATGTTTTCAACTTGTTCAGTAAATATACCCTCATTTATAGGGATTCTCTATATTTGTGTGCACATATTTCCAAAGCCGTCTGTTACAGATTTGTTGAATGTAGGAAAGGGTTAACTCCACTTTCAGTTTCTGTAATTCGAGATTCAGATCAGTGGTGGAAGGTACAAATATCAACAATCAGTGGTGGAAGGTACAAATATCAACAATCAGTGGTGAAAGTGTCAAATATCAACAATCAGTGGTGGAAGGTACAACTATCAACACTCAGTGATGGAAGGTACAACTATCAACAATCAGTGGTGGAAGGTACAACTATCAACAATCAGTGGTGGAAGATACAAATATCAACAATCAGTGGTGGAAGGTACAAATATCAACCAATCAGTGGTGGAAGGTACACATATCAACAATCAGTGGTGGATGGTACAAATATCAACAATCAGTGGTGGAAGGTACACATATCAACACTCAGTGGTGGAAGGTACACATATCAACAATCAGTGGTGGAAGGTACAAATATCAACAATCAGTGGTGGAAGGTACAAATATCAACAATTAGTGGTGGAAGGTACAAATATCAACAACCCGTGGTGGAAGGTACAAATATCAACAATTTTTCTTTGATTGGGTTTAACGCCGGTTTAAACAATTGTTCTAGTAATATCACGGTGGCCAGTTCATATTAACGTTTGTTTCCTGACTTACTCACTCCAGAACTAAACGTTACAGTCTTTCAAAGAAACCGTCTGCCATTTCACATATAATGCTTGTCGCATTGACATCAGAAAGACCGTTGGCAGAGCTCGGGTTCGAATTCTCGACCCCCAGATTTGGAGTCAATAAAAATTAAATAAACATAAAAGCTTCCTCTGGCGATTTATGTGTTTAATTGACTGTTCGTATCGCCATACCTTATACAATCTGAGAACATTGATTACTGATACACTTAAAGTGTTTTTATCAACAGAAACGTACAGTAGAAGGACAGTTAAGGCTCTGGTTAAACAGTTAGTTTAAACTTATTTATTTTACATCGATTGTGAAACAAGCTTTTTAGCTTATATTAATCACGATCGATGTCTGCTTCCTGGAGACTTAACCAGTACGTTTGTGTGGAAAAATACCAAAGTCAGGACCCGCTCATCACGGGACTCGAACCAAGGACCTTTGATACGAGAGGCCGACGCTCTACCTTTGCACCACTGTCTTCCGACTGTGTTGGTGCATTAAGACTCCAACTCGCTTGACGCTGCTATATATAAGAGTTTAACCTGGGCTAAAGACCACATTGGATTAGCAATATTCTATATATAGCACAGTTTTAGTATCCCGATTACTCTTTTTCTGCAGAAATTATCATGAAAATAAAGACCAGATTATTGCCCTCCCATGGGTGGTCTTTAACCCTTTCCCTCATACGACAATTCTGCAGCAGACGACTTTGAACATATTTTGTCAAAAAAATAGAAAATCTCTATAATTGAATGGATAACCTATGACTAAAAGTGGAGAACATTGTGGCAAAAGGAGAAAGTGCTCGTTATGGGCAATTTCTTGTTTTGTCACTATGTTTTCAAAACGTCGTCTGCTGCAGAGGCGTCAGAAAGAATCTATATGAGGGAAAGGGTTAAACACATTTACCACTGCATACAATCATGTATGTACGCCTGACAGTGGTTGTTAGAAAACACAACTAATCAACATATGTTAGCGTTAAAAAGAATATAAAATATATTCCTATTCACTATTCAAAGTTTAGAAAAATCCAGTTACGCTAGCACATGGTCAAAGGGAAGCAATTTGGGTCGGCTTGCCGGGCAGACAATTACAGCAAGAGTTCTCTCTCTTATTATTTATTATTATTATTATTATTTACATGATTACTTTTACGGAAAGTTGAAAGTCTTCTTGAAGAAACACCAAAGCATGTATATCAATGACACTTAGCTAAATACAGGCTTCTGTCTTAATGGGGTGTTTGCTAAATAAGCTGAGCCCTATAATGCTATAACGGTTTATCTGACCACATGGACTAATTTGCAAAGTTACAATACAGGGGAAATAATCATTAACATGCCAGTATTTGTTTCCCGTTGACACTATAGGCTATGACGATGTTGGGGGGAACAACTTGTTGGATTGAAAAAATTTAAGACGAGATTTTGTCAGCATATCACGGAGTGTTTTGTGTATATTGTAAGCATATCACCGAGTGTTCGGTGTATATTACCAGCAGAGCAACGAGTTTTCTGTGTATAAAACCAGCATATCACCGAGTGTTCTGTGTATATTGCCAGCATAGCACGGAGTGTTCTGTGTATATTACCAGCATAGCAGGGAGTGTTCTGTGTATATTGCCAGCATATCACGGAGTGTTCTGTGTATATTGTCAGCATATCACGTAGTGTTCTGTGTATATAACCAGCATATCACGGACTGTTTTGTGTATATTGCCAGCATATCACGGAGTGTTCTGTGTATATTGTCGGCATATCACGGAGTGTTCTGTGTATATAACCAGCATATCTCGGAGTGTTCTGTGTATATTGTTAGCATATCACGGAGTGTTCTGTGTATATTACCAGCATAGCAGGGAGTGTTCAGTGTATATTGTCAGCATAGCGCCGAGTGTTCTTTGTATATGCCATCATATCACGGAGTGTTCTGTGTATATTGTCAGCATATCACGGAGTGTTCTGTGTATATTACCAGAAAAGCAGGAAGTGTTCTGTGTATATTGTCAGCATAGCAGGGAGAGTTCTGTGTATATGCCATCATACCACGGAGTGTTCGGTGTATATTGTCAGCATATCACGGAGTGTTCTGTGTATATTGTCAGCATATAACGGAGTGTTCTGTGTATATTGTCAGCATATCACGGAGTGTTCTGTGTATATTGCCAGCATATCACCGAGTGTTCTGTGTATATTGCCAGTATATCACGGAGTGTTCTGTGTACATAACCAGTATATCACGGAGTGTTCTGTGTATATTACCAGCATATCACGGAGTGTTCTGTGTATATTGTCAGCATATCACGGAGTGTTCTTTGTACATAACCAGCATATCACGGAGTGTTCTGTGTATATTGTCGGCATATCACGGAGTGTTCTGTGTATATTGTCAGAATATCACAGAGTGTTCTGTGTATATAACCAGCATATCACGGAGTGTTCGGTGTATATTGCTAGTATATCACCGAGTGTTATGTGTATATTGCCAGTATATCCGCGAGTGTTCTGTGTATATTGCCAGCATATCACCGAGTGTTCAGTGTATATTGCCAGTATATCACCGAGTGTTCTGTGTATATTGTCAGTATATCACCGAGTGTTATGTGTATATTGTCAGTATATCACCGAGTATTCGGTGTATATTGCCAGTATATCACCGAGTGTTCTGTGTATATTGCCAGCATATCACCGAGTGTTCGGTGTATATTACCAGCATAGCAGGGTGTGTTCTGTGTATATTGTCAGCATATCATCGAGTGTTCTGTGTATATTGTCAGAATCTCACGGAGTGTTCTGTGTATATTGTCAGTATATCACCGAGTGTTTTGTGTATATTGTCAGTATATCACGGAGTGTTCTGTGTATATTGTCAGTGTATCACCGAGTGTTCTGTGTATATTGCCTGCATATCACCGAGTGTTCTGTGTATATTGCCAGTATATCACGGCGTGTTCAGTTTATATTGTAAGCATATCACGGAGTGTTCTGTGTATATTGTAAGCATATCACGGAGTGTTCTGTGTATATTGTCAGCATATCACCGAGTTTTATGTGTATTTTGCCAGTATATCACCGAGTGTTATGTGAATTTTGCCAGTATATCACCGAGTGTTCTGTGTATATTGCCAGCATATCACCGAGTGTTCTGTGTATATTGCCAGCATATCACCGAGTGCTCGGTGTATATTGCCATTATATCACCGAGTATTCTGTGTATATTGTCAGTATATCACCGAGTGTTCTGTGTTTATTGTCAGTATATCACCGAGTGTTCTGTGTATATTGCCAGTATATCACCGAGTGTTCTGTGTATATTGCCAGTATATCAACGAGTGTTCTGTTTATATTGCCAGCATTTCACCGAGTGCTCAGTGTATATTAACAGCATAGCAGGGAGTGTTCTGTCTATATTGTCAGCATATCATCGATTCTTCCGTGTATATTGCCAGCATATCACCGAGTGTTCTGTGTATATTGCCATTACATCACGGAGTGTTCAGTTTATATTGTCAGCATATCGCGGAGTTTTTTGTGTATATTGTAAGCATATCACGGAGGTTACTGTGTATATTGTCAGCATAACACGGAGTGTTCTGTGTATATTGTCAGCATATCGCGGAGTGTTCTGTGTATATTGTCAGCATATCACGGAGTGTTCTGTGTATATTGTCAGCATATCACGGAGTGTTCTGTGTATATAACCAGCATATCACGGAGTGTTCTGTCTATATTGTCAGCATATCACGGAGCGTTCTGTGTATATAACCAGCATATCACGGAGTGTTCTGTGTATATTGTCAGCATATCACGAAGTGTTCTGTGTATATTGTCAGCATATCACGGAGTGTTCTGTGTATATTGCCAGCATATCACGGAGTGATCTGTGTATATTGCCAGTGTATCACCGAGTGTTCGGTGTATATTGCCAGCATATCACCGAGTGTTTGGTGTATATTGCCAGCATATCACCGAGTGTTCGGTGTATATTACCAGCATATCACCGAGTGTTCTGTGTATATTGCCAGCATATCACCGAGTGTTCTGTGTATATTGCCAGCATATCACCGAGTGTTCTGTGTATATTGCCAGTGTATCACCGAGTGTTCTGTTTATATTGCCAGCTTATCATCGAGTGTTCTGTTTATATTGCCAGCATATCATCGTGTGTTCGGTGTATATTGCCAGTATATCACCGAGTGTTCGGTATATATTGCCAGTACTGCTGGTTAGGTTATCCAGACACCAGGGCATCAGACAAAACGATATCACCGCAACCCTGAGCGCCAAGGAGGGAAGCCACTGCTACATGTTTTAAAGTCTTCGAAGAATTTCTACGAACGCACGTGTATTATTATTTCTGAAATCTTTATACGCATACGTATCATTAGTATTGAAGAATATTTTGAGCACCCGTGGGAAAAGGTACAATTCGGATTTTACACAAGTAAACAGACTCTTCTAACACGCCTATGTCTGTAATATTTGAACAGTGATGCAGATTTAATGTGTGCTAAAGGGCGCGTTATGCTGTTTGAATCTGCGTAAAAACCCAAATAATAAAATTAGCGCATGAATTGGAATAAGAGCTACATTTTGTCGCCTAGTCTTACACACTTTTTTTTTTTGCACAATTGTACCCCTTAGAGTATGAAGATTATAGAGGGACTGGACAGTGAACGCCCTGGTAACAATGTACGTATGCACGTTAATACTCGTCCAAGTGTTCACTATTCAAAAAGGCAACATTATTTTTTTTCGTCTTAACCTTATCCTCTCATACAACACATCTGCAGCAGACGACTTTAAACACATCCAGGAAATATATAGATACATATAAGAAATTAATTAAATTGATCATTATGAGCATGTTTTAATATTGCCACAATGTTTTCAAAGGTCGTCCGATGCAGAGGCGTCAGAAAGCGTCTCGAGGGCTTGGTGTGAAACGGTTGTAACTAAAAACCTATTTTGAAAACCCTAGTTTAGGGGCAATTTCGATCACTGTTTACCAAGAAAAATGATTTAACGCTTATAAAGACTTCATGGCGAGTTGATTAACCTTGGTAAAATAATACCAATTTTAGTTACAACTGTTTCACGCCAAGCCCTCGGTCTGTACGTTGGAATGGGTAAAGCGGTTGAACTGTACACGGACATTTAAAAGTAGTGATGAGACATTAGTATCGACTTTGCATAATTGAATGTATTCGTTAATCTTCATATCAAATATATGAGTCGTCCGCGCAGACTGATCCGGGCCGACACATTCCGTCTCAGGGAAATAGAGGTATAGAGTAATGATTCCTGAAACAGAAAATCGACAGGAGGCGAAAAGTGTCTATCCGGGTAGGTCTGCGCGGCATGCTAAAGTTGATTCGGGACGATACTTTACGCAGAGTCCACAATGTTGGTCTTCTCGCGGGACGGCTCAAATTACTATTATACATGCATATGGAAGTACAACCCAAGATTCGTTAACCCTAAACGCATGTAAAACCGAAATAAAAATATCGCACGAAATCACCCGAGTCGTCACTGTAAACAGATGGGGTAAAAACCTAAATCTCAGTCCAAACTCAAACTACTAACCATCAGTAAGTTTGTATTTCATGTATTCTATTGTCATTTATTTTTGACGCATCTGCAGCAGATGATTTTCTTTATTATGTTTACCAACTCTTTTCATTTATTATATTTTCATTTATATAGATTTTCGAAACTTTTGCATTCATGTTTTCTAAGTCGTCCGCAGTACATTTGTCGTATGGGGGAAAGAGTTAAACAATGATAAACCACCCAAGAACGTCATAGCCAGGAGATCATTAACATTTTCCCAAGGAGTCACAATCTTTGCTGAATTATTCTCCAAATAGTAGGTTTCGATAACAGTTGAGCCGTTCCACGAGAAAACCAACATTATGGCCCCTGCATAATGTATCAAACCAGATCAGCCTGTGCAGTTCGCCTAGGCTATTATGGGCCGACACATTCTGTTTCAGGCGGATAGATGTATATAGTACTGATACCCGAAACAGAAAATCTCCAGGAGGCGAAAAGTATCTGCCCGGGTTAGCCTGTGCGATATGCTTAGGCTGATCCGGGTCGATACTTTAAGCAGAGTTCACAATGTTCGTTTTCTCGTAATTCGACTAATTTATTTTTACGAGAATCAAGCAGAAATGAAGTCGATCAGGATATTTCTTTGAATTGAAATTTATATTTTTGCTTAGTGAGAAGTATGCAATTTTTGCTACACCTTTAAAAATCTTGACTAAATTCTATTATCTTTATTTGACATAAGAATCAATATAAAAAAGAATTTCCCTGTTTCTAACAGAGATTCTTTGAATAAAACATTTGATTTGGGATTTAAACTTCCTACAAATATTTGATATAAGGACAAATGATATTGTATAAATCACATTACGTGTCAAATTAACGAGTCACCGGTTGTGTTGAGTAGCGGAATGAACGTCTCAACAGAGACTAATATTCACGAGTTGATTGGCGGTCTGCCGTTTTTAGTGGAAAATATTAGACCGTGTCTATTTGGTTAGGTACTTCATCATTATTTTCCTGTTTAGTTACAATTTATCCGGGCTTCGATTGGAGTTGTTTTACTCTTTCAGCGCCGAATTGTTTAAAGTAGACTCTTCCATGTTCATAATCGGGCGTCTCCATTTCTCATGTAATAAAGTTTGGACTATTTTGATAACTAAAATGCAAACAATGCTGATTTCAGGTGAGACAGCTCGTTACGAGCTGACTCGCCTGAATCAGTATTGTTTGCAAAAACCTGAATATTGCATTTGGCGCTGAAAGAGTTAATTTGTTTCGTCATTTCTTGAACGAGAGCAAGCAACAGCCGGTTCGTTATATTGTGTAAGTAACATATACGTGTGGGGGAAATTCAGTCAAACAATAAGCTATTTTTGGATTGTTTTAATGATTGATTTAATGATTGATTTAATGATTGATTTAATGATTGATTTAATGATTGATTGATGTTTTACGCGGATTTCAACAATGGTTCAGTTAAATCACGGCGTTGCCTTGTGGACTTACCCGAGTACTTCTGGTCCATTTTTCCTGACACCTGTCAGTCAGTTGTAATGCTTACCCCGCAATCCTGAGCGGCAAGGACTGCATCCATTACTACCATATTTAAAAGCTTTGGTATACCCAGGCCGGGGATTGATCCCACGACCTCCCGCATCCGGGGTGAACGCTCTACTACTACACCATCGAGGCGGTCAATATAAAAGAAACATTTTTTTTTTCTAATAGAGATTCTTTGAATAAAACATTTGATTTAGAATTAAAATTTAATATTTGATACAAGGACAAGTGATATTGTATAAATCACATTGCGTGTCAAATTAACGAATCACCGGTTGTGTTGAGTAGTGGAATGAACGGCCGCAACAGAGACTAATATTTAGGGGTTGATTGGCGGTCTGACGTTTTCAGTGTAGAATATTAGACCGTTTCTATTTTGAATGGTACTTCCTCATTACTTTCCCGTTTCGTTACAGTTTCCCCGGTATTCGATTGGCGTTTAATTTGTTTCATCATTATTTTTGAACGACAGCAAGAAACAGATGGTTTAAGATATCGTGAAAGTTACATATATGCGTGGGGACCAAATTGAAACGAAGGGAGCTTTTTGGACTACGGTTGGTTACGATTATAGTGATTATAAACTTAAGTATGATGACACAGTCAGAGTTATACTAATTTATTTACAATGGTAGTAAATGTATTTATTATATACTTGACATTTTCCTGCGCAAATACATGCAGATGGTCATGCATAGTTCAAACTTCCATATTTGACTAGGTAAAATACGGTACCAAATATGGTAATGGTATCTCACTGAAATATGAATTATGTCATTCAAACTGAGGAATGGGGGCGTTGGTCACACGCCAATAATACATTTTATTTTCTGTGTACATATAATCATTTCATTATTTAAAGTACAGGATTTTGTATATTGTTTATGTTATCTGTCTTAAAAGTTATGGAAAGTATATAATTGAAAGAAAAAGATGTTGCAGAAGCGATATCGTGTTTGGTATTGTCTACTCGAGGCTTGGACAATTTGACATCTCTCTCGATCTTCGGTATCGCGAGATATCAATTTGTCCACGCCCCTCGTAGTACAAAATCAAACCCGATATCTCTACAGCAACATAATATTCCCTATCAACCCTTTCCCTCATACGACAATTCTGCAGCAGACGACTTTAAACATATTTTGTCAAAAAATAGAAAATCTCTATAATTGAAAGGATAACCTATGACGAAACGTGGAAAACATTGTGTCAAAAGGAGAAATTGCTCGTTTTGAGCAATTTCTTCTTTTGTCACTATGTTTTCAGAAAGCTGTCTGCTGCAGAGGCGTCAGAAAGCGTCTATATGAGGGTAAAGGGTTAACAGCCCTCATAGACGCTCAGGGTCGGGTTGTTGTTGACGAAAACATCACCGATTCCAGGGCTTAGTGTGCCGGAAGAGCAGATACTCTATACACTCGTTGAATATTACTGAAATACTGTTTAAAGGGCACTCAACATCGTACATACAAAACGAACGGACCCACACCAAACAGACAGTTTCAAGCGTGTACTTAATACGCTCTTTTAAAACTCGTATGCGCTGAAAACATCAAAGGGAAATATTGATATTTTCGAACATCTTGAAGCATTGCAGAACTTCAAAAAGAGTTTAGAAAATGAGAAATGTCTTACCCTGAGGCCATTTTTTCCTATTTTGTCATCGTCATCTGCAGTGGTGCAGTACCTCCTCGATAGTGTAGAGGTAGAGCGTCCGCCTCGGATGCAGGAGGTCGTAGGTTCGATCCCCGGCTAGGTCATACCAAATCTCAAAAACGGTAGTAAGGCTGCCTTTCTTGGCGTTCAGGGTTGCGGGATTAGGTGTATTAGGTTATACAGGTGGGGATGTCAGGATAAATGGAACAGTAGTACTGGTAACTTACCAAGGCAATGCCGTGATATAACTGAACGTTTGTTGAAAGCGGCGTAAAACACCAACAACAATGCAGTAGTGCCAAACGTCGTTCGCACCAGCGAAAGGTTTTGGGAATGCAAAACTGATCGATAAGGGTGTAAAATCGTTGAAGGAGAATACGACACGACACAGCTGCTGAAATATGAACTGTCGGAAAAAGATGAAAGGACAACAAACACGTTCATTTGTGCATAGCTTTTTATCCATAATGATTTCAATATAATCAAGATGACAAAACAAAACCTTAACATATCGTTGACTCCATCCATTATTTCAGACACACGTGTATTTACTCCTTTCATTTCATGCTTAACGGTGACATATGAGCCGGCCCGCGAGAAAACCAACATTATGGTATCTGCGTAATGTATCGACCCAGATCAGCCTGCGCAGTCCGCGCAGACTGATCCGGGCCGACACATTCCGTCTCAGGGGGATAGAGATATAGAGTAATGATTCCCAAAACAGAAAATTCACAGTGTCTATCCGGGTAAGCCTGTGCGGCATGCTTTAGATGATCCGGTTCTATAGTTACTGTTGGTTTTCTCGCGGGACGGCTCATATTGAGAAACCAATTTTTCTTAATTTTCGTCAATCATTGTCACTTGCAGAATTTCTCCTTTTGCCACAATGTTTCAACTCACTTAAAATACATTTAAAAATGGAAATTCTTAATCATTTTGATTAAATATTTTTTTCTGCAGATTTTATGTTTGTGGAAAAGGGTTAACAGCGCGTAAGGTATGAATCGGTAAATTAACCAAATCTCCCATTCAAATTATAACGTTTTCACAATCAATCAGCCTAACGACCTCTCGTTAAGTTAATCTGATTTAAACCTAGTAACACAAAATTAAACCGTCCCGCGAGAAAACCAACATTGTGGTCTCTGCGTAAAGTATCGACCCGGATCAGCCTAAAGCATGCCGCGCAGGCTAACCCGGACATATACTTTTCGTCTCCTGAAGATTTTCTGTTTCAGGAATCATTACTCTATACCTCTATCCACCTGAGACGGAATATGTCGGCCCGGATCAGCCTGCGCGGACTGCGCAGGCTGATCCGGGTCGATACATTACGCAGAAGCCATAATGTTGGTTTTCTCGCGGGACGGATTAATTATCATTTTGCACAATGTTATGTTTATCTGATTTAAACCTAGTAACAAATCATTGTGAACAATCACTTGCTGAATGACGCCACCATTGTCCCGGTTTGATGACATCACTTTAATAATCAATAAATTGGACATTCTTTTGAAAACTTACTGTTGAGTATAAAATTAATACAATATTTCATCAGATTGTTTGTTCTGTACTATATAATTACCTCGACAACTACATATATGCAACGTGAGATTAATTAAAGTTATGTTTTGTTATGTTGTGTTGTGTTGTGTTATGTTATGTTATGTTAACTTATGTTACGTTATGTTATGCTATTCATTCGTTTACGATGTGATATCGCCTTTCTCTTAGGCAGAAAGAGTTAAAATATTGTATGTAAACAAACATAGTTGTAGAGGTATAACACCTTTTCGGCCATTTCCGTATATAGTCGTTAGAGGTCGGGTTTGTTTCTTGGTTTAAATAGGAAAGCTATTATTAAACTGTCGCTCTGAAGAGGAATTTTCTCGACAGAGGTGTCGCTTCGACGGGTTACATTGTAGGATGTAAACAAACATAGTTGTAGAGGTATAACACTCTTCGGCGGTTTCCGTATTCAATCGTAAGAGGTCGGGTTTGGTTCTCGGTTTAAATAGGGAAACTATTAAACTGTAGTTCTTAAGAGGATCTCGCTCTACAGAGGTGTCGCTTCGAAGGGTTACATTGTAGGATGTAAACAAACATAGTTATAGAGATATAACCCCCTTCGGTCATTTCCGTATATAGTCGTTAGAGGTCGGGTTTGGTTCTTGGTTTGAATAGGGAAACTATTAAACTGTCGTTCTGAAGAGGGTCTCGCTCTACATCGGTGTCGCTTCGAAGGGTTACACTCTAGTATGCAAACAAACATAGTTGTAGAGGTATATCACCCCTCGGCGATTTCCGTATTTAGTCGTTAGAGGTCGGGTTTGTTTCTTGGTCCGTCTACCGATGTCTTACGTCATTGGACGAAAATACGTTCTATAGCAATCTCATTAAAATCAGACGTAAATTTTACGGCAGTAGCACTTGCTCGTACATATCTGATGTCTGTCTGATACAGGTTTTCTGAGATTATTTTTTGCGTCAGCCAATCAAAATGTCCACAACAAAACTGTAAGGTATCAACAGGGGAGACAACGCATGTTTATAATCGAGATAGAGAAGTGATGATTGTCGAGTGTTATGATTGATGAATATTCAAATGTAGAGGGTCAATTCCAGACGACCTCTTATGCGTTGTCGTTGGTCTGATTTTAATAAGACTGGTTATATATATATTCTACGGTTTTTTTATAGTTTGTGCACGCGATTAGAAGGAATGTTGTTACGATTTAGTGTATACATACGAACTTAACACTAACCCCTAACAACAAATCTGCAGGAGACGACTTTGAAAACATCTATAATTATTCAATAGAATTGAAAAGGTCACGATAAGCAATTTCTTCCTTTGCAACAACGTGTTAAGAATAAGTCTGCAACAAATGCATAAAAACACGATTGCAAGTGGGGGAGTTAACCCTTACCAACCTATAGAGTCTTTATGACGCCAATGAAGCAGACAACTTTAGAAAACATTGTGGACAAAGGAGATTAATGCTAATGAGGAGCAATTTCTCCTTATTGCCACAAGATGTTCAACTCCAGTCAATAATAAACTATCAGTTATAGAAAATTTCCTATTTTGTCTAGATGATTAAAAAGTCGTCTGCTGCATAGTTATTGTATGTGAGAAATGATGGTTACTGTGAAATTATATTTAGAACTGTTTTGAAACAGATTCTATCGGCTAAACAGGATATTTCTGATAAAAAACGTGTATTTGTGCTCAAGTTATATTATGCTACATATGTAAACATCTCGGTTCAAGCCGTTCGTACGCTTAAACAATGATTGCTATTTAACTGTATTTAACTGTTGCCGCTAACAGAAGCGTTTTGACGCATCTGCAGCAGACTCACTCTCGAAACCGTTTGAGGCAAAAAGAGAAATTGCTCATAAAGAGTAATTACCACGTTCGCCATAATGGTTTCAACTCTACTCAAGATTTATTCTTCCATTTCTTAAGATTCGACATTTTTTCCTAGACATTTTCAAAGTTGTCTTATGCAAATTAACGTGTAGGAAATGGTTCACTTTTTGATATTTAGAGTAGCAGTCTAAGAGATAGTTTCTGTTTGTGTGCTGGACATTTGTAAGGAGTATGCAAAATGGCTGATCTATTTACATGAAGATACGATTATAAAACGTCTCTTTCCGTTTTGCAACCTCGTACACAAAACCAAAAGCATTTGAGGGAACGGAAGAGATCGACCAAGCCTATTCTGACAAGAGCAAAATAGTCAACAAAACACATACATATCATCATGTTATACAAGAGTCCGTATATAAATAACACGAATGACATTTTACCGAAATATACAAATAATGCATCACTTCATCAATTTAATAAATATGATTCGTCCCACGAGAAAACCAACATTGTTGACTCTGCGTAAAGTATCGACCCGGAACAGCTTCATCATGCCGCGCCTCCTGTGGATTTTCTGTTTCGGAAGTTATTACTCTATATCTCTATTCCCCTGAGATAGAATATGTAGGCCCGGATTAGCCTGCAGGGACTGCGCAGGCTAATCTGGGTCGATGCATTACGCAGAGACCACAATGTTGGTTTTCTCGTGAGACGGCTCAAATATGCATATATGAAACACACAAAGCTAAAGAGAACGGGGCTTTCTATTGAACTTAACATAAGCCAACGTCAATATGTAATTCCTCACTCAGAATGTCTTCAAAACTGTATTCGCGCAGATTGTCCATTGGTCAAAGATGGCTCCGTGGAATTCGGAGACACAACTTATGGTTGGAGACCTGATGAGAAGATAATCTTCAAAATAAAATAGTTCGGTTTTGTTTGTTGGTTGATATAGGAGAGGTGTTGTGGGGAACACACACGTATTCTCCAAAGCATTAATACCTCATTATGTTTATTCAATACCTTTCGCATTGTACATCATTTCGAGGGCTTGGCGTGAAACGGTTGTAACTCAAAACATATTTTGAAAACCCTGGATTAGGGGCAATTTTGACCCTTTTGTAAACAATGCAAATTTAGGTGCCATTGCTCAGAACGAGCAATGGCACCTAAATTTCCATTGTTTACCAAGAAAAATGATTTAACGCTTTTAAAGACTTCATAGCGAGGTAAATAACCTTGCTAAAAAAATACCAATTTTATTTACAGCCGTTTCACGCCAAGCCCTTGATTTTTAAACGGATAAGTAAAAAAACAATTGGCAATAGAAATACGCAATCGTAGGTATTCTGTCAACTTATACATTAGGGAACGATGGGCATATTTGTAGGCCTTAAACTCTTTAAGTAAATGAAAATATGATGGAAAGGCCATAATGCGCAATCATTGACACATTTTCTCCTGAGGGTATCTCTAGGGATGCGTTCAAAGCGAAAATGGCTTGTCACAACCGTCAGCCTGTAGACAATTTATTTCATCCAGTACTTCATAAGAAATCGAAGAAATAAGGATAAAACCTCGGAAATAATATGTCATTCGTTGAAAGATCAAACACGTATATAAAACTCAGTTTACATCATAGATCTACCTACCTACATAGATACCTCTCATGCGTTCAAAAAGATATAACGTAAGTCAATCCCACAATGAAAGCGCAGCGTTGCGTACGTACTGACCGTTACATACCGCGAACTACACTGCGTCACTGAACGCAAGGTGTGTTAACCCTTTCCCACGTTTAGACGCTTCTGACTCCTCTGCAGCAGACGAGTTTTGAAAACATTGTGTCAGTTGAAGCATTGTGGAAAATAGAGAAATTGCTCAAAACGATCAATTTCTCTATTTGCCACAATGCTTCAACTTTTTCCAGTAATTATACCTGCTGTTATAGAGATTTTCCATACTTTTTCCTAGAAGATTACAAAGTCGTCAGCTACAGATTTGTTGTATGGGGGGAAAAGGTTAAGGTAAAAACATGTTTAACATTGTACCTTTATGTATCAACCACGCCCCGGCAGCATCAAACATTGGTCTCGTGACATGTGTCATCCTCGGTACCAAGGCTATTCATAAACTGTATGTAAATATCCCGTACTCATGAATAATTCATGAGGTGAAATGCAGCCGCTTGATTGGCCGCATGACACAAACCTCGTGCGATTCCAAAAATACAGTGTAGATACGGAGGGAATCGTTGTGCATGCTTTACGAAGTTTCGCTAGCCAATTTGCCCAGGGTATCATATATTTTATGAATAGCCTGGGATGGACATGTGTAGACAAGAGATAATGTTTGTAGCACCACGCTTGTTAATCCAAACTTGCAGTTAACTGATGTGTCAGGTAATCAGACTCTCCGACGAACCTTGCTTAGCTTGATATCTCAATCTAGCCATGTCGCAATTCCGCACTGGTTGCATTCCCTAGACCGCAGTTCATGTAGTACACATCTAGCGAGTTGGGGTCGTAATGTATCTGGGTACAGTGAAGACTCAGGCGAGACTGTGCATCACCACCGTCCAACCGGTAACTTCACTGTCCACTGGCTACATGTAATTCAGTCAAAGATGCACATTTTGACATAAAAACCTAGAACTGAAACATCATTCATTTTACGTAAATTAAAAAAAAAACCTTTCCCACATACAACAAATCTGCAGCAGACGACTTTGAACACATACCTGAAACAAATTGGAAACTCCCTCTGAATAAAGGTACAATAATTGAACAGAATTGAAAACATGGTGACAAAAGGAGAAATTGCTCGTTTTGAGCAATTTCTTCTTTTATAGCCATGGTTTCAAAAGGTCCTCTGCCACAGAAAGGGTCTTTATGAGGGAAAGGGTTAATGAGATGGAAATTCAATTAAACCGCAATTAAACCGCAAAGCCTTTGACGCGGCTTTATTTATTTAATAGTTCAACTTACAACAGAAATAAAAAATAACAAAAAACCCATAGAATACAGACTTTCAGGCAATGTTTGGCATCCGTTATTAAATACTGAAATATTGAAACAAATGTAAGTCATACAAATTAGTAATGCCACTGGAGTTTAATATATATTTACTTCTTTATTCTACTCTTTTCAAAGAACATACCAGCAATGTATCAAAGTGATTTCATACAGCATTCCTGGCATTCGTTTAATTATTTTTGTAAAAACTTTTTTTTTCTTAAACATAACTTTAAACTTTTGAGTAGTGCTCTGCAAATACCGACCATATGACGTATACGATTAGTGTATATCCATATCAACCAGCGTTTCTGATTTGATCTGACACTGTTTGCCATGACATATTTCAATCATAAACAATTTAAAAAAAAAAACGTCTGTAAAGCAGTATCCAGTTGGGTTCTTCACACGTGTCATACTTACGTTAAGGTTGGTTTTCGCAGAGCACCGCTCAATGGAAATAATACTTTTTATGTAATGCAGCTAATATTTGCTGCACGCTACAGTTGCATCCGCAGTACATACATGTGCGTACTCTGAGCATGTCGAGGGCTTGGCATGAAACGGTTGTAACTAAAAACCTATTTTAAAAACCCTGGTTTAGGGGCAATTTTGACCCTTTTGTAAACAATGCAAATTTATGTGCCATTGCTCAGATGAGCAATGGCACCTAAATTTCCATTGTTTACCAAGAAAAAAATTGATTTAACGCTTATAAAGACTTTATGGCGAGGTGATAAACCTTGGTAAAAAAATACCAATTTTAGTAACAACCATTTCACGCCAAGCCCTCGATGTACTATCATGTATATATTTACTAAACAATTATCAATAATTCATCTTTAACTTGTAATTTTGAAAAGAAATCCCTAATTAATTTTAATATTATGCTCTTTTGACTTGAGTCTCTATAGAAAAACGTTACATATCTGTCTTAACAATTCGTGCAAAGACACGACTTCGGACGATTCTAATAAAGAAGAAAGATGTTGGTAATCGAGCGTGGCAACAGAAATACCAACCACGTGACACTTGGCGACCGGTGTAGATCCAGATCATTATGCGAACACGCACAGGATAATCCTGATCCACACTATAATATAATTAGTTTAACCATTTCCCACATATAGACGCTTTATGACGCCTCCACAGCAGACGTCTTTTGAAAACCTTGTTGCAAAATGAGAAATTGCTCATCATGAGCAATTTCTCCATTTGCCACACGATTTTCATTTTTTTCAGTCATTATACCTTCATTTATAGAAGTTTTCTGTGTTGTTGCATTGATGTTTACAAAGTCGTCTGCTGCATATTTGCTGTATGTGGGAAAGGGTTAAAGAAGCATTCAAGAAGCTGCCGCCATACGCTGTACATTTCGATCCTATAGTAAAGAGGAGAATATTAATCGTTTTCAACACGTGTCACTAAGGAAGGTTTTCGTAGAGCACCGCTCGATGGCTGCTTTGCATTATATGACGAAGGAGTACTGTAAGTCCATATTTCGACGTGTCAGACATAAACAATGGCGAGCAGTAACAACTCAGTGGAGACGTCTCGCAAGATTATTCCCTGTCCTCCTTCATATACTACAACAATGCATGTATTCTCAAGATCAAGTTTCTAAAAAGGAAGAAAAACATAGACTGAATAAATCTCAATATGAGAGGAGCTTTGCGAAAACCAACCAATGAGATTTGCGACCAGTGTTGATCCCGATCAGCCAGGGTATCCGCGTTTTCTGATATTGTTCCCTAAAAGAACTCTGTTTGCGTATACATGAGTGTATACCATCATCAGAATGCAGTGGATATATGACATTGAGTTCAAAATGCATTGTAAATGTGTATAGGATGCACTAGAAATGATCGATTTGATCACTATTAGTATTTTGACATTGTGTGAAAGAATTTATTTGGTGTATTGTAACCTATAGCAGATTGCAAGAACTTCTGTACCATTTGGATCATTTAGCTTTTTAAACGGAGAAGGTGGTTTTTTTGCCACACATAGTGACAAAAATCTGTAAAATCTCCATAATAGCTTAATTGTTAAATGAAATTGAAAACATTCTGGCCTAAGGTGAAATTGCTCATGATGAGAAAATTTCACCTTTGGCCACAATGTTTTCAAGTGTCGTCTACTACTACTACGTCAAAATGCGTCTGCAGATTGAAAATAGTTCATTAATATACCAACATTTGACACCGAAACGGAAACTTAACAAAATAATGTCGTGGCATATAATAGTGTGCTAATAAAGACGGAATAATGACGTGCTACAGGTAGTGGTATTTTGTACACAACATTTCAACATCACCTCGACAAAGCTAGAGGTCAAAATTGACCTGTGCGTCATGACCCTTCAGAAAACATCTTTTTTTCACATACATTTTTATCTTTTTTGACAGTCAGAAAACCCGACCTATACTGAACTGCAGTTGCAATCGTTCGTATAAATTGGATGACTACCTATACCAGGTCGTTTGTTTGCGTCACCCTAACCAATTGACGCCTTCAAAACCGTTAGTTATCGACAGGGAAGATAATCCATTATAAAACAACGAGATAGAGAAACGGTTTTGCCGATTGTTCCGACTGTATGGAAACCAGGAATAATGCAAAAATATTTAATCGTATAGGGTCAATTCGAGACGACCTTTTATGCGGTGTCGTCGGATCAAATGTATACGTAGAGCGACGTATTTTGTTCTGATCCCAATGATATTGCAATACAATAAACAAGTTGTTACATCACTATTGTATCTGTTGAAGAGCAATCATTTTGAGAGTTCAACATGCACAGGTCAAATTATATATACAAATGTTATAAATAATATATATGGTTTCTGCAATATGGCGTGTAGGTGCGGCAACAACAATTAAACGCAGGTATTACTACGGACCAATGCAAGAGCAAATGAGCTGTCTACCGATAAAACCAATCATAGGGCAGTAGAGCGCATCTTGCCTGTCTGATCTTGATCTTTTTTGTTTGCGATTTGTCGCGGAAACTTATTATTGGACACTTGTGATGGATAATAACAATGTAGATTTTTATGCACACTCACTTCAAATACCATATGATGGATTCTCCAGGAGAATAGCTCAAATATTCCTCTAAAATTGCAAAATAAACAACCAGCGAAGCAAGACTTAAGTTGAACACGATTCCTGAATATCTAAAAGTACAAAACACTTAAAGTACACAATAATAATGAAACAAATAACAACCGCTGCAAGCTTTAAGATCCTACTGTGTGGAATATACGACTATAATGACCCAGACGAGCGTGTACATACATATTGGTACCTCATATCTCATGTGGATAATCATTATGATAAGTATCGTTGATAATGGATACGAATTCGTTCTCAAGCAAAAGCCGCAGAAATGTGGACCTAACCGTTAAAGTTATATGTTTCATCTAGATAATTTGAAAACATATGAGGCTGAATGCAGCATTGGAATAATATTTAATAGTATAACGATATAGAGCTGATACATTGTAAGAAAGGGAACAATTGTCCATCACAATAAATTGTTCATTTTCTTACAATTGTTTCAGAATTCGTCTGCGACAGTGTCATCAAAAGCTTTCTGTTTATCAGGAAAAGGATTATGAAGTTCCATTGCAATTGGCATGCTTCATGGAACTTTTTGGCTTGGCGCGGATGTAATACAAAACAAATAACAACCGCAGACGGAAAAAGAGTCCGTAAAACTAACGTGAACTTACAATGAACGTGTGAGCAAATATCGTTAAAAGGAAATAAAGGTGTCTGCGGATGGCAATCTTCTCACAGTATATCACCGCACGTACTTCCCAATTAAAGGAGCGATCACAGAAAAACAGAGAACATAAAAATTGAAATTGTTTGTCGTTGCTAGGTTACATCCGTCATAATTGCAGGTTTCTAGGCAACCTTGAATGTCTTCCACCTTGTTCCCGACTTCAAATTGAATAAGTCCACAATGGCTGCCCCAGTCATCCACGGCACATTGTCGTACAATAATGCTGGAGCCATCCGCTGGAATAAATGAGAGACATATATTATTTAAAGCGCGGCACATGTGAACCAACTTTAGAGTCTTTGGGACAAGCAATAGCACCGGTTCGACCTGCACCTCGGCGCAGTCTGGTCAGACTCTTTCCTGCTTTCGTTATAACCAAACGAACAGAATGGAAGTATCTAGAGAACAGCTCTATTCCCAAAAGGAGATTATTATAGAAGTATGCACTATGACTCTATGATAATAATGATAATAATAATAACTTTATCTTATGAGGGTAAAAAGAACTAATTTAGTTACAAAAACTAATCTTCCATGAGGCCCTCATTTTGTTTTATGTACATTTACGCAACATAGTACAGTATCATAAACTGTTGCAGTGAATTTTCTATGAAATATTTAAAGCAATTTAATTTAAATGTATGTAGAGATTCCGATGTTTTTATATGAAGAGGTAATTTGTTCCATAGGTCTGACCCTGAATATGTGAAAGACTTTTTCCATATATTTGTTTTTGGCTTATCTAATTTAATACTGAGATTAGAGATAAGGAATATTTGGCATTGATGTTATTGGCTTGGTTTATTCTGTTTGTTATGTAAGTTGGAGTTTGATTATTAAGGGCCTTGTACATCATGATACACTTCTGATACTTGACTCTTTTATCAAATGGTAGCCAGTTTAATTCTTGAACATTTCTGCAGAGGGTGTCATAATATCTTTATTTAGTATAATTCGTGCCGCTCGTCTTTGAAGTCTGATTAATGTCTCAATGTTAATTTGTGAGGAGGATTCCCAAACTGTACTGCAATAATCCAACGGTGGAAGAATTTAAGAAGAAAAGAAAACTTTTCTGGCATGTACAGGTAGATAAATCTTAAGTCTCTGCAAAAGTGCAATGCGAGATGCAATTAATTTACATTAATTTAAACTTATTTATTTTACATCGATTGCGAAACAAGCCTTTGACTTATATTAATCACGCTCGATGTCTGCTTCCTGGAGACTTAACCAGTACTCGCACCGTTTGTGTGGGAAATTCCCAAAGTCAGGACCCGCTCGTCACGGGACTCGAATCAGGGACCTTTGGTACGAGAGGCCGACGCTCTACCTCTTAATTTACATTGGGTATCAAAGTGGGTATCCAAAGTCAATTTATGGTCAACATGAATTCCTAGTAATTTATGACAATCAACACAACTTAAAACATCATCATTGATAGTAAGATGTAGAGAAATTCTATTTTTACGTTTCTGCGCAGTGCCTAAAAGCATAACTTTGGTTTTCTTTGGGTTGATGTACATTCCATTGTTCTCACACCCGCGGTTAATGTTTCCTATATCTTCTTGAAGTTGCTGCTGTATAACTTTTGGATCATTATTGGCTGTATGGAATGTAGCATCATCCGCATACATATCTGTATTAGAGAGTTTTGTGTAGAGTGGTAAATCGTTAATGTATAGAAGAAACAATATCGGACCAAGGACAGCTCCTTGATGTACTCAATACTTGATTATTCTAGATGAAAATTTGATGTTATTGTTTTCAACGTGCTGACTTCTTTCGCTTAAATATGATTTAAGCCATTTAATTGAATCTTCATGGAAGTCGTAAATATTCAGTTTGTCAAGAAGAACTCCATGGTCTACAAATTCAAATGCCTTCTTCATATCCAAAAACACTGTTCCTACTAAATTACCTTCATCTATTAGGAACAGCCATTCTTCAATTATATTAGTAAGTGTAGTTTGGTATGAGTCGCCGGGTCCAAAGCCAGAAGAAGAAGATTCTGCTCTTGTAGATAAGTATTGATTTGTTGAGCAACATGCTTTTCAATGATTTTTGAAATAACTGGAATAATTGATATTGGTCTTATTCGTGATTGTTTTAGAATTTTGGGAAATGTATGATATTTAAAGCTCATGTTTACAATATGTGAAAGTGGTAGGTATATTATATGTGCAGCTAATTTAAGGCTTTTTGGGGTCAAACCATTTAATCCTGTACCTTTATTTGAGTTCAGGGTTTTTAGGTATTGCATAACCTTTTCAGGTTGTATAGATTCAATTTTGAATTTATTAGAATCGTTAGATAACTTTCCTTGAATATAGTCGTGTAACAGATTGAAATCAGGTGTAGCATTTTCTGTAAGCAATTTCACAAAAATGAGTGTTAAGGGTTTCCACTATTTCAGGGACTTTATCTACAGTTGCGTCTCCTAGCGTTAGTCTTATTGAAAAATCTGAAATTTTGTTTGGATTCAAATCTTTAATGTATTTTCCAGATAGTTTTAGTATCTTTGTTTTGGTTAATTGCATCAGTGAAATAATGTTTTTTTGACTTTTTGATAATTGCACATGTTTTGTTTCTAAACTTTTTGTAATTGCTTCAGTCCTTTTTGTAATAGACTAACAAAAAGCCATGATGACAGATGAAAAGTCTAAAACATGACCGAATCGTCTGGTCGTTATCATGTACACCACACTTCTCTTTGTGATATTTGTCTCTCATTTTTGTAGAGAATTTATTTCTTCATTGTACCATTGTGGTTGTTGAAATCTTTTTAAACGTTTTTGTTGTTTAGTGTATGCATGTCAAAAATCTTAAGAAACTTTTCATATAACATATCGAGACACTTTATAGTGTAAAATTGCCTTAAGACCCGAGCAAGATAGATCATACAGAAACTGTGGTTCATTGAAATAGTTATATGATCTGTATTTACATTGTTGTATGCTTACCTTTATAACTATTATTTGTGTTAAGTTTGTGAGTTAAACACACAGGGTAGTGATCACTAATTGCCATAGTGGGAACTTGTACTTCGCAAATATTGTCGGCTAATTTAGAATAAATGTAATCTATAGCTGAAGATGTATTTTCTGTTATACGTATGGCGACATCAACTAATAAGGCTATAAACTGTAGTTAAATTCATCCATTTGTTGTTATTACATTCCGGTAGATAATTAATATTAAAGTCTCCTAGAAGAATCAGTTCTTGATTTTCTATTGATGCACCTGCAACTTGTTTCTCAAAATATCTATCCATGAGGCTAACGAATTTGGTGGACGATATATAACAAAATTGAGTAATGGTTTGGAATGTGGTGGGTTGAATTGGAGCCATACAGATTCCATTTCAACGGATTCAAGATCTAGTCTTCTTTTATAGTTCAAATCATCTTTTATGTATACAATTAGTCCTCCGCCATGTTTATTATTTCTGTCCTTCATCATTTAAGAAGGTTTCACAAAGTCCAAGCATGTGAATGGCATTTGACTCATTTAGAGATAGTCTGATTACATATAATTTTGGTAATAAATGGCATATATTTAATGAGCCAATTTTTAAACCTTTCTTATGTAGACTGAAACTATTGTTTTGTGGAGTAGAAGCAGATTTTTGTTTATTTGAACGAGCATTCCCTACATATTTGTTATGGATTTTTCTTCAGCTTGTGTGTGAACAGTATTTGTATCAACTTGCCGCAAGGATTTTGTCTGAGAGAATGACACAGGTTTGCTTGTAAGATCAATTTGATAAATAACATAGCATGTGATGTAAAGTAAAATACATGACAGTAATTTTGTTAATGTGCCAACATTCATTTCATAAGGCTTGTAGGTCACTTTCAACACTTTTGCTTAGCGCTAATTTATACTTAATTACTTTTTAAATACTTTTAATAATTTTTGTTTCACTTATATCTTATTAACATGTATCGTGTAATGTATTTAAGTAAATCATCAAGTTGACATAAATAGTTAACTTGCTGACTAAACCTACAGTGAACTCGACAGTTCCGGGTCAGTAACCACATTAACGAATCTTGTCTCTTTGAAAGGAAAGTTGAGAGAAACAAAACTACATAACATGTTAAACAAATACCTCCTCCCCACGATGATATAACTCAACAATTATATACATTTGTTAAAATGTTTCTTTAGTGTCTGCAATTGCAAGCTGTAAATTTGACAGTTTCGGGTCGAAATTGCCATTTCCGGGTCACGTGACAAATGCTTAATTCTGTTATCAGGGGTAACCTCAAACAGCTGTTTTTTAATAAAAAGATATTCATTTAACCTTTTTATTAAAATAATATAAAAAAAAGAACTAAAATATATCACTTGCAATAACCTATTGTATAACAAACAGAACAGTGATGGGGACAAATTTACTGTACACTCTTTCATGCACGAAAACTGATGCATTTTTCAACCAACTAATAAGTCATATTTGACAAAAAATGTAAATTTTAATAACAAATTGTTAACATTGATTTATCACCATAAGCTTTAAATTATTCTTAAAAAGTTACCAAAATAGTTTTAGTAATGAATTGAAAATTTTGAGAAATTCCTTTTGGCTGACCCGGAAGTGTCGTATGTGAACTAGGTCAAATTTATCCGCTAGTTTGGCATAAACAACTTCGACAAATATAAATCTTATTCAGTAGTAAATAACCTACACATTTATGTGCAAATACACAACTATATTACTAAAATTATAGCTACAATCAGCAATTTACGCTGTGACAGGTAGATAAAGATATTGAGATTTTGCTTTCGCGGGAATCGATGCGGTCAAGCGTTTCGAGATTACGACATCCGTTCTTGAAATGACAACGTCCTAAATCGAAGTGAAACTAGTCAAGCTAATTGAAAATTGTCAAAATACTGTATCATTCTCGCGAATACTAAACATTTTTTTCAAAATGTGACCCGGAATTGTCGAGTACACTGTACTTGTTTAGAAATTCATTTTTGTTTACATTTTTATTAGGGAATACAAAAAATATGAAATTTTTTTTTTAAGTTTTTAAATATTTCTAAGTGCTAAGTTATGTTGGTGGAATTAGACCCAGACCTATTATTTTCTTCTAATGCATTATAAATGCAAGACCAAGGCTGTGTTCAGATTGTCCCAACACGCCGAACACACTGGCAAGTGTTGGCGTAATTTGATTCATGGTTTCGTCTAGCACTATCCGAGCACTCAGTGTGTTATGTAATCTTAAAACGCCTCTCGTCAAACACTACGTGCTTTGTAATATGATCATACCTCGTTGTTCCCATGACCAAAGGTTATTATGTCCTCATAAAATATTTATGGGCGTTAACATAATTGCTGATATCCTACATAATATTTATAGATCAATCGAATATGTCACGCAATCAGAAACCCGCAGAGTGTAGCATTGCTCACGTATTGATTGATTGATTGATTGATTGATTGATTGATTGTTTGGTGTTTTACGCCGCGTTTAACAAATGTTCAGTTATATAACGGCGTTTCCTTGGTAAGCTACAAGTACTACTGGTCCATTTAGCCTGATACCAGCCAGTCAGTCGTAATACCCGTAACCCTGAGCGTTAATGAGGGGAGCCATTACTTGCCCGAGGGAGACCAACCCTGAGGTTCCTGTGATATTTGTAAATATTTTCTTTGTACAAGGGTCTTGAAAGCTTCTATAACCAAATGCAAAAGGCGCGGAGAAAGATCTGGCTTTGCGGATACGCATATTGATCCGGATCTAGGTCGATATAAATAGACATTCGGTTGATTTTCCTGAAACATAGCTAAACTATTAGTTTGACACCCCCCTATAGTTCGAACTCGAAAGGGACTCAAAAATGTACTACGACGTGTTTAAGTAATCGACTAATTCATGCCTAAATCAATTTTGCATTATCAGCTTGGTAATTCATGTATACATATATGCGATCATTACAAGAAGCGAGCCATAGATACATTCATGTCATAGAAAACAGGGTAGCGGTAGTTTTTATTGTTCGTTTGAGCAATCAGAACTACTGCTGCGCTATTTTTTAAAAGACAACTTGATTCAGGAAATATTTCTAGTCGTTAAGCTATCGCAAGTCCATAATAAACGAATATGTATGAGAAGTGACCGGTGAAAATTTGTCTTAATGCATTTCCGTCTTAGGGGTCACGTGCAGCGTGATGGAAATAGAAGCCATGGGATTACAATTCTAAGGTTTTTTAAGCATATCTATGACACATTTCCTTATTTCAGATAAAGTCAAAAACGCCCCTGGCAAACTAGATCAATGTTTTTGAAGGTATCTGTTCCGACAAACAATTTGTGTAAAAAAACACCGATGTATGCATTAAAGGCGGATGTTTGCATGTCTGTTGCATGTTTTTCAGGCAGTCGCCAATGATAAATTAATATATTTACATTCATTATCGGTATTGTAGATATACTATATACACCCCATTAAACAAATGTTTCCGGAACGTAACGAGAAACCTTTATATGAGCCGCGTCTGACATTCTGGGTCTCATTGCATCTGTGTACAGTGAAGATTCAGGTGAGCTTTTTCCATATGCACAGTCTCAGCAACGTCTTCACTGTCCGTCAATGTTTTATACCGACAAAAATGCTTATTTTGGGAAAAATCTAGAAATGTAGCGCAACTCGTGTTAAGCTAATGTACCTTTATATGATACTGATACCAAATGTCAATAAGGCCCGATTTCTCCGAACAGGGGCGTAGCTTGTCAGTATCAATGTGTAGGCCGTCTCGTGAGAAAATCAACAGTGTGGACTCTGCGTAAAGTATCGACCTGTATCAGCCTAAGCATGCCACACAGGCGTACCCGGATATACATGTACACTTTTCGCCTCCTGTGGAGTTTCTGTTTCAGGAATCACTACTCTATCTATCCCCCCTTATACGTAATGTGTCGGCCGGATCAGTCTGCGCTGACAGCGAAGGCTGATCTGGTCGATACATTACGCAGATGTGTATCGCCGTAGCTGCATTTTGGGGCATTTTTAGAAAAAATGTGTAGGCATGGGCCTACAGTGCCTAAAGGGAGCTACGCCCCTGCCGAAGGTGGCTTACATGTATACATTACTGATATAAATTACCACTAGTTCCACCCTCAACACGCCAGAAGTGTGTATATCATCTATTCGATACAACTTTGTAAGCGTCACCATTTCTGTGCTTGATATTCCATTTAACCTTTCTTTTTGTTTGTTCTATTTCAAATTTGAGCCGTTCCACGAGAAAACCAACATTATGGACGCTGCGTAAATCATAGACCCGGATCAGCCTAAGAATGCCGCGCAGTCTAATACGGGCAGACACGTTTCGCCTCCTGTGGAGTTTCTATTTCAGGAATCATTATTCTATGCCCCTATCCCCCTGAGACGGAATGTGTCGGCCCGGATTAGCCTGCGCATGCTGATATGGATCGATACATAACACAGAGTCCATACTGTTGGTTTTCCCGTGGGTCGGCTCATATGCAGTTCAGTTGGGAAGACGCGTCAATCAAACAACATAGGAATAGTATGAAATACTTAATAGACCATGTCTCGAAAGAAGCCCGGCCTTCATTGCATTGCGAGGACGGATGATCTATATAAGCATGTGCCTCCAAGAAGTCTGATCAAGGTCTTCACTGTTTAATATACTATCGTTCATGCTTTCCGAAAGCCTTTAACATATCGAGTTTGAATAATAACTAAAGACCGGCTCTACATGGGTTTGCAATTGTATTGAAGTTGCTACTTACCCTTTCACGGCAAAACGCAATTAAAGGCTGTTGCAAACAGTGCAGATCCAGTTGAGACAGCTCGTAACGATCTCGTAAAGAGCCGTCTCTCCCGAATCTGCATTGTTTGCCACTTAGATATTACATTTTACCGAATTCCCTGTTGGACCAACAATTCGAGGGCTTGGCGTGAAATGGTTGTAACTAAAAACCTATTTTGAAAACCCTGGTTTAGTGGCAATTTTGGCCCCTTTGTAAACAATGCAAATTTAGATGCCATTGCTCAGAACGAGCAATGACACCTAAATTTCCATTGTTTACCAAGACAAATGATTTAACGCTTATAAAGACTTTATGGCGAGGTGATTAACCTTGTTAAAAAAATACCAATTTGAGTTACAACCGTTTCACGCCAAGCCCTCGAATTGCGTTGTCCGAATGTCAACATGGAATATTCTAAGTGTTCTTGTTCTGTGACGTGTCTCTTACGGCGGTGCTATTCTTACAGCCAAGCTAACTTTGTTGTATGCTTCTAAAACACTCTGTTTCGATATACACTATACAACAATGCGACAATATTCCACATACTATAAAAAACCAAACCACCATACCATACCTCTGACTCCCTTCAATTTAATACAATAATGGGCTTTCCAGTATCCATAGTAACAATTCCGGGAAATCAGATGTTCCGTGGTAATGTCAGTCATGAAGATATCCTCACATGGCTTTGTGACGCCGCGTAATGAATTGCACGCGTAACAATCGATCGTGGATACTGAAAAGATAGAATAAAACAAAAATGTAAGTTAGAATGTATGGATCAAATCGAATGAAACTGGGTCTAGTGCAAATCTGCGGTTATGAGGATTCTTATAAGCATGTGCAAATGCATAGCATTAACTATCATCAATGTTCGCCTACATTTAGATACGTTATAATACGTGCGAATGCTGCCGTAGAAACTAGGGCGGTGGTTTCACTCCGATACCCCTATATCTGATGCTAAAGCGGAGTGAAATAAGGGCTTTATTTATTTATAGGAGTTTGCGCCGTTTCAACAGTAGTTAACCCTTTCCCTCATACAACAAGTCTGCAGCAGACGACTTTGAACGTATTTTGTAAAAACATAGAAAATCTCCATAATTGAATGGATAACCTATGACAAAAAGTGGAAAACAGTGTGGCAAAAGGAGAAATTGCACGTTTTGTGCAATTTCTTCTTTAGTCACTATGTATTCAAAAAGCCGTCCGCTGCAGAGGCGTCAGAAAGCGTCTATATGAGGGAAAGGGTTAAGCTTTATCATGGCGACATAAACACGTATACATGGTCCCGGGATGATACACCAGTGCTAGGCTAAGAAGTGTGCCTTGTCCATGGGCCGCGAGCAGGGTTTGTGTAAAGTTAACCCTTTACATGATACATACAACTATGACGCCTTTGTAGCAGATAGCTTCTGAAATCCTCATAGGAGAGAGAAAAACAAAAATGTTCTAAAACAGCACTCTCCTTTACCACATCGTTATAAAATTTGCATTAAAACTCTCTAACCCTTTCCCAACTGCAGACGCATTTTGACGCAATAGCAGCAGACGACTTTTGTCAACATTGTGGCCAAAGGTAAAATTGCTCATAATGAACAATATTTTCAACTTTATTTAACAATAAAGCTATTTTTATGGAGATTTTTCAGGTTTTTGTCACTATGTTTTCAAAGCCGTCTGCTGCAGATTGGTTGTATGTAATAAAGAGCTAAGAAATCTTCAAGGCAGAGGACTCTACAGATATCCCGTCAGGTACATGTACACGGCAAGAGATATCAAACGAACGCGCGTAGGTTGTTGAGTGGAACAGTGCCACTCATCCCCAGCACAGACATTCAGAGTTGACAGTAACCCACACCACTGGGAGACGAAAACAGACATCGAGAAGACCACAGACCGAGAGACAAAGGCGATAATGAATTAGTTCTGGTATACACCGGTATATGTTTATATATCATTGAAAGGATCTCATCAAAGTGTTGTCTGTTCCGTCCATTATTGATGAGACTTTCCCCTCTAGAATTGCCATGCTAATAAAATGTGTTGTCCGTTGGACCAATATTGCGGTCCATTACTTATCGAGATTACATAAAACTGGATTGGATGTGAGAGAGTGGTTTACGTTTTACGACATTGTTTATATAGTCAACCGGTTTGGTAACGGAAAGTATGTGAGCAGTGGTCCAGGTGAACCGACCTAAGCGTATTTATAAGACGTGTCAAAAAGGACAAGCCATGTGAACCCATGCGACAGTACCGAACTTGAAACGGTTTAAATGAAGTTTCATGTCAATTAAGTATGACTAACAGTGTAGGGTCTCATTAAGCTTCGTGTATGCACAGGTTGATTTGGTCCTACACTGATCATACACTGGTACACTGATGTCCTTGGGTCCGTTTTCGCAGAAAGCGCTCATAGACTCAAGTTTGAACTTCCCGTTAACTGCTTAGATCTAGATCTTCCTGCTAAACAAGCGTTGTTTACCTCCTTTCCGGCAACAACTATGGAGCAGACGACTTTGAAAACATCTAGGCAAATACACGGATAAACATTTTGAATGAAGTAAAATTATTGAATACAATTGGAGATATTATTGCGGTAATAGAACAAATTGCTCACTATAAACATTTTCTTCTTTTGCCACACAAATTTCAAACGTCGTCTGTCTGCAACTATATGCGATATATTGCGTCTGAACGTGGTAGTGTTCAGTATTCTACTATTTTCAAGAAGTATATATTAGGCGAGAGATGGTCTTTTTGCAACCCGTGTTTGCAGCCTGTAAATGTAAATGTATCGAAGTGATATAGTGGGACGACAAATCACCGTTTTCCATTAACCGCCACGGTGGTGTAGTGGTAGCGCGTCCGCATAGGGTGGGGGAGGTCGCGGGTTCGCTCCCCGGCCGTGTTATACCAAGTACTTTAATAAGAGCTGTCCGTAAGACTATTCCACCGCAGATTAGTTTCAGAGATATGAACCCTAATGTAGCAACATGTAAGAAAAATTAGGGCCATAACTTGCATTAAATGCAGGATAGAGTTATTAAACTTGATTATTTACATATATGTGGTAGTTGGGAAGCATTGTAGAAAGTATCAATGCAAAACATTTAGTAGTTACTGAGCTATAGTGACACATATGTACTTGCATGTAAAACCTTAACCAATATGTTACTCGGACGCCGACGCCAGGGTGAGTAGAATAGCTCTCATATTCTCAGAATAGTCGAGCTATAAATGGTAGTAATGGCTGCCCTCCTTGGCGCTCATAGTTGTGGGGTTAGCATTACGACTGACTGGCTGGTGTCAGCATAAATGGGCCAGTAGTACTGGTTACTTATCAAGGGGACGCCGTGATATAACTGACAAAATGGTGAAGTAAGCTTAAAGCACCAAACAATCACCTTTTTCGGATTAGAGTAAAGTGTGTGACAGAGGCGGACACGTGCTTCAATGTCCGCAGGCACAAATAGACCCATATCTCTAATTTGCTGCTCGAGTAGTGTTTGTCATTGCTGCTATACCTTTAAATTATATTCACTTTTATATAAGCTCTGGCTTTGCTCTGTACTTGTACGTACGCCATGCATGTAGCTTGAGAAAGAAGTGCACTATTTCTTTTTTTATATCAATCGAGTTCGAAACTCAAAACCAGCATATTGCTTGGAAATGGAAATAATGTTAATTTTTACAATTCAATTTAATGTTTGCAAAATGTTTCAGGAAGAATGTTTGTGAATCTTCAGCTTTGTGTCTCCATTGGTCGCTGCTCTTCCGCAAGGTCTCCTCTACTAAGTACCACAAAGACATTTATAGAAAAATAATACCCTGCTAGATTGACATGCAAGTATATCGACCGCATAAAGGGATTGGTATAAAATAGTTTGTGACATTAGTAATTATTACGACAAAACATGCAACAAAGATATAACTTCTGTTGACTTCAATGAACAATCTTGTGTTTACGACATCACATGTCCATGTTCCTATTGCTTTACGGCACGCCTTGACAGGGAAACTTAAAACCTCCTAACATGCGTTAATAATATGCTTTGGTTCATTTGTACTCTAAGATGTATCCTCGATACTTACAAAACCGGGACAAACAAAAACAGGCCCCATTCCACCAGTGATATACTGAGCGCTAAGTAATATATTTCATCATTTTTGTTTTCCTAACACAAAAGCAAAAATAGTTCATTTTTTAAGTGTTAGCCAGCAAGGTAACTATTTATGTCAACTTAAGTAATTTAATTAAAACTATTCGACCGTTCATATTATGTTTACAAAATATAAGGGAAACAAAAATGATAAAATATGTTTTTAAGTATTTAAGTATTATTTAACTCTAAGTAAGGTTGGTGAAAGTCTGGTTATTCCCCGTCTGCCATCTGATCATACAACCATACTGGATGTTCTTTGAACTTTGGAAACGGCTAAATTACAAAACTGACAATCGGGATTTTTAACCAGCGAATATCTAGATCAGTCGGCGGTACCTCCGCGCAGTTTAGTCTGGATATTCCCCGTTCGCCATCTGTTCGAACAACCATACTGGATGTCCGTTGCACTTTGGAAACGGCTATTACACAACTGACCGTCGGAACGAAGATCTAGACTAAGCTGCGCCTCAGCGCATTTTAGTCAAAAAATTCCCCGTTCGCCACCTGGTTGTACAACCATACTGGAGGTCCGATGATCTTTTATAATGGTTACTACAAAAATGTTCGATTACATAAGAATGATGTATGATCGTAATTAGCATTATTTTCTTAACCTCTGAAGGTCCTTTAAACAAAAGTGTTAAGTGACAAAATGTCACAGTTTATTTCGAGAACATTTTATTGTGAAATATAATGATAAAGCAGCACACCACACGTGTTATGGGATGCCAGGATGTTAAATGGGATGTGTGGATAGCTGATACAAGTGATAGATCATGAACTGTTTCACTCAAATACTGTTGCTACTTGTTGTGCTCATTATAATTCACAATAAAATGTTTTCGAAATAAACTGTGGCATTTTATCCTCTTTTCATATTGTGGCATTTTGTCCGTGGACATTTTATCCGTGGACATTATGTCCTGTGGCATTTTGTCCGTGGACATTTTATCCGTGGATATTATGTCCTGTGGCATTTTGTCCGTGGACATTATGTCCGGGTACCGCATTGTATTTGAAGGTGCTCTTCAAAAACGAACATTGACGTAACGATTACACGTGTAGGGAAAGACTTAGGATTTAAATGGATAAGGCTTTACAGAAGTTATCTTGGAGTCTTCTATGACTAATTGGTGATCAGTGCAGGTCCAGATCAGACTGTGTGGATGGTTTTCGTAGAATGCCGTATCAAACGAGGCTCGGTTAAAGGCGGTGTAAAATAGAAATCATAAAAGTAGAAGCGAGGCTCGGTGTTCCTCAGCCGCTATGGTGGACCTTTGTCCAAATAGTAATACGCGAATGATTCTTTTCCTTAACTCTTTCAGCGCCGAATTGTTTAGAGTAGACTCTTCCATGTACAAAATCGGGTGTGTCCATTTCTCAATTTATGAAAGCATTGGACTATTTTGGTAACTAAAAGGTAAACAATGCTGATTTCAGGTGAGACAGCTCGTTACGAGCTGACTCACCTGAATCTGCATTGTTTGCAAAAACCTCAATATTGCCTTCGGCGCTGAAAGAGTTAATAAGAAAAACAAAATATGCCATATCAAATGATCGTCATTTACAAATAAAATGTATTTCTATCTAATCGTGTTCTGTTCTGTTTTGCAGTCATTGTATAACGAATGCTTTTCGATTGCATTTATACACAACAACGAACTGGTAGAAATAAATATCATTAGATCTGTGAAACAAATAACAGCCCTTTTCTGTTACTCGTTTTTCATTTGAGCCCATACGTGGCAAAAAGTTTAAGTTTGATTTTGTGAATAGTGTACATGTAGGTCCAGATCAACATGTTCATATACACAGTCTGATCAATATCTACATTGTTCCCATAGTACTTACACAAGCTTCGGTCACCTTGTGTAGAAAAAGAAAGCTACACAATTCAGAAATGCCAAGTTAAACGTGTACATTTCCCCATGTACAAGCTCATTGAAGGAAATGCATTTATGTCTTAGAGAAACCCATTACAGAGACCTGGAAAATTACTAGAATACACCGCGTCAATAATTAGTTGTAGTACCTCCATAACATGTAACGTTAACTGTTGCTGCCTACAGCAACTTGTTGCTAATATTGCAGCATGTTTTTTTCTGAACAATCTTTTAACGAAAGATCTGTCTCTAGTTATTATCTGAAACACTACGTGTCCAATGAGTGTATTCTTTTAATACCCTTTACCATATTCATCGGCGCATATTCAAAACATCTTTCGGTGAGATGCGTCTCTCATATCGGATGAAGTTTAAGCTTACGTCGCATGTTTAAAAGACATACACCGTTAAACGGGGCTTCCCTTGACTGGTTACTTTATTTAATCCAGCGTACAGTCAACTTCCCGTCATTAACTCTTCCAGCGCCAAAGGCAATATTGAGCTTTTTGCAAACAATACTGATTCAGGTGAATCAGCTCGTAACGAGCTGTCTCACCTGAAATCAGCATTGTTTGCCATATGGTTATCCAAATATTCCAAAACTATGAAAGCATATATAATAGAGTCGCCCGACTTTCAATATTGAAGCGTCTACTTTAAACAATTCGGCGCTGAAAGAGTTAAAACGGAAGGTTCGGAGTATCACGGAAATAGGTTGTAAAACAACAACATGAGCAGAGGGATGGTTCATGTCTGTCTTTTTGAACCTTTATTCCTTCATACGCGACATAAACCCGTTCTCACATTTAACAAATGTGCAGCAGACGTCTTTGTTAATATATTAGCAAATCTGTAGAAAATATCTATGAACGAAAGTATAATTTTTTGAAAATAAAAAAAAAATATGGAAAAGGGAGAAAAAGCTCATCATGAGCAATTTCTACTGTTATCACAATGTTTTGAAAAGTCCCTTGCTGCAGACCCGTCAAAATGCGTCTTAAGGTAGAAAAATAGTACAACAGTATTATTGTATTGTGGTATGCAACACAACTACGAACACTGTAAACAAAGATCAAGATCAGTCTGCGCATTCATGCAATGTAATCTTATTCTACATTGTTCGAAACTTGATTAACAATAGTGAACAAAGACTAGTTCATCGATTTGAGCCGCGTCTGGCGATGTGGGATCTTGGTCCAATTCCACCTACCTTACTTAGCGCTAAGTAATATTTAAATACGTAAAGGCATATTCCATCCGTTTTGGTTTTCCCTAACAAAAATGCCTAAATATTTAATTAATTGTGTTAGTCAGCAAGGTAATTACTCATGTCAACTCACTCATTTACTTAAACTCATTCCACCATTCTATGCTTTTATGAATTTAAGTATTACTTAGCGCTAAGTAAGGTTTGCGGAATTAGACCCTGTTTGCCTTTATTTTACGGCATCATAATAATGAAGGTACATTGGCGTAAAGATGAATGGGGTTACACTTCTAGTTTAATTATAAACGGATGCATCTTTGACTACAGTGCATGTAGACGGACGGTGAAGGTCAATTGATCTACAATAAAACTTTGTTTGCCTAGAAATGGTTGTACATCTGGCCCAGACTGCATTGGATATGTGACAATGGATGTAAATTCTTTGTAAATATGTAGAGGATGAACTGGAACTGTTTGATTTTATCATTTTAGGTATTTTGACTTGTGTGAAAGTGAAAGTAGAGGATGTGGAAACCCAGCTTCAGCCTAGCTGGATTGTGGTAAAAAGGACGGTCCGCATCTTCACAGAGCTAGTTCTTTCTTGCATAATGCATGACCCACCATTTTCTATGGATTATTTTTAAGGTTAGAGGTATCTCTTTTCAATGATATATGGTGTTCTACCTGGGAAACGCTTAGAAAATGTGACAAACGAGGGTTGAAGCTGGTTGATTTACATGGAAACAAAGAAGGAATTTATTTGGTGTATTGTGACCTGAAAGCTGTGATGAGACTGTGAGAATGAACATGCTCGAATGTATAAGAGTGTTCACTGTACGTAGATGCGTTACGACCTCAACTCTCAAATATTAAGACGGGTAGGAATTCAGCGCGATACGATATATGAGCCGAATAACAAGAAAACCAACATTGTGAAAAGGCATCAAATATCGACCCTGATCGACCTAAGCATGTCGCGCCGGCTAGCCCAGACACACACTTTTCGCTTCCTGCGGACTTTCTGTTTCATGAATCATTACTCTATACCTTTATCCCCCTGAGACGGAATGTGTCGGCCGGATCAGCCTGCGCGGATAGCGCAGGCTGATCTGGTCGATACATTACGCAGATGGCTATCAGCCTAAGCATGTCGCGCAGGCTAGCCCAGACAGACACTTTTCGCTTCCTCCGGACTTTCTGTTTCAGGAAGCATTACTCTATACCTCTATCCCCCCTGATACGGAATTTGTCAGCCAGGATTAGCCTGCGCGGACAGGACAGGCGGATCAGTGTCGATACATTGCGCAGCGACCATAATGTTGGTTTTTTCAGGGAGCAGCTCATATATCATTGATTATATTTAAATTATTAGAATTGTTTACATTTCATAACCTTTGATATGGTGACGTAAATTCATTTATATGTTTTGAACCGGCAAACGTTGTTGTTTGGTAACGTCGCGTATGACAAAAAGGTGGGGCATTCGTAAAAGACAATAACACTGGTTGACATTCTTATACACACATTTTGTCTTACGGATTATTAATGCTTAATTGCCGATGGGTTGCACACGTATAGTAAGATTAAGGGATTACGGACGAGTTTACTTTTAAAGTATTGTATAATTTTTGTATTTGCATTCCAAATACTTTGGGGATCGTATCATCAATAGCCGTGGATATAATACCTTTTAGGACAAGTAAGATTACTTTGTCAACGAGAAGCAATACTTTAGCCACCACACAAAATATTGGATTATGCTACAAACACGTTAAATAATCCAGATTTTTACCGGCCACACAATGCCTCAGAGTGGATAGTTTCCTTTTGGACGACACGGCCTATATGGATAAAACGAATTCAATTAGAAAGATGGCCAATCCAGGGATACCGGTGTCCCATTATACTAATCACCAATATATCACCGGCCTCCTAAATTAGTTCTTCTGTCCCGAGTTTGGGACAGTCCTGTCAGATGAAAATGAGACACATCAAAAAGCACATCCAAGATGAAACTTACTTACAGAAAGCTGCGACTAGGAAATACCTAGATCGGCGAGCAGCGAGACTGATCAGGTATTTTCTCGTTCACCATCTAGTCATAAAAGTAGTTTAGAAACATCAGTAGATCGTTTATAAGTTATGAGAGATTGTACAAGTATGTCATCATATCGCATTCGTCAGTGAGTAAAAACCTCCCATACATCACTGATTGATTGATTGTGGTTTAACCCATTCCCTCATATAGACGCTTTCTGACGCCTCTGCAGCAGACGGATTTTTAAAAACATAGTTACAAAAGAAGAAATTGCTCAAAACGAGCAATTTCTCCTTTTGCAACAATGTTTTCCGCTTTTGGTCATCCATTCAATTAAAGAGATATTCATTTTTTTGTCAAAATATGTTCAAAGTCGTCTGCCAGGAGAGCGTGTGTGACCATCGAAGGTATGTAAAGTACATAATCCGATCACATAAACAGTTGAACCGCGATAACTGGAAGTCGAAAGTGACCCTTTTATCAGTTCCGAGTTTATAGACGTTTTCAATTGATCCCTCCGCTTCATGTGAAATGGAAACCAGTGACATATGAACTATTATGAACACAGCACATCAGCAGTTCTAATATTTCGTCTGAACAATCAGATCGCTGCTATGCACTTTTAAAAAAGTCAGATCCATTCCAGAAAGTGGTTCGAGTTAAACAATATTTTCGAAGTTCCACGTGTTTGAATCATGGCGAGTACAATGTACACTTTATTACAAAACATTCTCAAATTCGGTCTACGTGTTGCTTTGATCATTATACAGCGATTCCGTTAAATTACTGACAACCAAGATTGGGTCGCAAATGTTCACGGTTCGACATGTGGACCTTTGGAATCAAAGCCTTCGAAACATCTCTTAAAATGCATGATTAACGAGGGAGGATCCAAACGTCTTCGCGATCGAGACGCGGGGGCTGTTCAATGTCTTTAACCATTTCCCTCATATAGACGCTTTCTGACGCCTCTGCAGCAGACAGCTTTTTGAAAACATAGTGACAAAAGAAGAAATTGCACAAAACGTGCAATTTCTCCTTTTGCCACAATGTTTTCCACTTTTTGTCATAGGTTATCCATTCAATTATGGAGATTTTCTATGTTTTGACAAAATACGTTCAAAGTCGTCTGCTGCATTATTGCCGTATGAGGGAAAGGGTTAAATAATTAAAATGACTTAGCGTTTAGAGTTCACAGAAGGTCAAATTAAGTTCCATTCCACGTACACCAAAACGGTTTGTCACGCGTTACCGTGATATATATAGTCGACAACTACTTCAATGACTCCATATTGATTGGCGCAGCGAACAGCAGTATTTGGCCGGCCTTATTATCCTGACCGAGGATGGCCATTCATTACGACAACTAGAATAACTACGACATTGTATTGGATCTGTCCGAAAATGCCACTACCAATGACCTATTGACTTGAATAGAACAGAATGTAACAGAAGCTTTAGACGTGCACACATATGGCTCATCGTCAAAAGAATTACAGTACCTTTGTACTTCATTAGAAGTCGGAAACAATGTTTGGATGCCGGGGAAGACTTCGTAATTACTACGTGACCGAAGCTTGATATCAAATGATCAGCAGATTTAATATTGCTTGATTGTAATTTTATACATGTTTCGTCCGATGTTACGATACAGTTATGTGAGGAGTTTGGAGCCGTTATGTGTGACGGTTCGGATTGTCAAGTAGCTATAGTACAAACCGGTACACGCATTGGTTCAGAACTCGTCACATATCAATGGCGTTCCAACGGACGAATATATGTACGGGCTATGTTGGACAGATCGAACCAAACATACGTCTACCGTTATAGATTAACCCTTTCCCTATTACAGCAAATATGTAGCAGACGACTTTAAAAACATGGGGACAAAAAACTAAAAAATCTCCATGAAAGGTAGCTTAATTGTTAAATAAAGTTGAAAACACTGTGGCCAAAGGGGAAATTGCTCAGCATGAGCAATTTCACCTTTGGCCTTAATGTTTTCAAAAGCCGTCTGCTACTATTGCGTCAAAATGCGTCTACACGTGGGAAAGGGTTAAATACAGTCATTGGAAGAAATGTCAAGAGAAGAACAGCTATTCATTCATTTAAAAGTAAACTTAGTAAAATATCGTATTGAAGACGCGAAACAACGTCGATCGGTTCTCTTTGAAAATATACTATCAATTCTATATAAAGATACATACTGGCTGACAACAATGGTCGCTACAGTGATTAACATAACATCTCTTATAAAGTGACCGATGTGTGCACAGTGCAGATCCAGATTAATCTGCACGATTGTGCAGGTTAGTATGATCTCAAAATGACAAACATGTATTGTTGTCTTTTTCAAAAAGCACGTCCGTGGTTCCTGAAAACAAGCTTGAATGCTCGAGTATCCCTTGAATATTCAATGTATATTAAATGCTGATCACGCAATTTTCACAACGTCAGTATACGACATAGACATAGACTGTGTGGCGACAATAGGTCTTATACGGTATAACGTTATCAGTGCTCTAGATAACGGGTATTTGTCATGCTCTAAAATCCTAAGTTGACATTTAAACCCTATGTTGTGGGTACTCAAAAGAATCGTCTCGGTGAGACGATTCTTTTGAGTACCCACAACATAGGATTTGGTTGAGTAATAAGAGAAATATTGTGGGGGGAAAGACCAGTTCACTCCCTCTTATTTAGTCCTCTGACGTAATACAAGTATTGACTTTTAGACATTTACGTAGATCTGATACAAAACCCATTATCTTAAAAGAAGGTTCAGTGAAATGCATATGATTGTTCATTCCCCCCACCCCCAAAAAATAAATAAAACAACAACTAGGTTGTAGGTTAAAATAATACCCCGTACTATAAGAGGGAAAGTGGCCAGGTCATAAATTATGATTTAATAAAATGATGAAAGTCTACTCTTAGAAATTCCAGCGACACTGGCAAGTAAATTTCCCAAAGGGATTGGTGAAGAAAAAACATGTGATAAATCTGAAGAGGAAACCTTTTCGCCTCATTTTAAGTGGAATAAAATCCATCTTAGGTAGATGTAATATAAATTAGCAGTGAAGCCTGACATTTGCATTTGCTTTTGTTTACATGGTGTTTAAACGCCGCTTTTAACACGTTACAAGTTATATCCCGGCGTTTCCTTGGTAAGTTACCAGTTCTACGGTTCCATTTACCCTGACACAAGCCAGTCATTGGTAATGCCATCCCAACAACCTTGAGCGCCTAGAAGAGAAAGCCTTAACCCTTTCCCTCACATAGACGCTTTCTGACGCTTCTGCAGCAGACAGTTTTTTGAAAACATAGTAACAAAAGAAGAAATTGCACAAAACGTGCAATTTCTCCTTTTGTCACAATGTTTTCCACTTTTAGTCATAGGTTATCCATTCAGTTATAGAGATTTTCCATTATTTGACAAAATATGTTTAAAGTCGTCTGCAGCAGAATTGCCGGATGAGGGAAAGGGTTAACTACCAAACGTATTTGGATTGACCCGGCCGGGGATCGAATCTACGACCTCCCACATCGTAGGCGGACGCTGTATACCACCGATGTGCTGTACATTTTGTTTGAAGAAGAGTGTGTACGTCCATGTGTCTTTTGTGCGTGTTTTTGAATTGCGTATTCAAATATACAAGTTGACATTTCTGAACAGTTCAGATTCAGACCAGCCTGTAGATCGGCTCCGTATACTCAAAATCTACTCAAACTAACAGAATATTGTGAATTATGGAAGTTTATTGCATATCAAATTACACCAACTGTAGGTGGCTATAAAACATTTGGTTTATTTTTTAGCTAAAATGCAATTTAATTGAATGCGATTGTTAACTTATTGCACGTGTTTGATCCATGGGGCTACTTATCTATAAATCAGTTATTTATCCTTGTATCGCATACAACCAATCTGCATTATTGAACTTTGAAAACATGGTCGGACGGACAGGTTAACAGACAACGACGGACGACGGACGGTGAGTGATCACAATAAATCACCCAGCACTTCGTGCACATGTGAGCTAAAATATAAAAAATCTCTATAATAAAATATATAAATATTGAATAGAGTTGAAAACTTTATGACAAAACAAGAATTGACTCATAATGAGCAATTTGTCCTTTTGCCTCAATGTTTTTATAAGGTGTCAGAATGCGTTTACATTTAGGGACAGGGTTAACCCTTTCCCTCATACGACAATTCTGCAGCAGACGACTTTGAACATATTTTGTCAAAACATAGAAAATCTCCATAATTGAATGGATAACCTATGACTAAAAGTGGAAAACTTTGTGGCAAAAGGAGAAATGTGCACGTTTTGTGCAATTTCATCTTTTGTCACTATGTTTTCAAATAGCCGTCTGCTGCAGAGGCACCCGGAAGCGTTTACATGTAGGGACAGGGTTAAACAACCTTTTCGTTTACGGAAAATCGCCGATGATACGAATTATGCACTGAACAATACATCCTACTTATGTAGAGAAGTATTACCCCCGTTACACCGATTAGTTGTTAATTAACATTCAAACGTTCTGTTTTGAATTTGATAAATAGACCTCACTTTTAATTCTTCAAAAGAACTGTAATCGTTTAAACTATTTTCTTGCCACTTTCCTCTAATGTTATACCCGGATAATTGCTATTTAGTGCAATATACCTCTAATGTTATACCCGGATAATTGCTATTTAGTGCAATATACCTCTAATGTTATACCCGGATAATTGCTATTTAGTGCAATATACCTCTAATGTTATACCCGGATAATTGCTATTTAGTGCAATATACCTCTAATGTTATACCCGGATAATTGCTATTTAGTGCAATATACCTCTAATGTTATACCCGGATAATTGCTATTTAGTGCAATACACCACTAAGTGCGTGCTGAATTTAATTGAATTTTCAAGACGTCATAGATTCTGATGAGTGTAATTCAAATTTTAGGTTGTTTACATTGTTCCAGAGTCATCTAGCTTAATTACGTATGCGATTTGAAATTCTTTGAAATTAGGAAGCATTTGTTTTGATAAACGATAATATGCATTCGGCAAATATAGAGAAATTGTTCATTTTCTGTTGTCATAACAACGTTTTCAAAAGTTGTCTGTATCGGTGCATGCTCTTCAATACGTCTCCTGCATTTTCCCATTTAACAAGATAACTACTACCGGGGTAATCATCGATTTGTGTTTCATGTTTCGTTGCTCGAATTCAATAAATATTCAGCGATCTAAAGCGCAGTTTGATACTGTCCTACATTGTTTGCATATGTATTTTTTAATTAGTAGATAATGGGATGAATATAATATTGTTTATTGTCATTTCTTGCAGACAAAGAGAGAAATTATCAAGGGCGTAGCTCCCTTTAGGCACTGTAGGCACGTGCCTACACATTTTTTCTAAAAATGCCCCCAAAATGCAGCTGCGGCGATACACGTCTGCGTAATGTATCGACCAGATCAGCCTGCGCTGTCTGCGCAGACCGATCCGGCAGACACATTCCGTCTAAGGGGGGATAGATAAAGTAGTGATTCCTGAAACAGAAAATCCACAGGAGGAAAAAAGTGTATATCCGGATACGCCTGTGTGGCATGCTTGGGCTGATCCGGGTCGATACTTTACGCACAGTCCACAATTTTGATTTTCTCACGAGACGGCCTACACATTTATTATTGCCAAGCTACGCCCCTTACTATAACACTCTTATTTTAGGATATGGGGTATATGCAAGGCTTAAGGCAGTTGACTAGAAAGCTATTCAGAACGGCGGTTTAAAAGGTGAAATGAATAGAGATAATCCAATTGTTTTCCGAGAATTGTGAATGTAATTGGCTATATTGTGTTTCCCTCTTCCTATAAGAAAATTAAATCTATTTCTGACGGATTTCAAAATTGAGAGCATACTGTAAATCGATAAAACACGATATGAGCCACAGCTAGCGATTTAGGGTCTTAATGCATCTGCGTACAGTGACGACTCGGGCAAGCACGTGCATCCGCACAGTCTTACAAGAGTATTCACTTACATGTAATTTATTGCTAGATGCATATGTTGACAAAACACTAGAACTGTAGCCCCAACAGTTTTACACCAATGCACATTTATATACATCCCGTTACCTAGATTCAGTTAGACCCCAAATCGCTAGACACGCACGGCTCAATGGGAATTTAGTTCCATTAGCGCACGACAGGATAAAACATAGCTGCATGTTAATACATTTGTTGTTTAAACAAAATTGTCTTCTACGTAAATGTTAAACTTTGTTGTACAATACAAGATATCAACCTATTATATATGTGACCGCCCCGCCATGAGATTTCAGTGGTGGAGGTGAAGGTCGATAAGGGAAGTAAGAATAGTCAAGGGAAATACTTTCAAAATGGGGTGTACAAGGGTTTAAGAGTTTATTTCTTGATCATTTGGTAAGTTTTCTTTGCTGCAAACAAAATCGGCCGGCCTATATAGAGTTGATAACTACCGACCGCTTACGAAAATTACCGAACTTGGGTTGTTCTGTCTTAATGGTGCTGAACTTAAGATGGAGGTCAACTTTTTGAAATGCTGAAAGTTCTGTAAATATTGCTAATAATAAGTAGCTCAAAACTATTTTGGAAGTAAACGTTGAAAAACTGTCAATTGAAAGTCATGACAATGTTTACTGGCTTACTGGGTAATGAAGCATTTATGAACGATCAATATTTAGATGTTTACGTACTGGATAGAAAAATTATTAATCTAATTTTATTCCAGAATGTGATTCTATATTTCAAGACAACTTTTGAACAGTTTTAAAACATTGATTATAGTCGAGTAGACAAAATAAGAAGTTTATCATAGGATCTGATTCCATCTTCTATTAATCCTTTCCCACATATAGACGCTTTTTGACGCCTCTGCAACAGACGAATTTTTAAATAATTGTGGCAAAAGGCGAAATTGCTCATAATGAGCAATTTCTCCTTTAGCCACAATAATTTCATCTCTATTCAATAATCATACTTTCTTTAATAGAAATGTTGTATATTTTGAACTTAATAATTTTTCAAAGTCGTCCGTTCGCTGCAGATTTGTTGTATGTGGGGAAGGGTTAAAATCAATCGATGGCGTCTGTGGGGAAGGGTTAAAATCAATCGATGGCGTCCGTGGCGAATCTTATCGTGCACAAAGAAGAATGGACCACACGGGAAATCATTTTGCTGTCGTATGAGTAGTGAGTTTACTGGATGTGAATATTCTTACATTCTTAACTTTAATCGTATCACTAACATGTAAAGGAAGGGACATGTTTTAGTCGAAAATTCGACTACATTTGTTAAAGGTGTTGAACTCCAGATTATAAATAGTAAAGTCAAAGTTTTAAAACTGTGCAAAAGTTGTCTTGAAATATTAGAATCGTAATTCTGGGATAACATTAAAGTATTTTTTTTTTTAATTTCACTTCCCAGTACAATGTACGAGTTATAGACATGTACGAGTTATCGACATGTATGAGTTATAGACGTGTACGAGTGATAGACGTGTACGAGTTATCGAGGTGTACGAGTTATAGACGTGTACGAGTTATCGACATGTATGAGTTATAGACGTGTACGAGTTATAGACTTGTACGAGTTATCGACGTGTACGAGTTATCGAGGTGTACGAGTTATAGACGTGTACGAGTTATAGACGTGTACGAGTGATAGACGTGTACGAGTTATCGAGGTGTACGAGTTATAGACGTGTACGAGTTATCGACATGTATGAGTTATAGACGTGTACGAGTTATAGACGTGTACGAGTTATCGAGGTGTACGAGTTATAGACGTGTACGAGTTATCGAGGTGTACGAGTTATAGACGTGTACGAGTTATAGACGTGTACGAGTGATAGACGTGTACGAGTTATCGAGGTGTACGAGTTATAGACATGTACGAGTTATCGACATGTATGAGTTATAGACGTGTACGAGTGATAGACGTGTACGAGTTATCGAGGTGTACGAGTTATAGACGTGTACGAGTTATCGACATGTATGAGTTATAGACGTGTACGAGTTATAGACTTGTACGAGTTATCGACGTGTACGAGTTATCGAGGTGTACGAGTTATAGACGTGTACGAGTTATCGACATGTATGAGTTATAGACGTGTACGAGTTATCGACATGTACGAGTGTCCAACGTGTACGAATTATGGACATGTACGAGTTATCGACGTGTACAAGTGATCGACGTGTACCAGTGTACCAGTTATCGACGTATACGAGTTATCGACGTGTACGATTTATCATTAAAAGCCAGTCACACAATCATACGAGAGAAAATCAACAGTATATATCGTCCACGCAGGCTAATCCGGGCCGACACATTCCGTCACAGGGGATTATAGGTATAGATTAATAGTTCCTGACACAGAAAATCCACAGGAGGTGAAAAGTGTCTGTCCAGGTTATCCAGTGTAGCATGCTTAGGCTGATCCAGGTCGATACTTTACGCAGAATCCACAACGTTTGATTTTCTCGTTATTCGGCTCACATCAAGAAAACAGCAAAGCAGCAGTTCTCAATATACATATCGATGTTTTCGAGTTATCAGAGTTCGCTGTACTTTTATAATTGCCGAATGTCTGTGAACCCTTTCCTAAATACAGATGCATTTTGAAACTTCTGCAGGAGACGACTTCAGAAAACATTGTACTAATGACTAATTACTCTTATTTCACCTCCCACTAGAAACTAGCGATTTCATTGGACAAGAGCAGTCACGTGGTGACCCCCTAAATTTCTATAGACGGTCAGTTTGAAGTCAATAGTCGACAAAATGGCCGCCATTCATCGATTCTACCTTTAAAATCACTTTTTTTTTATCCCAAAATCACGGAAATCACTTATTGAAGCGTCTTTCTTGATGAAATAAATCAGTTATTTGGTCTGTTACTGACCCACTACGGAAAATTCCACAGACTCCCCATTTTTCCGTAGTAGGTCAGTAACAGACCAAATAACTAACAATAATAAGCAACTTCCCAAAATCTGTGTTTTGTGTGAAAACGGATAAAAAACAACACTAAATTGCATCGTCTTTATCTATTGTGAGGATGACGCTCAGAATCATTTCAAGAGTATACATGTATTTTATTTTGATATCGTTTTAAATAATTGACTGGCAGAAATCTGTAAAAAAGTATAGAGTTATATCTGCACTTGGCTAAACACTGATTGTATTGATTAGAACGAAACTATCTTGGGACGAATAGTTTACACACGCCCTCGTAAAGAAGATGTTTCCGTTTTACTTTATTCTAATTTTATTTGGCATGCGGGACCTATTGAATCAGTGTCCTTTACATGTCTTCCTTTGTATATCAAAGCGGAAAAAGGAAATAAATATTACACTTGAGTCACTGTACCCATAACATATCCACAGGGTTTAGGCAATTCATTTATAAAAAGGAGTCCATTGCTGTCTAGTAAAATATCATCTTTCTGTGCGCTATTCTCAGTCTTACATGATGAAGAGAATAATTTGAGTCAAGTGATTTTTATGAAAGAAAGGGATTGTACGCGTTGTAAGAGGCGCCATGGTGTCTGGACAATTATGAAGTTCTTTGAAAAAGATTTTTTAAATTATCCTTTTATTCTTCTAACTATAACTTTTGCCACACTACTGAGAGCCCGAACACTGACGGTTATTAACCCTTTTCCACTTACAGACACATTTCGTCGTATCTTCAGCGGATGCTTATTGGCAACATGGTGGCAAAAGGAGAAATTGATCATAATGAGCTATTCCTCCTTTTGCCACAGTGTTTTCAACTATATGCAATAACTATACGTACACTATACCTACACATATAAAAAATATCCATAGTTTTGCCTAGATGTTTTTAAAGGCGTCTGCTGCAGTGACATAATTATGTATGTGTGAAAGGGTTAAAAGAATAACAATCACTATCATAGTCCGAAAATGTATACATGTGTTTTATAAATACCTGTATACAATTCATAAAAGACCGGTGCCCTTAGAAAATCAACATTAATAGCAATTGCGCAGCCGCGCTGTCTAATTTGAAATATACACTCTTCGTCAATTAGATACAATTTTTTTAATAAACTTCTGAAAAAAATTCGAATCATGTGATTGGTGCACGGGCATATCGAGTGTACGGTGGTCGCTGTTTTCTCAAAGAAGATAATCCTATGACACCGTGACTTAATGTTGTTGTTATCCTAATCCATGCATAGAACATCGTAAAGGTCTCGAATGTATGGCAGTTAGTGGTCATAGAATTTTAAAAGATCATTTGAAACAGATGCGCACGCTAAGCATAATGGTAATGGCTTTCGTCTTCTTTAAATGAGCCGTCCCACGAGAAAAACCAACATTGTGGACTCTGCATAAAGTATCGACCCGGATCAGCCTAAGCATGCCGCGCAGGCTAACCCGGAGACACACTTTTCGCCTCCCTGAGACGGAATGTGTCGGCGCGGATTAGCCTTGGTAGATACACACGTCTCAGGGGCATAAAGGTATAGGGTAATGATTCCTGAAACAGAAAATCCACAGGAAACGAGAATTGTCTGTCCGGGTAAGCCTGCGCGGCATGCTTAGGCTGATCCGTGCCGATGCTTTACGCAGAATAAACAACGTTGTTTCTCTAAGTCCAAGTAGGAATTACTATCGGTTTTATCAGCGAAAGTAGTCCGCAAACGGCTGGTAATTTTGCCGCGGCATAATTCCGTAAACAGTCAAATCGGGAAAGTACTTGTCCGTTTGCAATGCGAGTGCCAGCAGCTCGCATGGATAGCTATCTTAAAAGTTACAGCTATTTTATCATACTTGTTTTTCTGCTTCGATTATAAACATTAATTCATAAAATATCATATCAACCTGCAAACGGGAACATATCGTAAAATTCTTTGATCTTCATAATCATCTCTAACACCATTGACTCATTACATGTTACGATGATGTAAGGAACGACAACTCTGCGATGGAGATAATCACCAATATAAAGCACACTGCGAAGACGCTTTATTTGACAGATGATAACTTATAAACGAACATTTATTCCTCTTTAAAGAAAATTAACCATCACTGTTATGGCAATAAGAGCAACAAAATAAGACAAAATAATGTGGAGTCTAGAGTTTAACGCTTTCACTCATATATACGCTTTCTGACACCTCTGCAGCAAACTGCTTTTTGAAAACATGGAAACGAAAGAAGAATTTGATCTAAACGAGCAATTTCCTCTTTTTTCACCCTTTTTTCAACTTTATTCAATTATTGTTCTTTCATTTAAAGGGATTTTCTGTGCTTTTGCCTAGACGTTTTCAAAGTCGTCTGATGGACACATTTGTTATATGTGGGAAAGGGTTAATGGATCGCATCAATGATCGCTAATTACCAACTGGGACTCACATGGGAAAATGTCATTGACATTAACATTGTGGTACTACAGGCGAAAATGCGTCGTGTTGTATTTAAAGGGTATAAGCCGTCCCACGAGAAAACCAACATTGTGGACTCTGCGAAAAGTATCGACCCGGATCAGCCTAAGCATGCCGCGCAGCCAAACCAGGACAGACACTTTTCGCCTCCTGTGATTTTCTGTTGTCTGGGTCGATACATTACGCAGGAGTCATACATAATGTAGGTTTTCTTACGGAACGGCTCATATTAATTCTAACCAACATCCTCACAGGCTAATCTTGTGCTGCACTGCTAGCAACAAAATGTTGCAAGAAACCCCGAAAAGGTATTTGTCCTTTTTTATCAGATAGCATGAATGCGCTGTTAGATCTTGATCTACACTTATCATAACATACGCTGATATCGGTTTAATAGCGGCACAGCTCATATCGAGGACTTGGTGTGAAACGGTTGTAACTAAAACCTATTTTGAAAACCCTGGTTTAGGCGCAATTTTGACCCCTTTGAAAACAATGCAAATTTAGGTGCCATTGCTCAGAACGAGCAATGGCACCTAAATTTCCATTGTTTACCAAGAAAAAATGATTTAACGCTTATAAAGATTTTATGGCGAGGTGATTAACCTTGGTACAAAAAAAAACAATTTTAGTTACAACCGTTTCACGCCAAGCCCTCGATATGCAAACGGTGAAGGTTAACCCTTTCTCAAACGCAACACATCTACAGCGGACGATGATAAAAATGTATTGGCAAAATTGTGAGAAATATCAACAGGGGAAAGTTTAATTATTAAATCAAATTGAAGACAGTGTGGATACAGGAAAAAAGCTCACTATAAGTACGTTTCCCCTTTGCCATAATATGTTCAAAAGTCGTCTACTGCAGAGACGTCAGAACGCGTCTGTATGTAGGAAAGGGTTAAGATGTTCTGTTCTGTTCTCGTACAAGAAATATGTAACCCTACATATTACTTCTGATACGCAATAATACTGTGATTGCCTTGGCTAGATCAATTACCTGAATATATTACTTAGCTCAACCCCAGACAAATATTTGGCTTGGCCATATCTTTCGTGTAAGATATTCTAATAGAAAGTTTAATACGGATCACTCGTGTGAGCATATTGCGAAGAGTAGAAAGGTTTTTAAAATCTGCACTATACATTACATGAAGTTGAACTTTCACAGATTTCTTTGCCAGTCAACAGTCAATTTTTCACCAGAGTTTTTTTTGGCAGAGGTCATACAAGGGTCATGTATGTGGCATTGTTTCAAGATTAAGCTTCATTGGCAAAGGGAACTACTTTCGAAGGCTTCAATACACATTTCATAGATTAGTGCCACTGCCCATGACGGTCAAAGTAGTTTGGCCAATCAATGTAATGTTAGCTATTGTGGTAGTGGGACATCTAATTATCGTGTGTGTGGATATTAAAGTGAAATCACGATAACTGGAACGTGAGATGATAAGAATATATATCAATTAATTTGAACCACTTCCTGGAACGGATCTGTCTTTTAGAAACAGCGTAGCAGAGTTCTGGTTGCTCAGACAAGCGATCAGAACCGCTGCGTATTTGTTTGAGCCGTCCCACGAGAAAACCAACATCATGGACTCTGCGTAATGTATCGATCCAGATCAGCCTGCGCTGTAATGTGCAATTTCTCCTTTTGCAACAATGTTTTCAAGAGTTGTCTGATGCAGATATTTTCTTGATATTTTGTTCAACTAAACTCCATACATCATTCTTCGCAGGCAACAGGGAATGGCTTTCACCGGAAACAATGACTAGACGAGACGACGTTCGAACTCACTAACACTGAATCGTTAGCCATTGACGTTACCGGAAACAATGACTGGACGAGTCGACGTTCGAACTCACTAACACTGAATCGATAGCCATTGTCGTTACCGGAAACATTGACTGGACGAGTTAACGTTTGAACTAACTAACACTGAATCGTTAGCCATTGGCGTTACCGGAGACAATGACTGGACGAGTCGACGTTCGAACCTCACTAACACTGAATCGATAGCCATTGTCGTTACCGGAAACATTGACTGGACGAGTTAACGTTTGAACTAACTAACACTGAATCGTTAGCCATTGGCGTTACCGGAGACAATGACTGGACGAGTCGACGTTCGAACCTCACTAACACTGAATCGATAGCCATTGTCGTTACCGGAAACATTGACTGGACGAGTTAACGTTTGAACTAACTAACACTGAATCGATAGCCATTGGCGTTACCGGAGACAATGACTGGACGAGTCGACGTTCGAACCTCACTAACACTGAATCGATAGCCATTGTCGTTACCGGAAACAATAACTGGACGAGTCGACGTTCGAGCCTCGCTAACACTGAACCGATAGCCATTGTCGTTACCGGAAACAATGACTGGACGAGTCGACGTTCGAACCTCGCTAACACTGACTCGATAGCAATTGTCGTTACCGGCTAAGCAATCGCGGTTAGACCGTAACGAACTGGGAAATCATTTCTTGTTACAACAAAGATCAGTGAAGAATCTGATGAGTCCGTTCATAAAGCCCTATCTTTCCGGGACTTCCACCGTCTCATACATTTAGAAAAAGCATACGTGTAACTTATGATAAAGCATTACAACTGAAGCCCCTCTGGTTTAACTCTTGTACGAACATAAGAGTATATGAGTGACGTCACATGATAACAGACCTTCGGAGGATTGGTCATATCATTTCAACCAGTTCACCTCCTTTCTAACACCGGTACTCCCCACAGCATTCTTTCCAAGTAACTAGCTGCGTGCTTTTTTCATATGGACAGTTACCCCATTGGTGGAAGATGCATGACGCTTGTCAAAGTGAATTTTGTCATACGTCGAAAAGACTGTTATCCGAACTGGGGTTCGAACTCACAACCCCTTGATTGACAGCCCGCATCGTTTCCGACTGAGCTAATTTAAATGTAAATGTCATAACTGGCTTTCAGACCATTCGGGAGATTTGTCTTTCGGGTAGACGGCAAACAGAGTAGATGCTGATTTGACTGCACGTAGGCGCACGCTGATCTGGAGTTTAATGTTTGCCAAGGGACCCGAAGGGTAGCTTTTCATGTGACGTATCTGATATTATGCGAAAACTCTTTTTTCCGCCCGACGGGGAGGGGCCTCCCTGTGTTTCCATTAACACGTGAGAGCATTTCACTCACTGTTTGTCAATGGTAAGTAATGTCCGGGGATTTATACATGGTATCTGTAAGCATTTGTGCCGCTTTAGTTTACTCGGTCCTTATCGCCTTCAACCCTTTCAGTCGAAATCTGAATAGTTTGCAGCAGACGACTTTTAAAAAGAACGTGACAGAAAAATAGAAAATTGTTTATGACGAGCATTTCATGGTTCTCGTTCCATAATGTGTTCAACTATGTTCCATAATTAAATTTAATTTAATCAAATATTTTTTTTCCATTTTCTTTCTGTTGGAAAGGGTTACAATAAATGTGGGTAACTAGTCACCATCAAGACCTTTTCGAAACCGTGAACAATTAGAAATTTTGAAACGGTAGTTGTATCGTTTTCGATTTAATAATAAATGCAGTCAGGCACATTTATGAAATTGCATCAGATGTTACTATATGTGCTTGGACGGCCGAAATGCCATTGCAACGCACCGGAGGTCCTGCTCTTGCAAAAAATAGAGACACATTTGAAATTATTTATTATATTTCCAATACTATGCTCTTTTTTACTAATACTTTAAAAAGGGGTAGTTATGGCTTTCTCATCCTTGGCGTTCAGGGTTGTGGTGTTAGAATTATGACTAACTCGCTGGTATCAGTATAAATGAACAATTAGATCTGGTCCTCTACCAAGGAAACGCCATGATACAAATGACAAGTGTTGCAAGCGGCATAAAGCACCACACTAACAAAGCAAACAAATCTCTTTCCACTATAAGTAGGTTATATGAAAATTACAAATTACTGCTTACGAATTTAGAGTGTGATCTATTTTCTTTGCCACGTGAGCATTAATGTTTGGGAGAATATGGCAAATCGCGAGATAAAAGTTTCATCGAAATAGGATAGTCTATAAAAATAGAAAATTTCTCCCTCTGTGGAATAAAGCGACCTTAATGGACAAGGAAGTAGGTCAACAGTGTTGTATTTATTATTGAACGGATCGCCTGGAAAAAACAACAATAACCCTTTACCATATACACCAAATCTGCAGCAGACGACTTTGAAAACAAAAACCTGAAAAATCTTCATAAAAGATAGCTTAATTGTTAAATAAAGTTGAGAACATGGTGGCCAAAGGGGAAATTGCTCATCATGAGTAATATCACGTTTGTCCACACTGTTTTCAAAAGTCGTCTGTTGCTATTGCGTCAAAATGCGTCTGTAGGTGGGAAACGGTTTACGTAATTATTTAAAAAAAAACCGCTTGTTCATCCTTACTAAGGAAATACAAATAGATAATGCTTTACAAAAGATTTCTTAACCTTTTCCCTCATATAGATGCTTTCTGACGCCTCTGTAGCAGACGGCTTTTTGAAAACATAGTGACAAAACAAGAAATTGCTTAAAACGAGCAATTTCTCCCTGTCACAATGTTTTCCACTTTTAGTCATAGGTTATCCATTCAATTATAGAGATTTTCTATTTTTTGACAAAATATGTTCAAAGTCGTCTGCTGCAAAATTATCATATGAGGAAAAGGGTTAAACCTTATATGTCTAATTATAGAACTAATTATTGAATAGTTCATGGTCAGATCACACTGTGCGAATGCGCTACCTCATCGGGTTCTACACTTGTCGCAAATTTACAACACTTGGCGTTTGGAGGGAGAGCGTCGCTCATTGACGCATTTCATATGTGCGGGTTGGCCTAGTCATCCGAGTCATCTATGAATATGGTATTCTATGTAGATAAAATACAGAACAGCACCATATTATTATATTATACTGGTATACCTACATAGGAAGGTTGCGTTGTCCAATGACATTCCTTAAAATGGTCGGTACTGTTGTGCCAAGGATCCTATTTGTGAAACGCCGATAAAAGCATTCACAATCGTCCAACAAATTGAATTAGCGACAGCGGGAGACCGAGAGACCTTATCAGCAGCAATTTGTGAATAGCCAAGCAGTTTTAATTACAGTTTGTATACCGTATTCATGATGCTGTAGTTCCGGGGTATTGGCCCTCATACAGATCAAGCTTATTCAGGGGCGTAGCTTTGCAATAATCAATGTGTAGGCCGTCTCGTGAGAAAATCAACATTGTGGACTCTGCGTAAAGTATCGACCCGGATCAGACTAAGCATGCTACACAGGCCTACCCGGATAGACACTTTTCGCCTCCTGTGAATGTTCTGTTTCAGGAATCACTACTCTATACATCTATCCCTCTAAGACGTAATGTGTCGGCCGGATCAGTCTGCGCGGACAGCGCAGGCTGATCTGGTCGATACATTACGCAGATGTATATCGCCGCAGCTGCATTTAGAGACATTTTGAGAGAAATGTGTAGGCACGTGCCTACAGTGCCTAAAGGGAGCTACGCCCCTGTTATTGATGGCAGTACTGATGTGAACTGTACGATCTTTGACTTTTCTACGTGCAAACGCATTTTGATGCATCAGCTGTACAAGTATTAAAAATATATTGTGGCAAAAGAAAAGAAATACTCGTCATGATCAATTTCTCATTTTGCCAAAATAATCTCAAATCTATTCGATAATTTTACTTTCTTTCAGAGAGAATGTCCATAGTTAAGCCAAAGGTATTTCAAAGTCGTCTGTGGCAGATTTGTTGTCTATGGACAAATGTTCAAATCTGCTTGAGGCCAAGAGTCAAGGAAATTGTGTTGATCACCCGGGCGTCCACTTTTCTAGCCACTACTCCACTTTCCATTAGTTAAACTAGCCTCTAATCCTCGTTCGCTTATTTCAAAACAAATTATTTGACCATATGACAGTGGTGTCAACGTTGAAAATCTCTACCAGAAACTACTAGCCCAATTTACAATTAGTTTCACAGGGAGGTACTTCGTGTGTTTCTCTAATAGTTTCATATTCTGACATAAACACGCACAGAACAGTTTAAACTAGGGACCTTAAAAAGGTGGTACTACTTAATCTGATGTCAGACCCCTATTCTACCAAGGCAATATGAGTCTAATGGAGTCCTCCAGAACATAGGTTCAAACGTTTTAATTTTTTGTTTTAACTATATCTAACGGTTAACTGTATAATCGGGGGGTAGCTTTTTAAAGGAAAAGGAAGATAAGAATTGCTTTGACCAACGTTTATCCAGATCATCATGCGAATCCTCGTGGTCCGCAGAATGGTCTTTTGTTTACACTGGTCGGAAATGCGCGCTTAGGTTTTTTATCGGGGGGCAGTCCCATTCATTTTTAGCAATGCTTTTGCTTTTGATAACAAATACTACAACTAAAACAAGCCTGACGCAGCTACGCGAACTTCAAGGGGGAAGTTACCAGTGGAATAATAATGGCTTGTAAGCCAAAGTCAGACAAAATCAATGACCCAAAACATTCTATGTTACGATACAACCACGATATTCAGAAATCATATTGTGAACACGTCAAGTGTATGACATTTCTGACAGCTCAGTTTCAGCAAAGACCTGCGTCTTTATTAGGAGAAATGAATGCACGACGACCAACTTTATGTTTACATATATTTATGTAATACATGTTCGTTCACTCTTCAAAGAGTTAACAGGCTTACGCGTATAGCCGAGCGGTAAGAATAAATGAGGAGCATTCAAAAGAAGATTGTAGAAGATTATTAAAAACACAAAAAAAAACATATAAGAGTGATCTTGGCGGAATGTACACGCATGCTTGCATTATTCTTGTTCCCCTTTCAATTCCAACATTCGCCGAGAAAATTCACACAGCAATGGGATCGGAACTATTTCCGTAAGACTTCCTTATCTCATACCGAAATATATTACTAGTGGGTTCTGCATGAAATGATTCAAAAACAGTTTATTAATAGCAAAACACTTTTATAATTGCTTTTTTTTTTTTGGTGAAGCGTATGCTTCTTTTATTTAAATGTATATACTATTTACAGCACATATATTTGTAAGTATAACTTTTATAAGTGCTGTTTTCAGTTTTGTGTACATTCTAAAAGGGATGGATATACTCAATTGTGACCATTCTTCGATATATAAAAAGGATTCCATATGTTGACTCAGAGAAAACCAAGATTGTGCGTTAAGTATCGATCCAGGTCAGCTTAAGCATGCCCTGCAGGCTAAACCGGAAAGAAACATTTCGCCTCCTGTGGATTGTTTCAGGAACCATTACTCTACTTGATACACCTATCCCCCTGAGACGGAATGTGTCGGCCCAGATTAGCCTGCGCGGAGTGTGCAAGATGATCTGAATCGTTACATTACACGGATTCCATAATGTTGGTTTTCTCGTGGAACGGCTCAAATGGTATTGCTTTACTTGTATTTGACACATTCTAACATATTTATGGAGGAATCTTTCCAAGCAACTATACATTGATTAGCAAACAATATAGAAAAGGTTAACAACATGAATGTGAAGGATATTCTTGCTATATATCGTTTGACATTGTTTAAAAATAGTTTTATCAGAAAGGTAAGCATATATATTGTTTACAGTGGCGAATGGCAGAATGTTGGTGCGTCCGTCTCATTGTCACCGTGTAATAGCATGTCTCTTTAACCCTTTCCCTCATACGACTATTCTGCAGCAGACGACTTTGAACACATTTTGTCAAAAAATGGAAAATCTCTATAATTAAATGGATAACCTATGACTAAAAGTGGAAAACATTGTGGCAAAAGGCGAAATTGCTCGTTTTGAGCAATTTCTTCTTTTGTCACTATGTTTTCAAAAAGCCGTATGCTGCAGAGGCGTCAGAAAGTGTCCATACATGTAGGAGGGAAAGGGTTAAATTAGACCATTTATATCGTAAAGGGATATATTTAGAGTTGACCTACTATTTCACAAACGTGACAAAAGTTCATGATATTTCTAAATTGTTGATAAATTAACCATGAACCGATGATATGCATATATGTAAAGATGTGCAGGCTTAAAGTAAAAAAAATCATAAATTACCGAGTAGGAAAGCAGTTTTTCACAATGGACAATTTAGTAATTAGAATGAAAATGTATAAACGCTAATGTCAAAGACATTTGGAAACTCATTTAAAAGACTGCTAACTCTACAACGATAACACTTAGATTTCGTACGACAATAGAGGTTATCAGACAGAAGTGTGATGATGTTCTGTTCTTTTCATTGATTTAGGGTACCTACGCAGTAATTAAATATTTATGGAACATGATACGCAAATGGTGAAACGAAACACTCACTTGTTACGAGCATTTGCCCGTATGCAACAGAGACTTAGGCTTTCGCTTGCAAAATACAAAATTATGTACAAGGCCACAAGTTGACTTATGTGTACATTTTAAATCAAGATCAGCCTGCGAATTCGCACAGTCTGATCAAGATATACACTGTTCTGTTATTACTTACACACGCGTGATGAAGGATCGAGTAGATATGAACCCATGGTGTTCAGAAATGCCATCATGAACATGTTTCTCTGCAAGGCCTAATTCCAGCTTAAGGGTCACATTTAACCCCCAGTGCGGTAGTAATCGTAAAGAAATACTGTTTATTGGCAATATACACCCGATAATTAAATAAACCCCAATAAAATAGCATCGACTGAACATATCTGGATTTCCTATTGTATTCCCTTATCTCTTTCTCACATACGTACGCTTTCTGAGGCATCTGAAGCAGACGACCTTTGAAAACATTATTGAAAAAGGAGAAATTGCTCATGATGAGCAATTTCTCCTTTAGCAACAACGTTTTCTACTCTTTTCAATTATTATACTGTTATTCATATAAATATTCCCCCTATATCTTCTTAGATAATTTCAAAGTCGTCTGCTTCAGATGTGTTGAATTCGAAAAGGCCCAACTCTAATGCAGCTGTACACAATTTTAACCAGTTTCCTCATACAGACACCTTGTGACGCCTCTACAGCAGACGATTTTTAAACACATTATGACAAAAGAAGAATGTTTAATCCTCTTTGTTGGCTACTCGATAGTTCATATTTACGACAGACAATCCCATATATGCAATAACTTGTCAAAACCCAAGGGATGATGATACCGGTTTGCGGTAATTCAGCGGGATAAGGGTTAATTACCCTCTATTTCTACTCTGATATTCAGTCGTACGTGTCTTTTTTCGTAGTTAAATGTGTCGACATGATGTTGCAAATGTGTTTTTGTTCCATCAACTAAATTACTAAACGCTATTCCAAAATACAACACGTTTGCAGCAAACGACTTTGAGGCATCGAGGTAAAAGTATTATGTCTAAAGAGAAAAATGAATTTCATGATTAGTAACTACTACTCCTTTTGCCACGAAATGTTCGTAAGTCGTCAGCTACAAATGCCTTAAAATATGACTGCATGTTGGAAAGTCCCGTGTTTTATTGACCGAACCGAGAACGAACAGAAAATATTACTTAGTTTTTTATTGACATTTAATTTTCTCGATATAATTAAGATTTTTTTTTTTTAAATTAATGTAAAATATCCTCTTTATGAGAATATGTAGATTTACGACGCTTTCATGCTAGTAGTTTAAACTGCTAAACCTGTTCTCGAATAAACATGAATTGCTGGTTTCGGATTACTAATTTACTATTTGCATTTAAAATGTCAGATTTCACATAACGATGAATGTGGAATACATGAGTCTGTAATCTAAATCATCTTTATTTGAACGGTGCTCCATGAAAACCAACATTAGCGTAATAATTACACGTGGAATCAAATATCTACCGAAACGTCCATGCTGTTTGATCCGAATAGAAACTGTATTTCAGATATGTCTTAGAACCCTCTATCTATTACCAGCAAACAGTGGAATGTCAGCTTAGAGTGCTGGGATATTCAGAGTATACTGGTCGCATTTTAGTAAAACGTGTGTTGTTTTTGTTCGCGAAACTACACTCACAACTCTGTACATGCTATGGTGTCTTTAGAGGCGTGATTGTCGTAAAACTGTTGATACAAACAAACATGGCAACATCTGTAAAACGGAAAGTACAGTCCAACTAGTGCTAAAGACCACATTGTAATAGCAATTCCCCGTCTATAACGGCTATATGTTCAGTTTCCCAAACACTCATTTTCTGTATAGACTACCTGTGACCAAAGCCTATGTTGTTTACTCACCATGGTTGGTCTTTAAATACAGGTGTGACTGTATAATCTTGATACAGAGCTGACAATATCGGAGTATAATTTAACATTGTAAGAGCTTGTTTTGAACAATTACTTCTTTCCCCAACCATGTTTTCAAAAGTCGTCTGATGAAAAAACACGTTAAAATTGATCTGAATACGATCTCAACATGATACCTCTATACCATGTTTATGCAACATTCTCTGCACCCTAACTTTCACAGTGCATTTACAGGAAGACACTAGAGAGCCATATGACTAGATAAGGGGAGTGAAATTGCCTTTTCCCCACAATATCTATCTCATAACTCAACCAAACCATATGTTGTGATACTGAAAAGAATCGTCAAAACGAGACGATTCTTTTGAGTACCAACAACATATGGTTTGAGTGTCAAATAAGGATTATAGAACATGAAAAACGCCCTTTATTTAAAGCTCTGTCAGACATGTTAAATAGTTTGACAGTGGAAGTAATTGTTTTTTGCATTTTTGCGCTCAGGGTTGCGGGGAAAGCTTTATGTTGTGGCTGATGAATCGATGTCAGGATTAATGATACCCGTAGTACCGGTAATTTACGGTATAAATATTTGAATGTATCGCTCTGACTAGATAAGGGGAGTAAACTTGTCTTTTCCCCACAATATCTATCATATAACTCCACCAAACCCTATGTTGTTGTCCTGAAAAGAATTGTCTTAACGAGACGATTCTTTTGAGTACCAACAACATATGGTTTGAGTGTCAAATAAGGATTTTAGAACATGAAAAACGCCCTGTATCTAAAGCTCTGTCAGACATGCAAAACAGTTTGACAGTGGAAGTAATTGTGTTCGCATTTTGCGCTCAGGGTTGCGGCGAAAGCTTTATGTTGTGGCTGATGAATCGATGTCAGGATTAATGATACCCATATTACCGGTAATCTACGGTATAAATATTTGAAAGTATCACTCTGACTAGATAAGGGGAGTAAACTTGTCTTTTCCCCCACAATATCTATCTCATAACTCAACCAAACCCTATGTTGTGTGTACTAAAAAGAATCGTCTCACTGAGACGATTCTTTTGAGTACCAACAACATATGGTTTGAGTGTCAAATAAGGATTTTAGAACACATTTTTTATTGTATCGCTCTTCTTGCAGAACAGTTGATTAATTGGGGCTTAACACCGTTTTCAACAAATTCTCACTCATATCACGGGAGCCAGTTCAGCTACTCATGTGTTTCCAAGCCTTTTCACACAAGAACTCCACACATCATATTTTCAAAGCATCAGGCTGCTTTTCCATATAGGCTGTTAGCCCATTGGTGGAAGACGAATACCGCTGGTCAAATTGACTTTTTTTAAACGTCGGAAAGAGTGTTGGCCGAGCAAGGGTTTGAACTCAAAAACCCTGGATTGATAGCTACAGACTGAGCTACCAGCTCTCGACTCACAGAACAGACAATAACACATATCACAATGTATCGCGGATACAAACTGATTATAAGGACAATGCATTCGAACCAGTCATCGTTTACGTTATCGGCCGGCTTCCGGGAAGATCATCTTTTACATATTTGTGGCTAGTGTAGATATATTTTAAAACTTGAACACACAGACAATCTGATCCATATACACACACTTTGTCTGTGACCAATATGCGAACAGTGCAGAGTCGGACCAATCTGCACAGAGGCCCAGATGCGCAGGTCGACCTGGGTCCACACAGTTAAACAATTCCCCTGTGGTTCGTTTTCCTACACCAGGACACATTTAGAGCATCACGAATACACAGCGAGAGTCATAAAGGAGAGAATTGTGATGGAAATCATCGCCCGCTGCGTCCAACAAATGAATTGTTCAATAGTCGAACAGATTTCAATTCCAGCCGTAATCATCCCTCCTAACGCTGTGTGCCGTCGATCGATTGATTGGTGAAACAACATTGCTCCGAGTGATTAGAACGTTTTATTCATCAGTTGTTCTTATTTAGCGATCGTTATGTTGGTTCTCATCAATTTCCCACCACACACGGTTTGTTTATTTATTGCTCCCTTTATTTTAATGCATCTTTCTTTCTTTTTATTGCCTCTGCAGCACCCTACTCATGAAAACATTGTGACAAAAGGAGAAATTGCTCAAAATGAGTCACTTCTCCCTTTTCCTTTTTTATTTTGTTCAGTAGTTATACTTTTATTAATAAAGACTGACACTCATTTTGCCAATATGTTTTCATAGTCGTCCGAAACAGGTTTGTTGTATGTGGAAAAGGGTTCATCTTTAAGAAGTGAACAGACTAACAGCGAAGCAACAGTCCTGAAGATAGACCACTGCCCATCGATTAGAAAAGGTACACGTTGTCCTTGAGGAAACAGTGTTTATCAAGATCAGCCTGTACAACCGCACGTCTGATCCAGATCAAGATTGAGTTGGCATATTAATAGCATAAACGTGTTAAAAGCTTCTGGCAATGTACACTCTCATGTACAGGATGACCTGTAGCTACATTGTTTCATAATGCCTACTTGTACCTGTTTTACATGCACCGACTTTTATCGTTTTGATTGGAAGCCAGGTTGTAGGAAATCAAACTGGCCGAGCAGTAGAGCTCGTTCTGCTGTAAAGCTTACTAGCGGAACAGATGCAAATTGTTCTCCTTCAAGCAGAATTAATCTGTCCGTTTGGCCACTTTATCGCGATACAGATATCCATCAAATAACAGTTATCGCTTGTCTTAGTCTATATCAGATGTCAGCATTATAAACATTTTAAATCGTTACTAAATGCTGAAAGATATCTATTAATTGACATACTATTTAAATAAAGACACAGATGCCATTACATTACAGAGACAGTCATACGTCGAAGAATCTTAGTTTGGACCAACTGGTTGCAATTAAAGCGGATAGTGGCAATCTGCTTGTGGAACAACCGGTTTAAGCTATAGGGGATAGAGACAATATTTGTGTCGACCAAATAGTTGAAGGTAAAGGGAAAAGAGTCAACATGTTTGAAGACCAAAGGGTTGAAGCTATTAAAGGATATAGAAACAACCGTTTTTAGGACCAACACGTTGAAGCTAAATGCTATAAGGACATTCTGTATGAGAACTAAACGGTTGAACCTTGAGGTAATAAAGACAACCCTTTAAAGGGAACAGACCCAACCTTTGTGAGGACCAGCCGGTTAAGGCTAAAGGTAATAGAGACAACCTTCTTTTGGTCCAACTGGTTGAAGCTAAAGGGACTAGAGACAACCTTCTTTTAGACCAACCGGTTGAAGCTAAAGGGATTAGAGACAACCGTTTTTTGGACCAACTGGTTGGAGCTAAAGGGAATAGAGACAAACTTCTTCTGAACCAACTGGTTGAAGCTAAAGAGAATAGAAACAACCTTCTTTTGGACCAACCAGTTGAAGCTAAGGGGAATAGAGGCAACCTTCTTTTGGACCAATCGGTCAAAGCTAAAGGGAATAGAGACAACTTGTTTAATGACCAACCGGATAAAGTTAAAGGGAATATGTATAACCATTATCTGGACCAACCGGTTGAAGTTAAGGGGATTAAAGACAATCTGTTAGAGGATCAACCGGATAAAGTTAAAGGGGGTATATATAATCTTTTTGAGGGCCAACCGGTTAAAGTTAAATGGAATAGAAACGTTTTTGAGGACCAACCTGTAGAAGCTAAAGGAATTAGAGACACTCTTTTTAAGGACCAACCTATAGAAGCTAAAGGGAATAAAGACAACCTTTGTGTAGGACCAACCTCTAGAAGCTAAAGGGAACAGAGACAACCTTTTGAGGACCAACCTGTAAAAGCTAAATGGAATAGAAACAACCCTTTTGAGGACCAACCTCTAGAAGCTAAAGGGAATAGAGACAACCTATTTGAGGACCAACCTGTAGAAGCTAAATGGAATAGAAACAACCTTTTTGAGGACCAACCTGTAGAAGCTAAAGGTAATAAAGATAACCTTTTTTGAGGAACAACCTGTAGAAGCTAAAGGGAATATAGACAACGTTTTTGAGGACCAACCTGTAGAATCAAAAGGTAATAAAGACAACCTTTTTTAGGACCAACCTGTAGAAGCTATAGGTAATAAAGATAACCATTTTAAGGATCAACCTGTAGAAGCTAAAGGGAATATAGACGATATTTTAATGAGCACCCTGTAGAAGCTAAAGGGAATATAGACGATATTTTAAGGATCAACTTGTAGAAGCTAAAGGGTATAGAGACAAATAAATTGTGGACCAACCGGTTAAAGTTAAAGGGAATAGAGACAACGTTTTTGATGACCAACCTGTAGAAGCTAAAGGGAATAAAGACAACCTTTTTGAGGACCAACCTGTAGAAGCTAAATGGAACAAAGACAACCTTTTTGGGGACCAACCTGTAGAATCTAAAGGGAATATAGACGATCTTTTAAGGATCAATCTGCAGAAGCTAAAGGGAATAAAAACAATGTTTTTTAGGACCAACCTGTAGAAGCTAAAGGGAATAAAGACAATCTTTTGAAGATCAACCTGTAGAAGGTTATAGAGACAAAAGAATGTGGGGGCCAACCCGTTAAAGTTAAAGGGAATAGAGACAACGTTTTTGTGGACCAACCTGTAGAATCTAAAGGGTATAGAGACAACGTTTTTGAGGACCAACCTGTAGAATCTAAAGGGTATAGAGACAACGTTTTTGTGGACCAACCTGTAGAATCTAAAGGGTATAGAGACAACGTTTTTGAGGACCAACCTGTAGAATCTAAAGGGTATAGAGACAACGTTTTTGAGGACCAACCTGTAGAATCTAAAGGGAACAGAGACAACGTTTGTAAGGACCAACCTGTAGAATCTAAAAGGAATAGAGACAACGTTTTTGAGGACCAACCTGTAGGATCTAAAGGGTATAGAGACAACATTTTTGTGGACCAACCTGTAGAATCTAAAGGGTATAGAGACAACGTTTTTGAGGACCAACCTGTAGAAGCTAAAGAGAATAGAGACAACCTTTTTGAGGACCAACCGGTTGTGGCTATAAGGAATAGAGATAACCTTTTTCAGGACCAACCAGTTATAGCTTTAGGGTATAGAGACACCATTTTTGAGGACCAACCGGTTTTACCTTTAAGACTAAGAAAGTTGTTTGCGTATTATTTATATATTGATTCAAAACATATAGTTTAATTGGTCTGCTGTAGACTTTACGAATATAAATTGTATATTAACTTAACTATGAATATTGTCAGGATAAAACACTTCTCCGCCGTCGTTACGTCCAAAATTGAATGCCTCGAACTACGGATAGTTCGAACTATTTTTGTTGGGGCCTGCGAGTTCGAGCCAACGACGTTTGACTGTATTTACTATAATTATATGCGATATTGTCTTTTACCAATCTAGTCGCCTTTGCTGGTTTATGCAAAACGTACTATAGTACACCAGGTACCAGTCCAGTGTCAAAATACATAAAGCAACCTTTGCATACACCGAAATTATAATGTAATCACTCATGATCAGCAATTTCACCTTTGGCCATACTGTTTTCAATAGTCGTCTGCTGCTATTGTGTCAAAATGCGTCTGCTGACGGGAAATTTTAAAACAGTTTAAACAGTTATATGGACCTAATAAACACGAATATATTTTTCTCGCAAACATCGACCTTAACATTTGAAGACAAAACTGCTCACAACAACGCTTTTCTGGTGTATTCAACGATTAAATTGTTTCACATTTACTACCACTGCGTTCAATGACATTTTATGGTAGCCAATCAACTGTAGTCAATCAACCAATCAAATTTCAGGTTTGTCACTTCTAGTACGAATCGTTACAAAACGTGAGCTACCACCAAACTGCTATACTTATTAACACGAGCCTGTTTGACATATAAATATTAGTTCAATTACCTCTGAACTTTGATATCCTATCGTGCCAAAATAATTAACCAATTACGCCGTCCATCTAAATAAAGATCAAGAGAGTAAACCCTTTGCCAAATACAATTTTGCATCAGACGCCTTGGAAAACATCAAGATCAAACTTTTGAAAATCTCTATCAATGAATGTATAACTATTGAAAAGAACTGAAATCGCTCTGATAAAAGGAGAAATTGTTCGTATTGAGCAATTTCTCATTTTGTCACAGTGTTTTAAAAAGAAGTCTGCACGGAAGGCGTACAAGAACATCTTAATATGGGAAAGGGTTAATGTAAGTGAAGTTTTCAGTACTATACTTAGAAATCTACGTCATCATGCAGCAAACAAACACTGTAAATAATACCGATTGTATTCACGTGATTCTTTCAAGAATAAACTTGGTGATAAAGGAAGGCCTTTCACACGAAATGTTCCACCAGGGTTAATAACACACAACACAACTCTTTCCCGCATCCAATACATCGACAACAGCGGACTTTGAAAACATTTACTGTTTATAGAAATGGATGAAATAGTTAATTAATAGAGTCGAACATATTGTGGCACAAAGAGGAGTTGTTCATTGTGAGCAAATTCTAAGGTTTGCTAAAAGGTTTTCAACGCTTTTATGCTGCAGATGCATTAAACTTCGTCTGTTTGTGGGTTAAGCCTTTCCCACATATAGACGCTTTCTGACGCCTCTACAACATACGACTTTTGAAAACGACCAATTTCTGTTTTTGCCATAGTGATTTCAACTTTATTCAATTATTATATCATTATTTATTAAGATTTATCACATTTTGACAAATATTTTTAAGTCGTCTTCTGCAGATTTGCTGTATATGGGAAATGGTTAATGAATTAACTCTTTTGATGCCAACTTAAAGGCTTCTGCGAAAAGTGCAGATTCAGGTGAGACAGCTCATTGTTAAGTAACTATATAAACCTACACAGGCTTCGGACACTCACTGTCATTATGAATCAGTTATGAGTTGTGTTGTGTGTTATTAACCCTGGTGGAACATTTCGTGTGAAAGGCCTTCCTTTATCACCAAGTTTATTCTTGAAAGAATCACGTGAATACAATCGGTATTATTTACAGTGGTTGTTTGCTGCATGATGGGTATATTAGATCGGATACAAGCATTGTCATGTGATACATAGAAATATATATCTTTTCGACACAATAAATACACCATGTTTGTCTTTTTGGAGAACAGCTTAAATCAATCAATCTTGTTTATGCATACACATCAATTATTCAGTTCATCAATATATATTTATCCTTTCTTTTGAACTCTTTATCACATAAGCCTACCTGTTATCTGCAACATCCTGGATTAATTAATCATACTAAACAAATATTGTTTGATCAAACGACACAAGAAAATGCACCATGTTCGACGCTACATGAAAAGCTCAACGGTTCAAATATCAGAAAATGTGTAGCTTTACACCGTGTACTTAGATTAGTTAGCTGCGCCAGGGACGTAGAGAAGTCTTATCTATGACTTTGGCTGCGCGAGAGCAGTTTGTAAGACAAGAAAGAATGGGCGATAGAAGACATACATGTGTGTATAAGTCAGATGTAAACAGGTTAAATTTGAAAAAGAACATTTTTGTTTGTAAAAGCAGCGCGTGTAGATCAATTATGAATTATTACTTCATTAAGTGTTTTCGATGGGCTTTAACATAAAAAGATAAGACGTTCGTCTTCAATGCCTTTCATCTATGATTGCGTTAAATGATTATTTAACCTTTAATTTCAAACCAAACATACACATTTGATTAATACGAATATTAGATGTAGCTACATATCGAGGGCTTGGCGTAAAACAGTTGTAACTAAAAACCTTTTTTGATAACCCTGATTTAGGGGCAATTTTAACCCCTTTGTAAACAATGCAAATTTAGGTTCCATTGCTCAGAACGACAAATGGCACCTAAATTTCCAATGTTTACCAAGACAAATTATTTAACGCTTATGAAGACTTTATGGCGGGGTGATTTACCTTGGTAAAAAAATACCAATTTTAATTACAACCATTTCACGCAAAGCCCTCGATATAACCTTTATTGACTTATTGACTGTTACGTCGTTAACTTAAACCATAATGAGGCAACTACTTCAAGGCTATGTATTTCTTAGATTAACGCTGGCTAAATTAACACGATCACTGACGTACATCTTTCATCTACATGGCAGCTTTACTTTTTATTATATGAAGGAATTTAAAATAGAATGCCGTGGGGGAGTAAACTACGAATCAGACTGTAACACACTATTCGTCTACCAACTATTTTTTAAATCTCTTTGAGACACAAAAGAAGATCCCTGTTTTTCTTATTTATGTTTAATAATGTATCGAGGGCTTGGCGTGAAACGGTTGTAACTAAAATTGATATTTTAATACCAAGGTTAATCACCTCGCCATAAAGTCTTTATAAGCTTTAAATCATTTGTCTAGGTAAACATTGCAAATTTAGGTGTCATTGCTCGTTCTGAGCAATGGCACCTAAAATTGCATTGTTTACAAAGGGGTAAAAATTGCCCCTAAACCAGGGTTTTCAAAGTAGGTTTTTAGTTACAACCGTTTTACACCAAGCCCTCGGTATCTGATTCCGACGTTTTTTGACGTCTCTTCAGCAGAAATGTCATGAAAACATTGAGCATAAAAGAGAAATTGCTCAAAATAAATGTTCTCCATTCCCTGCCATGTGTGTAACTCAAATTCTAATGTTTCATTTCAGTATATATTACAAGTTATACAAAGCTGACTTACACACAGGACGATCTTTAATACTTCATGTCAGTTAAAATAATACCGTATATCGAGGGCTTGGCGTGAAACGGTTGTAACTAAAATTGGTATTTTTTTACCAAGGTTAATCACATCGCCATAAAGTTTTTATAAGCGTTGAATAATTTTTCTTGGTAAACAATGGAAATTTAGGTGCCATTGCTCGTTCTGAGCAATGGCACCTAAATTTGCATTGTTTACAAAGTGGTAAAAATTGCCCCTAAACCAGGGTTTTCAAAAAAATAATATAATATAAATATAATTTATTCAGTTTCCTTTTTTAGTTTATTTATTTATCCTGACACCAGCTAGTCCCGAGTGTCAGGGAGGGAAACCCATTATACCATTTTTAAAATATTTGGTATGACCCCGCCGGGGATCACACCCACGACCTTCCGAATCAGAGACGGACACTTTACTGAGACCAGAATATAAACCCGTCCCACGAGAAAACCAACAGTGTGGACTCTGCGTAAAGTATCGACACGGATCAGCCTAAGCATGCCGCGCAGACTAACCCTGACAGATACTTTTCGCTTCATGTGTAGTTCCTGTTTCAGGAATCCTTCCGACGTTTTTTGACGTCTCTTCAGCAGAAATGTCATGAAAACATTGAGCATAAAAGAGAAATTGCTCAAAATAAATGTTCTCCATTCCCTGCCATGTGTGTAACTCAAATTCTAATGTTTCATTTCAGTATATATTACAAGTTATACAAAGCTGACTTACACACAGGACGATCTTTAATACTTCATGTCAGTTAAAATAATACCGTATATCGAGGGCTTGGCGTGAAACGGTTGTAACTAAAATTGGTATTTTTTTACCAAGGTTAATCACATCGCCATAAAGTTTTTATAAGCGTTGAATAATTTTTCTTGGTAAACAATGGAAATTTAGGTGCCATTGCTCGTTCTGAGCAATGGCACCTAAATTTGCATTGTTTACAAAGTGGTAAAAATTGCCCCTAAACCAGGGTTTTTCAAAAAAATAATATAATATAAATATAATTTATTCAGTTTCCTTTTTTAGTTTATTTATTTATCCTGACACCAGCTAGTCCCGAGTGTCAAGGAGGGAAACCCATTATACCATTTTTAAAATATTTGGTATGACCCCGCCGGGGATCACACCCACGACCTTCCGAATCAGAGACGGACACTTTACTGAGACCAGAATATAAACCCGTCCCACGAGAAAACCAACAGTGTGGACTCTGCGTAAAGTATCGACACGGATCAGCCTAAGCATGCCGCGCAGACTAACCCTGACAGATACTTTTCGCTTCATGTGTAGTTCCTGTTTCAGGAATCCTTCCTCTATATCTCTATTCCCCTTAAACGGAATGTGTCGGCCCGGATTAGCATGCACGGACCTCTCGCGGACGGTTCATATATATGCGTTCGACCACGTGGAGCCGTCATACCCAATGAAGCAATTTCATGTTTATGCAGATTTTGCTACAAGATAGAAATTGCAGTCAACAGCCGCGTCATTTACTGGCGACTCACTCCAGTCAAAAACGACAATAACATAAACTTGTTTTAGCCCACATTAATCGAATATGCACAGACGAATTTGAATACATCTACATAAATATATTGAAAATCCTTAATTATATAAATGGAAGTGAAATTATTGCATATTGTTGAAAACATTATGGCCGGAGGAGATTTTGAAATTAATTTGTGGACGATATAGAGCGTGTGGGGATGTACGTTAATTTCAACAGACTTAAATGATACTAATGGCTTTCCGTTCTTGGCGCTCTGGATTGTAGGGTTAGCATCATGATTGACTCGCTGGTGTCAGGATAAAAGTATCAGTAGTACTGGTAACTAACCCAGGAAAGGTCATGATGTTAGTGAAAAAGTATTGAAAACGGCATAAAACACAATTAAAACGATCTAAGCGGATAGATACGACTTCTTTTCGAATATGGTAATGCACCCGTTCCCTTCCATTCACATCATGTTTTCGAATTTGAGAACTTCCATCCACATCACTGATTGCCGATACACTAGGAGATGTTTCCCTCAATGTAGCTCCTTGATTAGACTTGACGTTGATGATTAACAAATTAGTATGCTTCTATTACACAGGACGTAAACACGTGCATTAGAATGCAGATAAATCAAGCGATGCATACTTTGCGCTTCCGCAGTTACGCTCTCTATTACAATCGATGTTGTTGGATTTGTTTCCATATACATGTATACCTATTTATATATTTTATATAATGTAATGACGCATTTCCTTGTTAATATTGTACAAAGCTGCATGAACCTACATTGTATGTGTTCAAACCAGTCTTCTTCTTCTTCTTCATCATCATCATCATCTTCTTCTTCTTCTTCATCATCATCATCATCTTCTTCTTCTTCTTCTTCTTCTTCTTCTTCTTCTTCTTCTTCTTCTTCTTCTTTCTTCTTCTTCTTCTTCTTCTTCTTCTTCTTTTTCTTCTTCTTCTTCTTCTTCTTCTTCTTCTTCTTCTTCTTCTTCTTCTTCTTCTTCTTCTTCTTCTTCTTCTTCTTCTTCTTCTTCTTCTTCTTCTTATACATGAAGATGTTTACTTCATCATCTTCTTCTTCTTCTTCATCATCTTCTTCTTCTTCTTCTTCTTCTTCTTCTTCTTCTTCTTCTTCTTCTTCTTCTTCTTCTTCTTCTTCTTCTTCTTCTTCTTCTTCTTCTTCTTCTTCTTCTTCTTCATCATCTTCTTCTTCTTCTTCTTCTTCTTCTTCTTCTTCTTCTTCTTCTTCTTCTTCTTCTTCTTCTTCTTCTTCTTCTTCTTCTTCTTCTTCTTCTTCTTCTTTCTTCTTCTTCTTCTTCTTCTTCTTATACATGTATCCGAACAGAACGTGCACGTACATGTTTACGTATTCAAGCGAGTTAGAAGCTTTTGCCAACTTCTGTTGACTCGAATATGATGCAATAGTATTAGATGTACATACTGATCCGAGCTACACTGTTAATAAAAGCCAACTTGTACATCTTTCCATGGACAGGCTCCATAGGAAACATCAGACAAAATGGGGTCTTCTAGCATTCCCGTAAAGGAACATGACGTCTATCTACCCCGTAAGATTAAATAACAGTATGGGTACAAATAAAAGGTTGTTTTATATCATAATCCATACAAGTTCTAATCTAGTTCATATGGAATACCCGA
>JASEVX010000004.1:72203165-72326555 GCA_031761405.1 Serripes groenlandicus | reverse complement strand
GCCGCGCAGGCTTACTCGGATAGACATTTGTTTTCGCTGTTTCAGGAATCAGTACTCTATACCTCTACCACCCCCCCCCCCCCGCCCCCCCCCCCCCCCCTCCCCCCAGACGAAATGTTGGTCCGGCGGATCAGTCTGCACAGACTGCGCAGGTTGATCTGTGTTGATATATTAGGCAGAGGCCATAATGTTGGTTTTCTCACTGGACGGCTCATTTGTGTATGAAATTCCACACGACTTTCATCTTCAATTAAGTATAGTGTAGACGCCGTTTAGCCTGCACATTCGCTCAGTCTAATCCTCGACTATATTATCGCTACTCATCCATAAATATTGATCAAGACCCTGTCTATCTATATGAAATTACGAAAAACCACAGTTACTTATACTTGTTAAATAGCTTCGTTATATCCTTGACCTACTTTAGTCTCAAATATAAGAGAATCTAATGATATTTCCAGAATACAAATGTCAGGAATAATTACTCACGTGACAGTATGTTCGGCCAATATCGGTAATTTACGTGACATTGACGAATGACCTGTAAATTTCGAGTTTCTGATGCCGGATAGTTACCGGATAAAACAAATATCTGAGTTGGAGTAATTATACACGGGCATACAGAGATACATAAACCCTTGTTTTTTTTCATATATTTTGAATGTTCGTATATCGAGGGCTTGGTGTGAAACAGTTGTAACTAAAATCGGTATTTTTTACCAAGTTTAATCACCAGGCCATGAAGTCTTTATAAGCGTTAAATCATTTTTCTTAGAAAACAATGGAAATTTAGATGCCATTGCTCGTTCTGTGCAATGGCACCTAAATTTGCATTGTTTTACAAAGGGGTAAAACTTGCCCCATAACCAGATTTTTCAAGATAGGTTTTTAGTTACAACTGTTTCACGCCAAGCCCTCGATATGCATGTAAGGACTTGTACAACAGAAGGGGGTGATGATGACGGTATGAGGAATTCAGCGTGATAAGGGTTAATACTAATTAAAAAATACCACTTTCTAATGTGTGAAATAACTTGTTAAATGCAAGGTTGGCGATACCAGTTTCGGGAATCCAACATGGAAAGGAATACAGAAACAGTTACGTTCTCTGTATAATGTTAAATATCGTCTTTTTGTTGAGAATGATACGCATTGATTTCCTCTAATGAGAAACGAAACAATTAGCACGGCATGTCGAATTCAATTGAGATAAAACCGTTTGTATTTTATTTATTTTTTCGGTTTTCTATAGCTATTAGATAAAAAAAAAGCACAGTAGAATTGTTTTGATATAATGTAAACTGCACGAATCATACCAACGTATCATGTTTGCGATACGATCATCCTGTTATTTTTAGTTGTACGATCAAAAACGAAATGGGCTTCAAGTGGTTCCATTTCTGCTTTCGTTAGACTTAAACCTACTTCTAATACGCGATATTAACCATTTCCCCTCATACAACAAATATGCAGCAGACGACTGTAAAAGAATCTCGGGAAAAACATAAAAGTAGATTATACTTTCTAGTATGAGCCGTTCCACGAGAAAACCAACATTATGGACTCTGTGTTAGGTATCGACCCAGATCAGCCTGCACAGTCCGCGCAGGCTAATCCAGACCAACACATTCCGTCTCTGGGAGATAGAGGTATAGAGTAATTATTCCTGAAACAGAAAATCCACAGGTGGCGAAAAGTATCTGTCCGGGTTAGCCTGCGCGGCATGCTTAGCCTGATCCGGGTCGATATTTTACGAACAATCCATAATGTTGGTTTTTTCGTGGAACGGCTCATATATGCAGCAGACGACTGTAAAAGATTCTCGGCAAAAACATACAAAACAAATAACTATTAATGAAATAAGCTGAGCACAGTGTGTCAAACGAAGAAATCATACATTCATATCTAGTGATTTTTCATGTGTACACACTGTGTTCAGCTAATTTAGCCGAAAACATAGTGGCAAAAGAAGAAAGTGTTTATTATGTGTTTATTATTTATCCTTATTGCCTCACTATTTTCAAAAGCTATCTGCTGGAGATGCGTCGGAATGCGTCTGCAAGTAGGAAAGTGTTTTTACTCCAGGAAAACAAACATTCACGTAATTATTACACGAGTGGAAAATGACCTGCCTACTACATTTATACGATAAAGCAGCCAAAGAGATACCCCTTTACCCGAAGCTTCTTGAACATATTTTATGACTAACTCTCGAATAGAACAGAGTCATATCAGACTGCACGGATGCGCATGCAGATAAGGCCCCCGCCAACTATATCACAGTAGGGTTTCTCAGTGCGATTCTCATTTCATACCATGCTAAATACAAGTCTACACCACTAGCATCTAATGTCAGCCTGTAATTCGTATTGTCTTATTCCTCGTTAGCATTATTTCTTACGCATTTATTACGATCAGAGGACTAGAATAAGGACGAGTGAACTGGTCTTTCCCCATCCATATCTCTCTTATGACTCCACTAAAACCCATGTTGTGGGTTACTCAAAAGAATCGTCTCACTGAGACGATTCTTTGAGTACCCACAACATAGGGATTGAGGGTCAAATAAGGATCAGGGACTGTGAAATTCTCTTCTTTTATCTAGAGCTCTGTGCAACGATACATGTTCATGTGCAAGAACATGCCAAAGTTCAAACGTGGTGAAACCAGTTGCACTACTTCAATAAACTAAGGATCCGTTTGATCCAAGATATGAAGCCCAGTGTTCCTGAATGTGGACAAGTTTAACCCTTTCCAACATACAACAATTTAGACGACTTTAAAAACATACCCGAACATTTGTTGAAACTCCCTTTTAAATGAAAGTACAATAATTGAATATAGGTGAAAACATGGTGACAGAAGGAGAAAATGCTTTCAAAAAGCCGCCTGCTACAGAGGCGTCAGAAAGCGTCTATATGAGGGAAATGGTTAAGAAATGTTTTCAGTGGTTTGATTTAATTTGTTTTTTTCACCGTTTTCAACAGCTAAGGACAGAAGAGATGGGCCCACACCTTATAGTCTATTATATTTACATCGACGGATTTAACAAGTTTAATGTTTGAGACCAATACCACCCCACCAACTGGAGCTCAAAAGCTGCATTTACTCCAATCGTTCAAACCCATTCAGCCGACTCTTACGGTCCAAGCAAAGGTCAGACTGTGACTGCCATTCTTTTTAAGTATCCCCAGGCACAGAGGACACTATTCATTGTTACATTGCCTTCAGAACGGAATCTCCTTTTAAGGTTACAATACACCAAAACAAATCCTTCTTTGTTTCTATGTAAATCGACCAGTTTCAGTCCTCAATTGTCACACTTTCTAAGCGTTTCTCATGTAGAACACCATATATCATTGAAAAGAGTTAACTCCTAGCTTTAAAACAATCCAAAGACAATGTGGGGTCATGCATTATGCAAGCAAGAACTCGCCAGTCGAAAATGTTAACTGTCATTTTGGACTTTCACTTTCAAACAAGGTCAAAATACTAAAAGTGATCAAATGAATAATGTCCAGTGCATCAGTTTCACAATGCATTCAAACTCAATGTCATATATTCAATACATTATGGTGATGGTATACACTCATTTCTACGCAAACAAAGTTTTTTTTAGAGACTATAGTACTGTAGATCAGCAAGTCAGCGGATGTATTTAGCGTAATTTGACCTTAAGGGCCGCGTCTGGCAAATAAGTTTATGTTGCATCTACGTAAAGCGAACATTTAGAAGAGACTGTGCATATGTACAGTTTTGCCAGATCCTCCTCTGTCCGTTTGCCTTCAAAATAACCCTATAATATGAGCCACTGCATTAGACAATATACTCGCTGGTACCTCTGAACAGTGTAGGTTCAGATCACTTTGTCCGCCTGCTCAGTCTTATCAGAACCCGCACAAATTATCAGAATATTCAGCTTTCAAGAGTGAGTTATATGTAATCAGTTTATATATTGATCAGACTGTGCGGATGAACAGATTGATCCGCATATATCCTGGTCACAAAAGCAAACTTGAACCTGTTCCCGTGCACGGGCTATTATTGTCAGGTTGATTTTGGGGCGGGGGGTGGGGGTCATATTGAACATTGTTTAAGGCACAGGTGCGTTCGTTTTACTCTACAATTTCCCCTCATGGTTTACCAATGGCAGACAATGATGACACCAAACGTAGCCTTGTAACGTGTTGGTCTTCTGTATCAGTTTGATAAAAGGGTGTCATCTGCAAACGGTTTTTGAGCCGCGTCTGGATCTTAATCAGTGTCCGTAACGAGATCGGTATATAATCGGACAGTGAAGACTCGGGTGAGATAGTTTCTAACGGGAGACTGCAGGGGCGTAGCTCCCTTTAGGCACTGTAGGCACGTGCCTACACATTTTTTCTCAAAATGCCCCAAAATGCAGCTGCGGCGATATAGGACTACATCTGCGTAATGTATCGACCAGATCAGCCTGCGCTATCCGCGCGGACTGATCCGGCCGACACATTCCGTCTTAGGGGGATATATGTATTTAGTAGTTATTCCTGAAACCGAAAATCCACAGGAGGCGAAAAGTGTCTATCCGGGTAGGCCTGTGTGGCATGTTTAGGCTGATCCGGGTCGATACTTTACGCAGAGTCCACTATGTTGATTTTCTCAAGAGACGGCCTACACATTGATTATTGCAAAGCTACGCCCCATGGACTGAACGTGTAGCTCCAGATGTGTATATATACTCGTACATATCCATCTATATATGATATCAAAACGGAGATACATTAAGACCCTAAATGGCTCGGTCTTAAAACCTTTTGGGAAGACCTTTTTTATAATGTATCATTACTGTCTATTGCGTCGGGTCATTATAACGGATCCTTGCTTGTACAACAAAACCCGCGTTCACCGACTATATAATGCTGCATATCGATGGAAAATTAACACACACTGTTTAGAGATATAGAGATATGTATAGAGAATATTATGTCCCTGATGTAAGATATGAACTTTATCTGACGAGGTTGACAGAATTGATAATTGTCGAGCCTTTGACGAGACAATTAACTTTCTCACAGCCGTGTCTGATAAAGTTTATGTCGAAAGTCAGGGACGTAATATTCTATTTATCTTGCATGTAAAATTATGTTTTCAGGTAAATCTACACTCATTCTTACTAGTTTTAAGAAATAGCATTCACAATAACATAAAATACGCGCCGAATTACATTGTGTACACACGTCATACGGAAGCTAAAGAGTTCTGACCGAAACAGAAAATCCACAAGAATTGACCGGTTTAGCCTGGGCGGCATGCTTAGGTTGATGCAAGTCGATACTTTTCGCAGTTGGCTTTCTGGTGGAACGGCTTATTTATATTTCAGAAAAGTAGTTCCAGCGATTACGTCATTTCTAAAAATAAGTAGAGTGATAAAGATAAAAGTTTATCTTACCAGTAGACATGTAAACAAAAGGTTTATCATACCGTCACGTAATCTGCTCATTGCATGATAAAACAAAATATGTCGTTATTCTTTATTGCTGCGCCAGCACAGCAGTTGCACACATGCTCTCTCGTTCGTTTATGTGTTGACAACTTATTTAAAACATAATCACAAACATGGACTGATAACATTGTAAATAATAAGCACACCATGATGATAAGGACCAGAAATACAAGTCTTTGATATTTCAGAATGTTATCTTCCATCATGATGAAGACAAAAGCCATTAATCAGGAGAGACAGTCTTAAATAGCCACATACATAATTGTAGCTTATATCTTCGTTCATTCTCCGGCAATAAAAAGGTCAAATGACAATGTCCTGATTGTTGTTGAACATCGAGTTTGTCTGAGGATCGCATGAACATATCATTAAGAACCGTTGACGTTGATGCGGTCGATTTAACCCTTTCCCACATACAACAATTCTGCAGTCAGGGGCGTAGCTCCCTTTAGGCACTGTAGACACATGCCTTCACATTTTTTTCTCAAAATGCCCCCAAAATGCAGCTGCGGCGATAGACATCTGCGTAATGTATCGACCAGATCAGCCTGCGCTGTCCGCGCAGATTGATCTGGCCGACACATTCCGTCTTAGAGGGATAGATGTATAAAGTAGTTATTCCTGAAACAGAAAATCCACAGGATGCGAAAAGTGTCTATACGGGTAGGCCTGTGTGGCATGCTTAGGCTGATCCGGGTCGATACTTTACGCAGAGTCCACAATGTTGATTTTCTCACGAGACGGCCTACACATCGATTATTGCAAAGCTACGCCCCTGGTAGTAAACGAACGCTGAGAAGAAAACTGTGGCCACGTGTTTTGACGATTTTGTGTCTTTCATATGGGGGGGGGGGGGGGGGGGGGCACATTCTCGGTACCCAGGCTCTTCATACTATTGTATTAAATCCTTGGCATCGAGGGTGTTATAATAGCCTGTGTACTGGGAATGATGGGGGCAGTTAGTACGCACAGTCCACAAGTAGGTAAGGGTTAACTCTCTTCCCGCATATAACAAACATACAGTATAAGACATCTGGTCTATATTACGGAAACTATCAATAAATGAAAGAACAATTATTGGGGAAAAAAAATGAAAACATGAGCAATTTCTTCTTTTAAAACATTTTCAAACGTATTTTGGTGCAGAGGCGTCAGAGAACGTCTTCGTGAGGGAAAGGGTTAGGTTAAGAAACAATTACGTGGTGAGGTCGATTAAAGCTTGCCGACTTTAATGTCTCTTGGGCGGTCTTGTATGTCACCAAGACGAAACGGGTAAGTTTTATTAGTCTTTTGAAGCTTGATGTTTACGACATTTTAAATTCGAAACTAAATGTATCGGAAGTTATTATAACCATAAGTCTCAGTGGTCGGATTGTAACATTAGAGAAACCGCTGGTTCAAACTGTTCATCCACGGGATTAGTCTTGTTTCCCTAATATGGTATGTTCACTCTTTCAGCGCCAAAGGTAATACTCAGGTTTTTGCAAACAATACTGATTCAGGCGAGTCAGCTCGTAACGAGCTGTCTCACCTGAAATCAGCATTGTTTGCCATTTAGTTTAGTATCAAAATAGTACAAAAGTGTATAATATGAGAAATGGAGACGCCCGATTTTGAACATGGAAGAGTCTACTTTAAACAATTCGGCGCTGAAAGAGACTCAAAACAATTCGAAACTAAGGGCAAGTTTTTATGTTGCCCTATGGGGGATGAAGGGTATTTTGTCTTGTTTTTCGAAACCAAGACATTTCTAAACGAAGTAAACTCAATTATACAGGGTTTATTATGTTCAAGACACCGAGAGTGGCTGTATACTTCAAACCTCGCCGACATACAACAAATCTGCAGCAGACGATTTAGAAATTAAACCCTGATAAAAATGGAAACTCTTTATAAAGGGGAAGTATAGCTATCGAATAGAGTTGTTTATATTGTGGAAAATGGAGACATTTCTAAATTTAACCCTTTCCCTTATACGACAATTCTGCAGCAGACGACTTTGAAATCAAAAAATAGAAAATCTCTATAATTGAATGGATAACCTATGACTAAAAGTGGAAAACATTGTGGCAAAAGGAGAAATTGCTCGTTTTAAGCAATTTCTTTTTTTGACACTATGTTTTCAAAAATCCGTCTGCTGCAGAGGCGTCAGAAAGCGTCTATATGAGGGAAATTATTCCATATGCAACTATGCTTTTTTATAAAATCGTCTGCTCAAGATGTGTCTGTATGACGGAAATTGTAAATACTTCATCGATATACTCCTCTTTTTCCATCTAGAAGTCGACTTCGTGTTTCAACACTTTATGCAAAATGCAGCCATTGTGTTAATCTCATTAAAACCAGATCTTAACTCGCACACTCGTATATAGAAGTCTTTTTGGTCTGATTCTATTGAGGTTGCCATTGTGTCAACAAGGTTTTACTTCTTTTTCTAGAACAGTTTTATAGTTATTTCTGTTGTACTGTCGTGTACAATGATTGATTCCTGTTGTATCTGTGTCTCAGACATCCGACATATAATGTTACCATATAAATGTTTTCATAAAAACCTCTGTTTGTTTGAATGGGGTTGTTTACGCCGTTTAAACAGTATTTCAGCTTTATCCCGGCGTTTCCTTGTTATTTTACTAGTATGTCCGTCCGAAGTCATGTTTGTATCAGTTGTTATATATACTATCCTTGTAACTTTCAGCGCCTTTCCACTACCCCACGGAGACGGTATAAACGTCTGTAAATAGAGCCCTACTAGTTACGCCCATACTGAAACGTAGACACATCAAAGACACATTTTCTTCTGACGCAGTGTTATTCTAAGCTCAGACAATGGTGTCCACATGTTCCGTATACGTTCAACGTAATATCAATCTAATGGAATTTAAAGAATGTTGAAAGCAATATCTGTACTTCTTAACCCTGTGTTTCAAGAAATCCACTTGAATAATCTTGAAGAGACGTTCCAATGAATGTATTCTAAGTAGGGTCTGGTTAATAAAACTTTCTCACATACATCTACGCTTTCTGATGCCTCTGTAGCACAGAACTGCTTAAACATTGTGGAAAAAAAGGAAAATTGCTCTCCTTTTGCCATAATAATCAGGGGCGTAGCTCCTTTTAGGCACTGTCAAAATGCCCCAAAATGCAGCTGCGGCGATACACATCTGCGTAATGTATCGACCAGATCAGCCTGTGCAGTCCGCGCAGACTGATCCGGCCGACACATTCCGACTAAGATGATAACTAGAGTAGTGATTCCTGAAACAGAAAATCCACAAGAGGCGAAAAGTGTCTATCCGTGTAGGCCTGTGTGGCATGCTTAGGCTGATCCGGGTCGATACTTTACGCAGAGTCCACAATGTTGATTTTCTCACGAGACGGCCTACACATTGATTATTGCCAAGCTACGCCCCTGATAATTTAAACTTAAATAAAAAATAATTATTTCGTAGTTCAAGTTTCGATATCTTAACAAAAAGTTTTCAAATGCGACCTCTGTAGATTTGTCGTATGTGAAAAGGTTTAAAAACAATGTCAGTAGTGGAATGGGAGGCGACTTCTTTTCTTCTTATCAACTCACGTTAGATACATCCTTACAACGAGCACTCGTCGAGTAATTAGCGTCGGGGATTTGCAACCGGGTGTCCCGGGTTCGACCCCCAGTCGCGGCACGACGGTCATGGTGGAGTGCTCTTGGGCAAGGTATATTTTCTAGCCTAGTACTGGTTTGTTTACCCAGGGATCATGAATAAGTGAACTGTCGCCGTGATATATCTGAAATAATGTTGAAAGCGGCGTAAAACCTTCAATACAACAACCAACGAGGACTCATTGAAATTCACCTTTAAAACCTTGAGTTTTATAGTATAGGTGATATTGGAATTCGTATCGACTGCAATGAATGTTGTCTGTCACTCTTTTAACCCTTCCCCCATATATAGACGCTTTCTGACATCTCTGCAGAAGACGAGTTTTGTAATCGTTATGACAAAAGGATTGATTGATTGATTGATTGATTGGGGTTTAACGCCGTTTTTAACAATTACTGTTATATCACGGCGGCCAGTTCCTCTACTCATGCGTTTCCTGGTTTTCTCACACCAGTACTCCACACAACAAACTTCCCAAGCAAATGACAAAAGGAGAAATTGTTTATAATGCGCAATTTTCCACAATATTTTCTCCTCTTTTTAGTATCTTAACCCCCATTTATAGATATTTTTAAGGTTTTTGCCAATGTGTTTTCTAAGTCGTCTGCTGCAGATTTGTTGTATCTGGTTGATTGTTTGGTTGGAGTTTAACGCCGTTTTCAACATTTGTTTCAGCCATATCATTGCAGTGAGTTCACCTACCCATGCGTTTCCTGGGTTTTTCTTACCAATACTCCGGTACACAACCTACTTTCTAAGCAGCTGGTTGCTTTTCCACAGAGACTGTTAGCCCATTGGTGGTGGAAGTCAGAAGGAGTCTTGTCAAAAGTCAGAACGAATAATGGCCGAGCTTAGATTCGAACTAAAAAAGAACCTTTGATTGACAGCACGGGGAAGGTGTATTGTCATGATATGGTTGCAAGAAATGATTGCCCGGTTAGCTCAGTTGGTTAGAGCGCAAAGCTAGTGTTATGGAGGGATCGTTTTTTCAACCCCACATCGGGCGGACATTTTTCACCACTTACGTTTCATTAATTCTAAGTTTTAAAACTTTATCTTAAATATATATATATTACTTTATAAAGATATATCCTCTCATAGTTAGATATATTTCTTACTGTAACGTACAGTCAAACCTGTGTTTAAAGACCATCCATGGGAAGTGAACAATCTGGTCTCACTTCACAGGTGGTCCATAATTGCGGGGTCATTTATTCTATAAAATCGGTATTTTGAAAACTTACAATATGGTCGCTATAGACAGGAAAGTGTTGCTATTCCAAGGTGGTCTTTAACACGGGTTAACATGTCTCTTCTATCGACTAAATAGTAAAACGACTTGCCATAATGTTTTCTCATAACATTTCATATGAGAAAATTATCCGATCACAAAACCTGTTTCCAGTCAGGCCCTTCTACTGACAATTAAATCACGATGAAAACGTTGCCATGGGAACGTGAACTTTGAGGCATTTTATACGAAGTTATCATCAACTAATGAGAATTATGACGGGGGGAAAATGCCATCCTGATTTCATAAACGAAGGCTGTCATGACTTGATATACTGAAAAATAATGGATTTATGCTCTAGTAAAATCAATCATTTTACCTGTGTACGGAAACAAATGAAAACAACATACTGATTCCCACTCCATGTTCTATATCAGCTCAATATTATATTGCTCACTAGGCGTAGTAGTTGAGGAGTTGACAATGACGCTGTACCAGATAAATGTGATGTAAGCAGATGCATGTCAAAAATAAAGGAAATGCCCGGAGTTCGCCATTATTTATTATAAAATGTAATGAAAACAAAACCCCGATACGTGGAGTGTTATATTCATACCCGTCAAACGAACTCCGTGTATGCATCATTAACTTGTTTTGAAAAACAAGAAAATACATGTAACTGCCTTGTACTTCCCACTCCATGAACTATATGACCGCAGTATATAGTACCGTCAAGCCGAAAATCTCTGTCGAGGTCACTATATACGACGTGCAATTGTCCTAAATGATCCGAGCTGACCAAGGCTCGAACCTTGGACATTTTGATGTTGTGTTGTGCCTAGTCTATATAGCCCCCCATTGGGCGCCATTGTAACTGTCCTAATACATCTGACCTGACCAGAACTCGAAACTTGAACCCTTTTTATCCGAAGGCAAAAAGTCTACCACGTCGCTACAAAAGCTAAGGCAAACAAAATGTCCCCTAATACATATACATTGGCGACAGACCTTTGATCGTATTGGAAAGCAAATAACAGCAAACGCTCTCAATTCCTAACTCCGTTATAAAAGATTGAGCCATAGTCAGGTAAATTGATGTCTTCTTGAATCTCAGATTTAACAACGACTCGCGACGTTGGTCATGTTATTTGGATGAGTATGCTCACCGTGGTATGCTGCAAGCTGCCGTGTGACTAAGGACACACAGACATCGCCCGCACCGTAGCTCTTTAAATAAGCAAAAAGAGCAATCTACTACAGACGTAACCCATCAACATCGCTGGTCTGACAACACCCCCGTCACACTCTCATTAAATCCAGACGTAAACGTCACTGCAGAAGCAAAAGCTTGTATCTGATTACTGCCTATTACAGGTCGTGTCAGATTGAGGTGTGTGAAGTTAGCACGTAGGTCGTAGCTCGTAGGTCGACAGTCAAATTTATTTTCAGAGAGTGTTGACCTGGCGCGTAGGTCGTAGGTCGACAGTCAATTTTATGCTCAGAAAGTGTTGATCTGGCTCGTAGGTCGTAGGTCGACAGTCAGATTTATTTTCAGAGAGTGTTGATCTGGCTCGTAGGTCGTAGGTCGACAGTCAAATTTATTTTCAGAGAGTGTTGATCTGGCTCGTAGGTCGTAGGTCGACAGTCAGATTCACATTAAGATTGTGTTGACCTGGCGCGTAGGTCGACAGTCGACAGTCAGAATCCCATTAAGATAGTGTTGACCTGGCGCGTAGGTCGTAGGTCGACAGTCAATTTTATGCTCGGAAAGTGTTGATCTGGCTCGTAGGTCGTAGGTCGACAGTCAAATTTATTTTCAGAGAGTGTTGATCTGGCTCGTAGGTCGTAGGTCGACAGTCAAATTTATTTTCAGAGAGTGTTGATCTGGCTCGTAGGTCGTAGGTCGACAGTCAAATTTATTTTCAGAGAGTGTTGATCTGGCTCGTAGGTCGTAGGTCGACAGTCAGATTCACATTAAGATAGTGTTGACCTGGCGCGTAGGTCGACAGTCGACAGTCAGAATCCCATTAAGATAGTGTTGACCTGGCGCGTAGGTCGTAGGTCGACAGTCAGATTTATGTTCAGAGAGTGTTGACCTGGCGCGTAGGTCGTAGGTCGACAGTCAATTTTATGCTCAGAAAGTGTTGATCTGGCTCGTAGGTCGTAGGTCGACAGTCAGATTCACATTAAGATAGTGTTGACCTGGCGCGTAGGTCGTAGGTCGACAGTCAATTTTATGCTCAGAAAGTGTTGATCTGGCTCGTAGGCCGTAGGTCGACAGTCAAATTCATTTTCAGAGTGTTGATCTGGCTCGTAGGTCCTAGGTCGACAGTCAGATTCACATTAAGATAGTGTTGACCTGGCGCGTAGGTCGTAGGTCGACAGTCAGATTTATTTTCAGAGAGTGTTGACCTGGCGCGTAGGTCGTAGGTCGACAGTCAAATTTATTTTCAGAGAGTGTTGATCTGGCTCGTAGGTCGTAGGTCGACAGTCAGATTCACATTAAGATAGTGTTGACCTGGCGCGTAGGTCGACAGTCGACAGTCAGAATCCCATTAAGATAGTGTTGACCTGGCGCGTAGGTCGTAGGTCGACAGTCAATTTTATGCTCAGAAAGTGTTGATCTGGCTCGTAGGTCGTAGGTCGACAGTCAAATTTATTTTCAGAGAGTGTTGATCTGGCTCGTATGTCGTAGGTCGACAGTCAAATTTATTTTCAGAGAGTGTTGATCTGGCTCGTAGGTCGTAGGTCGACAGTCAAATTTATTTTCAGAGAGTGTTGATCTGGCTCGTAGGTCGTAGGTCGTCAGTCAGATTCACATTAAGATAGTGTTGACCTGGCGCGTAGGTCGACAGTCGACAGTCAGAATCCCATTAAGATAGTGTTGACCTGGCGCGTAGGTCGTAGGTCGACAGTCAGATTTATGTTCAGAGAGTGTTGACCTGGCGCGTAGGTCGTAGGTCGACAGTCAATTTTATGCTCAGAAAGTGTTGATCTGGCGCGTAGGTCGTAGGTCGACAGTCAAATTTATTTTCAGAGAGTGTTGATATGGCTCGTAGGTCGTAGGTCGACAGTCAGATTCACATTAAGATTGTGTTGACCTGGCGCGTAGTTCGACAGTCGACAGTCAGAATCCCATTAAGATAGTGTTGACCTGGCGCGTAGGTCGTAGGTCGACAGTCAATTTTATGCTCAGAAAGTGTTGATCTGGCTCGTAGGTCGTAGGTCGACAGTCAATTTTAAGCTCAGAAAGTGTTGATCTGGCTCGTAGGTCGTAGATCGACAGTCAAATTTATTTTCAGAGAGTGTTGATCTGGCTCGTAGGTCGTAGGTCGACAGTCAAATTTATTTTCAGAGAGTGTTGATCTGGCTCGTAGGTCGTAGGTCGACAGTCAAATTTATTTTCAGAGAGTGTTGATCTGGCTCGTAGGCCGTAGGTCGACAGTCAGATTCACATTAAGATAGTGTTGACCTGGCGCGTAGGTCGACAGTCGACAGTCAGAATCCCATTAAGATAGTGTTGACCTGGCGCGTAGGTCGTAGGTCGACAGTCAGATTTATGTTCAGAGAGTGTTGACCTGGCGCGTAGGTCGTAGGTCGACAGTCAATTTTATGCCCAGAAAGTGTTGATCTGGCGCGTAGGTCGTAGGTCGACAGTCAAATTTATTTTCAGAGAGTGTTGATCTGGCTCGTAGGTCGTAGGTCGACAGTCATATTCACATTAAGATTGTGTTGACCTGGCGCGTAGGTCGACAGTCGTAAGTCAGAATCCCATTAAGATAGTGTTGACCTGGCGCCTAGGTAGTAGGTCGAGAGTCAATTTTATGCTCGGAAAGTGTTGATCTGGCTCGTAGGTCGTAGGTCGACAGTCAAATTTATTTTCAGAGAGTGTTGATCTGGCTCGTAGGTCGTAGGTCGACAGTCAAATTTATTTTCAGAGAGTGTTGATCTGGCTCGTAGGTCGTAGGTCGACAGTCAAATTTATTTTCAGAGAGTGTTGAACTGGCTCGTAGGTCGTAGGTCGACAGTCAGATTCACATTAAGATAGTGTTGACCTGGCGCGTAGGTCGACAGTCGACAGTCAGAATCCCATTAAGATAGTGTTGACCTGGCGCGTAGGTCGTAGGTCGACAGTCAGATTTATGTTCAGAGAGTGTTGACCTGGCGCGTAGGTCGTAGGTCGACAGTCAATTTTATGCTCAGAAAGTGTTGATCTGGCTCGTAGGTCGTAGGTCGACAGTCAGATTCACATTAAGATAGTGTTGACCTGGCGGGTAGGTCGACAGTCGACAGTCAGAATCCCATTAAGATAGTGTTGACCTGGCGCGTAGGTCGTAGGTCGACAGTCAGATTTATGTTCAGAGAGTGTTGACCTGGCGCGTAGGTCGTAGGTCGACAGTCAATTTTATGCTCAGAAAGTGTTGATCTGGCGCGTAGGTCGTAGGTCGACAGTCAAATTTATTTTCAGAGAGTGTTGATATGGCTCGTAGGTCGTAGGTTGACAGTCAGATTCACATTAAGATTGTGTTGACCTGGCGCGTAGGTCGACAGTCGACAGTCAGAATCCCATTAAGATAGTGTTGACCTTGCGCGTAGGTCGTAGGTCGACAGTCAATTTTATGCTCAGAAAGTGTTGATCTGGCTCGTAGGTCGTAGGTCGACAGTCAAATTTATTTTCAGAGAGTGTTGATCTGGCTCGTAGGTCGTAGGTCGACAGTCAAATTTATTTTCCGAGAGTGTTGATCTGGCTCGTAGGTCGTAGGTCGACAGTCAGATTCACATTAAGATAGTGTTGACCTGGCGCGTAGGTCGTAGGTCGACAGTCAAATTTATGTTCAGAGAGTGTTGACCTGGCGCGTAGGTCGTAGGTCGACAGTCAATTTTATGCTCAGAGAGTGTTGATCTGGCTCGTAGGTCGTAGGTCGACAGTCAGATTCACATTAAGATAGTGTTGACCTGGCGCGTAGGTCGACAGTCGACAGTCAGAATCCCATTAAGATAGTGTTGACCTGGCGCGTAGGTCGTAGGTCGACAGTCAATTTTATGCTCAGAAAGTGTTGATCTGGCTCGTAGGTCGTAGGTCGACAGTCAAATTTATTTTCAGAGAGTGTTGATCTGGCTCGTAGGTCGTAGGTCGACAGTCAAATTTATTTTCAGAGAGTGTTGATCTGGTTCGTAGGTCGTAGGTCGACAGTCAAATTTATTTTCAGAGAGTGTTGATCTGGCTCGTAGGTCGTAGGTCGACAGTCAAATTTATTTTCAGAGAGTGTTGATCTGGCTCGTAGGTCGTAGGTCGACAGTCAGAATCCCATTAAGATTGTGTTGACCTGGCGCGTAGGTCGACAGTCGACAATCAGATTCACATTAAGATAGTGTTGACCTGGCGCGTAGGTCGTAGGTCGACAGTCAGATTTTTTTTCAGAGAGTGTTGATCTGGCTCGTATGTCGTAGGTCGACAGTCAGATTCACATTAAGAGAGTGTTGACCTGGCGCGTAAGTCGTAGGTCCACAGTCAATTTTATGCTCAGAAAGTGTTGATCTGGCTCGTAGGTCGTAGGTCGACAGTCAAATTTATTTTCAAAGAGTGTTGATCTGGCTCGTAGGTCGTAGGTCGACAGTCAGATTCACATTAAGATAGTGTTGACCTGGCGCGTAGGTCGTAGGTCGACAGTCAAATTCACATAAAGATAGTGTTGACCTGGCGCGTAGGTCGTAGGTCGACAGTCAAATTTATGTTCAGAGAGTGTTGACCTGGCGGGTAGGTGGTAGGTCGACAGTCAATTTTATGCTCAGAAAGTGTTGATCTGGCTCGTAGGTCGTAGGTCGACAGTCAAATTTATTTTCAGAGAGTGTTGATCTGGCTCGTAGGTCGTAGGTCGACAGTCAGATTCACATTAAGATAGTGTTGACCTGGCGCGTAGGTCGTAGGTCGACAGTCAGATTTTTTTTCAGAAAGTGTTGATCTGGCTCGTTGGTCGTAGGTCGACAGTCAGATTCACATTAAGATAGTGTTGACCTGGCGCGTAGGTCGTAGGTCGACAGTCAGATTTTTTTTCAGAGACTGTTGATCTGGCTCGTAGGTCGTAAGTCGACAGTCAGATTCACATTAAGATAGTGTTGACCTGGCGCGTAGGTCGTAGGTCGACAGTCAAATTTATGTTCAGAGAGTGTTGACCTGGCGCGTAGGTCGTAGGTCGACAGTCAATTTTATGCTCAGAGAGTGTTGATCTGGCTCGTAGGTCGTAGGTCGACAGTCAGATTCACATTAAGATAGTGTTGACCTGGCGCGTAGGTCGACAGTCGACAGTCAGAATCCCATTAAGATAGTGTTGACCTGGCGCGTAGGTCGTAGGTCGACAGTCAATTTTATGCTCAGAAAGTGTTGATCTGGCTCGTAGGTCGTAGGTCGACAGTCAAATTTATTTTCAGAGAGTGTTGATCTGGCTCGTAGGTCGTAGGTCGACAGTCAAATTTATTTTCAGAGAGTGTTGATCTGGTTCGTAGGTCGTAGGTCGACAGTCAAATTTATTTTCAGAGAGTATTGATCTGGCTCGTAGGTCGTAGGTCGACAGTCAAATTTATTTTCAGAGAGTGTTGATCTGGCTCGTAGGTCGTAGGTCGACAGTCAGAATCCCATTAAGATTGTGTTGACCTGGCGCGTAGGTCGACAGTCGACAATCAGATTCACATTAAGATAGTGTTGACCTGGCGCGTAGGTCGTAGGTCGACAGTCAGATTTTTTTTCAGAGAGTGTTGATCTGGCTCGTATGTCGTAGGTCGACAGTCAGATTCACATTAAGAGAGTGTTGACCTGGCGCGTAAGTCGTAGGTCCACAGTCAATTTTATGCTCAGAAAGTGTTGATCTGGCTCGTAGGTCGTAGGTCGACAGTCAAATTTATTTTCAAAGAGTGTTGATCTGGCTCGTAGGTCGTAGGTCGACAGTCAGATTCACATTAAGATAGTGTTGACCTGGCGCGTAGGTCGTAGGTCGACAGTCAAATTCACATAAAGATAGTGTTGACCTGGCGCGTAGGTCGTAGGTCGACAGTCAAATTTATGTTCAGAGAGTGTTGACCTGGCGGGTAGGTGGTAGGTCGACAGTCAATTTTATGCTCAGAAAGTGTTGATCTGGCTCGTAGGTCGTAGGTCGACAGTCAAATTTATTTTCAGAGAGTGTTGATCTGGCTCGTAGGTCGTAGGTCGACAGTCAGATTCACATTAAGATAGTGTTGACCTGGCGCGTAGGTCGTAGGTCGACAGTCAGATTTTTTTTCAGAAAGTGTTGATCTGGCTCGTAGGTCGTAGGTCGACAGTCAGATTCACATTAAGATAGTGTTGACCTGGCGCGTAGGTCGTAGGTCGACAGTCAGATTTTTTTTCAGAGACTGTTGATCTGGCTCGTAGGTCGTAAGTCGACAGTCAGATTTACATTAAGATAGTGTTGACCTGGCGCGTAGGTCGTAGGTCGACAGTCACATTTATGTTCAGAGAGTGTTGACCTGGCGCGTAGGTCGTAGGTCGACAGTCAATTTTATGCTCAGAAAGTGTTGATCTGGCTCCTAGGTCGTAGGTCGACAGTCAATTTATTTTCAGAGAGTGTTGATCTGGCTCGTAGGTCGTAGGTCGACAGTCAGATTCACATTAAGATAGTGTTGACCTGGCGCGTAGGTCGTAGGTCGACAGTCAGATTTTTTTTCAGAGAGTGTTGATCTGGCTCGTAGGTCGTAGGTCGACAGTCAGATTCACATTAAGATAGTGTTGACCTGGCGCGTAGGTCGTAGGTCGACAGTCAGATTTTTTTCAGAGAGTGTTGATCTGGCTCGTAGGTCGTAGGTCGACAGTCAAACTTATGTTCAGAAAGTCTTGACCTGGCGCGTAGGTCATAGGTCGACAGTCAAATTTATTTTTAGAAAGTGTCGACCTGCCGCGTAGGTCGTAGGTCGACAGTCAGATTCACATTAAGATAGTGTTGACCTGTCGCGTAGGTCGTAGGTCGACGAAGTGCTGAGCCATGATTTATGCGAGCACTCGGCTGCTAGTAGGAGAAATATGAGCCGGTGCCGAATACGCTATAAGGCAGGTCCCGCAGTCAACGCGCGCTTACGGCGAAATGCTGAACCTTCTTTTACGCTAGCACTCCGCTGCTAGTAGGGGAAATGTGCGCCTGGGCCGCATATGCTGTACGGCAAATCAGGCCCCACAGCACATTTTCCCAGCAATATGCGGGGTGCTGCCTTGAAACTAGGAGAGCACTTCGCCGGCAGCGCGGGTTCTAACGGCGGGACTGCCTTGTAGCAAATCAGGGCTCAGCGCACATTTCCCCAGTCATATGCGGAGTGCTGCCTTGAAACAAGGTGAGCACTTCGCCGTCAGCGCGGGTTCTAACGGCGGGACTGCCTTGTAGCAAATAAGGCCGTTGTTCCACGCCCGTAAGACAAACAATAAAAGTGTTCCACTCCATTGTGATTGTTTTTTGTTCGACTCCCGTGACAATGGCTTGTAGGCCCAAGTACTCCCCGTAATACACGCGGCACACTCGGGGGGAAATCCGCCTTAAGGGCGTTGTTCCACTCCCGTAAGATTTTTTTTTCAACTTTTGAATGTCGAATGTCGAATGTCGTGCCAGCACTATTAGCAGCGGAGTGCTAGCGTAAAACAAAGCTCAGCACTTCGCCGTAAGCGCGGGTAGACTGCGGGACCTGCCTTAAAGAGTATGCGGCCCCGGTTTACATTTCCCCGACTAGCAGCAGAGAGCTCCCCGTAATACACGCAGCAGACTCGGGTAGAAATACGCGTTAAGGCTGTTGTTCCACGCCCGTAAGAAATAAGATAAAAGTGTTACACTCTATTGTGATTTTTTATTTGTTCGACTCTCGTGACAAGGGCTTGTAGGCCTAAGTGCTCCCCGTAATACACGCAGCAGACTCGGGTAGAAATCCGCCTTAGGCCGTTGTTCCACGCCCGTAAGAAAAAAAAATAAAAGTGTTCCACTCCATTGTGATTTTTTTTTTTGTTCGACTCTCGTGACAAGGGCTTGTAGGCCCAAGAGCTCCCCGTAATACACGCGGCACACTCGGGTAAAAATCCGCCTTAAGGTCGTTGTTCCACTCCCGTAACATTTGTTTTCAACTTTTGAATGTCGAATGTCGAATGTCGTGCCAGCACGACATTCGTGTTTTTTTTTCCAACTTTTGAATGTCGAATGTCGTATATCGTGCCAACACGACATTCGATTTTTTGAAGTTTTATTTTTTGATTGTCGAATGTCGAATGTCGTATGTCGTGCCAGCACGACATTCGATTTTTTGAAGTTTTTTTTTTTTTTCAATTTTTGAATGTCGAATGTCGTGCTGGAAAGTTGGAAACAAAATCTTACGTGAGTGGAACAACGACCTTAAGGCGGATTTCTACCCGAATATGCCGCGTGTATTACGGGGAGCACTTAGGCCTACAAGCTCTTGTCTAACAAAAAAAAAATCACAATGGAGTGGAACACTTTTATATTTTGTCTTACGGGCGTTGAACAACGGCCTTACGGCGGATTTCTACTCGAGTCTTCTGCGTGTATTACGGGGAGCACAAGCCCTTGTCACGGGAGTGGAACACTTTTATTTTTGTTTCTTACGGGCGTGGAACAACGGCCTTATTTGCTACAAGGCAGTCCCGCCGTTAGAACTTGCGCTGACAGTGAAGTACTCTTCTTGTCTCAAAGCAGCACTCTGCATATGGCTGGGGGAAATGTGCGCTGGGGCCGAATTTGCAATAAGGCAGTCCTGCCGATGAATCCAGCGCTGAAGGCGAAGTCCTCGCCTTGTTTTAGAGGCGTATGGCCGAGGAAATGTGCGCTGAGGCCGAATTTGCTATAAGGAAGTCCTGCTGTTTACCCACGCTGACGGCGAAATCATCGCCTTGTTTCCAGACAGCACACTGCGTATGCCTCGGGAAATGTGCGCCGGGGCCGAATTTGCTACAATGCAGTCCCGCCGTTAGAATCCGCGCTGACGGCGAAGTGCTCCCCTTGTTTCAAGGCAGCACTTCGCATATGACTGGGGAAATGTGCGCTGGGCCCTGATTTGCTACAAGGCAGTCCCGCCGTTAGAACCCGCGCTGCCGGCGAAGTGCTCTCCTAGTTTCAAGGCAGCACTTCGCATATTGCTGGGAAAATGTGCGTTGGGGCCTGATTTGCCGTATAGCATATGCGGCCCAGGCGCACATTTCCCCTACTAGCAGCGGAGTGCTAGCGTAAAAGAAGGTTCAGCACTTCGCCGTAAGCGCGCGTTGACTGCGGGACCTGCCTTATAGCGTATTCGGCCCCGGCTCACATTTCCCCTACTAGCAGCCGATTGCTCGCACAAATCATGGCTCAGCACTTCGCCGTTATCGCGGGTAGACTGCGGGGTCGGCCGTATATCATATGCGGCACCAGCGCACATTTTCCCTACTAGCAGCGGAGTGCTAGCGTAAAACAAAGCTCAGCACTTCGCCGTAAGCGCGGTTAGACTGCGGGACCTGCCTTAAAGAGTATGCGGCCCCGGCTTACATTTCCCCGACTAGCAGCAGAGTGCTCCCCGTAAAACACGCAGCAGACTCGGGTAGAAATCCGCCTTAAAGCTGTTGTTCCACGCCCGTAAGAAAAAAAATAAAAGTGTTCCACTCCATTGTGATTTTTCTTTTCGACTGTCGTGACAAGGGTTTGTAGGCCCAAGTGCTCCCCGTAATACACGCAGCAGACTCGGGTAGAAATCCGCCTTAGGCCGTTGTTCCACGCCCGTAAGAAAAAAAATAAAAGTGTTCCACTCCATTGTGATTTTGTTTTTGTTCGACTCCCCTGACAAGGGCTTGTAAGCCCAAGAGCTCCCCGTAATACACGCGGCAGACTCGGGTAGAAATCCGCCTTAAGGCCGTTGTTCCACTCCCGTGAGATCTTTTGTCAACTTTTGAATGTCGAATGTCGAATGTCGTGCCAGCACGACATTCGTTTTTTTTCCAACTTTTGAATGTCATGACTATAAGGCCTCTAGTACCGAGTGCTCCCTTTAAATTACCCGGTAAATTCGGGTAGAAATTCGACTTACGGCCCTAGTAGCTGTCCCGTGAAAAAAAAAGAAAAATGTATTCCACTCCATTGTGAAATGTTCGGGCTTCGACTTCCTTGATTAAGGCCTCTAGTACCGAGTGCTCCCTTTAAATTACGCGGTAAACTCGGGTAGAAATTCGACTTACGGCCCTGGTAGCTGCTGTCCCGTGAAAAAAAAAAAAAAAGTGTTCCACTCCATTGTGAAATGTTCGGGCTTCGACTTCCTTGATTAAGGCCTCTAGTACCGAGTGCTCCCTTTAAATTACGCGGTAAACTCGGGTAGAAATTCGACTTACGGCCCTGGTAGCTGTCCCGTGAAAAAAAAAAAAAGTGTTCCACTCCATTGTGAAATGTTCGGGCTTCGACTGCCTTGACTAAGGCCTCTAGTACCGAGTGCTCCCTTTAAATTACGCGGTAAACTCGGGTAGAAATTCGACTTACGGCCCTGGTAGCTGTCCCGTGAAAAAAAAAAAAAAAGTGTTCCACTCCATTGTGAAATGTTCGGGCTTCGACTGCCTTGACTAAGGCCTCTAGTACCGAGTGCTCCCTTTAAATTATGCGGTAAATTCGGGTAGAAATTCGACTTACGGCCCTAGTAGCTGTCCCGTGAAAAAAAAAAAAAAAGTGTTCCACTCCATTGTGAAATGTTCGGGCTTCGACTTCCTTGATTAAGGCCTCTAGTACCGAGTGCTCCCTTTAAATTACGCGGTAAACTCGGGTAGAAATTCGACTTACGGCCCTGGTAGATGTCCCGTGAAAAAAAAAATAAAAATTCCACTCCATTGTGAAATGTTTGGGCTTCGACTGCCTTGACTAAGGCCTCTAGGACCGAGTGCTCCCTTTAAATTATGCGGTAAATTCGGGTAGAAATTCGACTTACGGCCCTGGTAGCTGTCCCGTGAAAAAAAAAAAAAAAAAGTGTTCCACTCCATTGTGAAATGTTCGGGCTTCGACTGCCTTGACTAAGGCCTCTAGTACCGAGTGCTCCCTTTAAATTACCCGGTAAATTCGGGGAGAAATTCGACTTACGGCCCTGGTAGCTGTCCCGTGAAAAAAAAAAAAAAGTGTTCCACTCCATTGTGTAATGTTCGGGCTTCGACTGCCTTGACTAAGGCCTCTAGGACCGAGTGCTCTCTTTAAATTATGCAGTAAATTGGGGTAGAAATTCGACTTACGGCCCTGGTAGCTGTCCCGTGCCAGCACGACATTCGATTTTTTAAAGTTTTAATATTTGAATGTCGTATGTCGAATGTCGTGCCAACACGACATTCGATTTTGAATTTCCAATGTCGAATGTAGACTGCAGGGCCTGCCTTATAGCGTATGCGACCCGGGCTCACATTTCCCCTACTAGCAGCCGATTGCTCGCCTAAATCAAGGCTCAGCACTTCGCCTTAAGTGCGGCTAGACTGCGGGACCGGCCGTATATCATATGCGTCACCGGCGCACATTTCCCCTACAAGCAGCGGAGTGCTAGCGTAAAACAAAGCTCTGCACTTCGCCGTAAGCGCGGGTAGACTGCGGGACCTGTAATAAAAATAAAAGTGTTCCACTCCATTGTGATTTTTTTTCTTAGACTACCTTGACAAGGGCTTGTAGGCCCAAGTGCTCCCCGTAATACACGCAGCAGACTCGAGTAGAAATCCGCCTTAATGCCGTTGTTCCACGCTCGTAAGAAAAAAATAAAAGTGTTCCACTCCATTGTGATTTTTTTTTCGACTCCCGTGACAAGGGCTATCGGCCCAAGAGCTCCCCGTAATACACGCGGCAGACTCAGGTAGAAATCAGCCTTAAGGCCTTTGTTCCACTCCGTTTTTTTTTTTTTAATTTTTGAATGTCGAATGTCGAATGTCGTGCCAGTACGACATTCGTTTTTTTTTTCCAACTTTTGAATGTCGAATGTCGAATGTCGTATGTTTAGCTAACTTCACACAGCTTATCTTAATGTGAATCTGACTGTCGACCTACGACCTACGAGCCAGATCAACACTCTCTGAAAATAAATTTGACTGTCGACCTACGGCCTACGAGCCAGATCAACACTTTCTGAGCATAAAATTGACTGTCGACCTACGACCTACGCGCCAGGTCAACACTCTCTGAACATAAATTTGACTGTCGACCTACGACCTACGCGCCAGGTCAACACTATCTTAATGTGAATCTGACTGTCGACCTACGACCTACGAGTCAGATCAACACTCTCTGAAAAAAAATCTGACTGTCGACCTACGACCTACGCGCTAGGTCAACACTATCTTAATGTGAATCTGACTGTCGACCTACGACCTACGAGCCAGATCAACACTCTCTGAAAATAAATTTGACTGTCGACCTACGACCTACGCGCCAGGTCAACACTATCTTAATGTGAATCTGACTGTCGACCTACGACCTACGAGCCAGATCAACACTCTTTGAAAATAAATTTGACTGTCGACCTACGACCTACGAGCCAGATCAACACTTTCTGAGCATAAAATTGACTGTCGACCTACGACTTACGCGCCAGGTCAACACTCTCTTAATGTGAATCTGACTGTCGACCTACGACCTACGAGCCAGATCAACACTCTCTGAAAATAAATTTGACTGTCGACCTACGGCCTACGAGCCAGATCAACACTTTCTGAGCATAAAATTGACTGTCGACCTACGACCTACGCGCCAGGTCAACACTCTCTGAACATAAATTTGACTGTCGACCTACGACCTACGCGCCAGGTCAACACTATCTTAATGTGAATCTGACTGTCGACCTACGACCTACGAGCCAGATCAACACTCTCTGAAAATAAATTTGACTGTCGACCTACGACCTACGAGCCAGATCAACACTCTCTGAAAATAAATTTGACTGTCGACCTACGGCCTACGAGCCAGATCAACACTTTCTGAGCATAAAATTGACTGTCGACCTACGACCTACGCGCCAGGTCAACACTCTCTGAACATAAATTTTACTGTCGACCTACGACCTACGCGCCAGGTCAACACTATCTTAATGTGAATCTGACTGTCGACCTACGACCTACGAGTCAGATCAACACTCTCTGAAAAAAAATCTGACTGTCGACCTACGACCTACGCGCTAGGTCAACACTATCTTAATGTGAATCTGACTGTCGACCTACGACCTACGAGCCAGATCAACACTCTCTGAAAATAAATTTGACTGTCGACCTACGACCTACGCGCCAGGTCAACACTATCTTAATGTGAATCTGACTGTCGACCTACGACCTACGAGCCAGATCAACACTCTTTGAAAATAAATTTGACTGTCGACCTACGACCTACGAGCCAGATCAACACTTTCTGAGCATAAAATTGACTGTCGACCTACGACTTACGCGCCAGGTCAACACTCTCTTAATGTGAATCTGACTGTCGACCTACGACCTACGAGCCAGATCAACACTCTCTGAAAATAAATTTGACTGTCGACCTACGGCCTACGAGCCAGATCAACACTTTCTGAGCATAAAATTGACTGTCGACCTACGACCTACGCGCCAGGTCAACACTCTCTGAACATAAATTTGACTGTCGACCTACGACCTACGCGCCAGGTCAACACTATCTTAATGTGAATCTGACTGTCGACCTACGACCTACGAGCCAGATCAACACTCTCTGAAAATAAATTTGACTGTCGACCTACGACCTACGAGCCAGATCAACACTCTCTGAAAATAAATTTGACTGTCGACCTACGACCTACGAGCCAGATCAACACTCTCTGAAAATAAATTTGACTGTCGACCTACGACCTACGAGCCAGATCAACACTCTCTGAAAAAAATCTGACTGTCGACCTACGACCTACGCGCCAGGTCAACACTATCTTAATGTGAATCTGACTGTCGACCTACGACCTACGAGCCAGGTCAACACTATCTTAATGTGAATCTGACTGTCGACCTACGACCTACGAGCCAGATCAACACTCTCTGAAAATAAATTTGACTGTCGACCTACGACCTACGAGCCAGATCAACACTTTCTGAGCATAAAATTGACTGTCGACCTACGACCTACGCGCAAGGTCAACACTATCTTAATGGAATTCTGACTGTCGACTGTCGACCTACGCGCCAGGTCAACACTATCTTAATGTGAATCTGACTGTCGACCTACGACCTACGAGCCAGATCAACACTCTCTGAAAATAAATTTGACTGTCGACCTACGACCTACGAGCCAGATCAACACTCTCTGAAAATAAATTTGACTGTCGACCTACGACCTACGAGCCAGATCAACACTCTCTGAAAATAAATTTGACTGTCGACCTACGACCTACGCGCCAGGTAAACACTCTCTGAACACAAATCTGACTGTCGACCTACGACCTACGCGCCAGGTCAACACTATCTTAATGTGAATCTGACTGTCGACTGTCGACCTACGCGCCAGGTCAACACAATCTTAATGGGATTCTGACTGTCGACTGTCGACCTACGCGCCAGGTCAACACTATCTTAATGTGAATCTGACTGTCGACCTACGACCTACGAGCCAGATCAACACTCTCTGAAAATAAATTTGACTGTCGACCTACGACCTACGAGCCAGATCAACACTCTCTGAAAATAAATTTGACTGTCGACCTACGACCTACGAGCCAGGTCAACACTCTCTGAAAATAAATTTGACTGTCGACCTACGACCTACGAGCCAGATCAACACTTTCTGAGCATAAAATTGACTGTCGACCTACGACCTACGCGCCAGGTCAACACTATCTTAATGGGATTCTGACTGTCGACTGTCGACCTACGCGCCAGGTCAACACTATCTTAATGAGAATCTGACTGTCGACCTACGACCTACGAGCCAGATCAACACTCTCTGAAAATAAATTTGACTGTCGACCTACGACCTACGCGCCAGGTCAACACTCTCTGAACATAAATCTGACTGTCGACCTACGACCTACGCGCCAGGTCAACACTATCTTAATGTGAATCTGACTGTCGACTGTCGACCTACGCGCCAGGTCAACACAATCTTAATGGGATTCTGACTGTCGACTGTCGACCTACGCGCCAGGTCAACACTATCTTAATGTGAATCTGACTGTCGACCTACGACCTACGAGCCAGGTCAACACTCTCTGAAAATAAATTTGACTGTCGACCTACGACCTACGAGCCAGATCAACACTTTCTGAGCATAAAATTGACTGTCGACCTACGACCTACGCGCCAGGTCAACACTATCTTAATGGGATTCTGACTGTCGACTGTCGACCTACGCGCCAGGTCAACACAATCTTAATGTGAATCTGACTGTCGACCTACGACCTACGAGCCAGATCAACACTCTCTGAAAATAAATTTGACTGTCGACCTACGACCTACGAGCCAGGTCAACACTCTCTGAAAATAAATTTGACTGTCGACCTACGACCTACGAGCCAGATCAACACTTTCCGAGCATAAAATTGACTGTCGACCTACGACCTACGCGCCAGGTCAACACTATCTTAATGGGATTCTGACTGTCGACTGTCGACCTACGCGCCAGGTCAACACTATCTTAATGTGAATCTGACTGTCGACCTACGACCTACGCGCCAGGTCAACACTATCTTAATGGGATTCTGACTGTCGACTGTCGACCTACGCGCCAGGTCAACACAATCTTAATGTGAATCTGACTGTCGACCTACGACCTACGAGCCAGATCAACACTCTCTGAAAATAAATTTGACTGTCGACCTACGACCTACGCGCCAGGTAAACACTCTCTGAACATAAATCTGACTGTCGACCTACGACCTACGCGCCAGGTCAACACTATCTTAATGTGAATCTGACTGTCGACTGTCGACCTACGCGCCAGGTCAACACAATCTTAATGGGATTCTGACTGTCGACTGTCGACCTACGCGCCAGGTCAACACTATCTTAATGTGAATCTGACTGTCGACCTACGACCTACGAGCCAGATCAACACTCTCTGAAAATAAATTTGACTGTCGACCTACGACCTACGAGCCAGATCAACACTCTCTGAAAATAAATTTGACTGTCGACCTACGACCTACGAGCCAGGTCAACACTCTCTGAAAATAAATTTGACTGTCGACCTACGACCTACGAGCCAGATCAACACTTTCCGAGCATAAAATTGACTGTCGACCTACGACCTACGCGCCAGGTCAACACTATCTTAATGGGATTCTGACTGTCGACTGTCGACCTACGCGCCAGGTCAACACTATCTTAATGTGAATCTGACTGTCGACCTACGACCTACGCGCCAGGTCAACACTATCTTAATGGGATTCTGACTGTCGACTGTCGACCTACGCGCCAGGTCAACACTATCTTAATGAGAATATGACTGTCGACCTACGACCTACGAGCCAGATCAACACTCTCTGAAAATAAATTTGACTGTCGACCTACGACCTACGCGCCAGGTCAACACTCTCTGAACATAAATCTGTCTGTCGACCTACGACCTACGCGCCAGGTCAACCCTATCTTAATGTGAATCTGACTGTCGACTGTCGACCTACGCGCCAGGTCAACACAATCTTAATGGGATTCTGACTGTCGACTGTCGACCTACGCGCCAGGTCAACACTATCTTAATGTGAATCTGACTGTCGACCTACGACCTACGAGCCAGATCAACACTCTCTGAAAATAAATTTGACTGTCGACCTACGACCTACGAGCCAGATCAACACTCTCTGAAAATAAATTTGACTGTCGACCTACGACCTACGAGCCAGATCAACACTCTCTGAAAATAAATATGACTGTCGACCTACGACCTACGAGCCAGATCAACACTTTCTGAGCATAAAATTGACTGTCGACCTACGACCTACGCGCCAGGTCAACACTCTCTGAAAATAAATTTGACTGTCGACCTACGAGCTACGACCTACGTGCTAACTTCACACACCTGTCAGATTGACCTCTGCGTAAGCCAATTAAAGTGTTGCCTACAACTCGAGAGATAACTTGTACAAATCAACGAGATAGAGAATTAGTGTCGAATTACTCGGTGATCGCCGAGTGTTCCGACTGCATATAATATGTAAATGTATAGGGTCAACGACCTTGTATGCGATGTCGTTAGATCCAATATACATAGAGCGAAGTATTTTGGTCTAATTTCAATGAGATTGCCTCTGTCCGAATTGATTGATTGATTGATTGATTGATTGATTGATTGATGAGGGTTTAACGCCGTTTTCAACAATTGTTCAGTCATATCACGGCGACCAGTTCACCTACTCATGCGTTTCCTGGTTTTTCACACACCAGTACACCACACAACATTCTTTCCAAGCAACTGGCTGCTTTTCCACATAGAGTGTTAACAGCCCATTGGTGAAAGACGAGTGTGGCAGGTCACAATGATTTAAGTCAAACATCGGATTCGAACTCACAACCCCTGGATTGACAGCCCGCGTCGCTACCGACTGAGCTACCGGGGCTCGGCTCCTCTGTCCGAAAAGTTCAGAAATATCCAACCCGTATCTCTGTGAATACCTGTAACTGAACTCAAATACCCTTCATTTCTAACAAATATTTGAATACTTGTAGAAAAGCCTTTACTAAATACCGATGAATGAATACCAAAAGTTGTAAACCAAGATTAGACTGCACGCATGTACAGGTTGATCTTGATCTGCATCGTTTACAAATGATAGTGTAGCATGTATAGCACGATAACAAAATTCACACAGACGACATTTGACGCCTGTTGTTGCAGACGACTTTTGAAACATTGCAATATTTTCAACTCTTTATCACTATAAATCTTTCAGTTTTCTAGATTGGTGAAATTGTTCGTCTGATTATTATTGTAAAGCAGACGACTTTTGAAAACATTGCAATAAAAGGTGAAATTGCTCCGTTTTGACCGTTTTGAGCAATTTCACCTTTTATTGCAATATTTTCAACTCTTTATCACTATAAATCTTTCAGTTTTTTAGATTGGTGAAATTGTTTGTCTGATGATTGTAAAGCAGACTACCTATGAAAAGCCATGTGAAGTAGTGGGTTAACGATAAGCGGGATAAGGGTTAACAGGATGTACGACGTATTATCTGATGAGAAAACAAGAAGGAAACAAACAGTCTGCCTGTCTATTGACATGATCTGTCAATAACCCGTAGTTTGCCAAGAGGTTCCATCGGTTGATAGTATAATTGTACCGTGAACATTTTTTTCAAAATCGCACATCCACATCACAGAATACACGTTGTGTCTCATCAGTGGTGTTGTAACAAAAAGAAGTTGCTTATCTAAATCAAAATTGAATTTCCAAGTTCTAGTGATATAATTTACAGTGTTACATTGGCGAAAACACGTGAAGCTGCACACTTCTAGGTTTCTTTTGTCAAAGCTTTCAACTATCACGGTAACATATGTTGTTGGACAGTGAAGGCTTTTAACGAAAATGTGTGTCCTAGTCCTCACTGTATGCTGATGCAAGAAGTTGTTCTACGCTGTGCTTCGTTATGCCTCTTACAGCGTATCATAGCGTGACACAGCGTGGCATAACCCGACAATAGGACCGTGGTAGCAACGAGGCCACAACGTAGCATAGCGCACCACAACATGTCAGCAAACGCAACAGAACGGCGGGACGCACTATGTTCACGCTCTATTACGTTTTTGCTACGTTTCTGCTACGTGTCTGCTTCGTTATACTACGCTGTACAACGCTCTCGCCACGTTGTAGTACGTTGTGGGGAAACGTGAGCGAATTTTGAACATGTCCACAATTAAAATTTCCACTTCACGTTTTGTCACATTTGATCACGTTTTAGCCACGCTGTTCTATGTTTACTCACGTTGTATCCACGTTTCCCAACGTAGCTAAACATGGCGGCCAAAACGTGACATTATGACTGGTGCATTTACAAAGCAGGTTTCCCAGTACCGAAGAAAGAGCGCACACATCTATTTCCCAACTCATTAAGTCCGTAGAAGAATGATCCAATAAAGGCCAAGAGAAAATGTATTCACCTTTCACACACCATTTACACATGTGCACGTTAATGATCGCTTTCATTTAAAGAAACGACTGAGGAGATAACGGAGTGTGCTTACGCTTGCCGATAATGTGAACGTGAATGATTGATTGTTTGGTGTTTTACGCCGCTTTAAACAGTTGTCCAGTTATTTCACGGTGTTTCCTGAGTCAGTTACTTACCAGTACTACTGGTCCATTAACCATGACATCAGCAAGTCAGTCGTAATGCTAACCCTGTAATTCTGAGCGTAAAAAAGAGGGCAGCCATTATTTTATTTTTTTTAAATCTTTGGTATGACCCGACCGGTGTCGGAACCCGCCAACTCGAGTGAACTAGTTTGGATATGTTGACAGACTCGTGTATGTTGTATATGTACTATGTTTTAAAACAGTATTCAGGGGCGTAGCTCCCTTTAGGCACTGTTGGCACGTGCCTACTTTTTTTTTTTAAATGCCCCAAAATGTAGCTGCGGCGATACACATCTGCGTAATGTATCGCCGGGGTTGCTTTTCACAATAAATACATACGTACACAGATATAACAAATTAAAGCTTGCAATACTTAATTGAACTAAGCATTAATCCATCTATCACTCTAACACGTCGAGCCCCGGCAGCTCAGTCGGTAGTCCAAGCTCTCAATCCAGGGTTTGTGAGTTCGAATTCCAGCTCGACCAACATTCTTTTCGACGTTTGACAAATGTCACTGCGTCATTCGTCTTTCACCAATGAGCTAACAGTCTATTTTGAAATGCAGCCGGTTGCTTGGAAAGTATGTTGTGTGGAGTATTTGTGTGAGAGAGCTAGGAAACACATGAGTAAGTGAACTGGCCGCCGGGATATCACTGAAACATTGTTGAAAACGGCGTAAAGCCCCACTCAATCAATCACGTCGATAACTCGAAGTAAGTTATTGCATGCTCCCGTTTGATTTCGAGTCAGCGCGAGTACACTGTACTAAAATGACACATTCGATCCCCGTCCAGGGGATACAAGAAAGTGGTAGTAATGGCTTCCCCCCCCCCCCCCCCCCTTTGGTGCTCAGGATCGTGAGGATAGTAACACGACTTACGCGCTGATGCAGTCCCTCTAAGAAAACCAACATCATGGCCTCTGCGTAATGTATCGACCAGATCAGCCTGCGCAGTCCGCGCATACTGATCCAGGCCGACACATTCCGTCTCAGGGGTATAGAGGTATAGAGTAAATGATTCATGAAACAGAAAATCCACAGGAGGCAAAACGTGTCTATCCGGGTAAGCCTGCGTGGCATGCTTATGCTGATCCGGTCGATTACTTTACGCAGGGTCCACAATGTTGGTTTTCTCGCGGGACGGCTCATCTAGAGATCAACCACACTTACACATACCCAAGAAACGTCGAGATATAACTGAATAATTGTTGAACGAGCCGTTAAACACCGTACACACACTGAATTAACCCTTTCAGCGCCCGAATTGTTTAAAGTAGACTCTTCCTTGTTCAAACTCGGACGACTCTATTTTCATGTTATAGTATTTTTGGAATATTTTTATAACTCACAGCCAAACAATGCAGATTTCAGGTGAGACAGCTCGTTACGAGCTGACTCACCTGAATCTGTATTGTTTGCAAAAGGCTCAATATTGCCGTTGGCGCTGAAAGAGTTAACAACAAATTATAAGCATGACAATTATTCCCCGTATCCATAAAATAGGAGAAAACAACCACAAAACACAATGTTTTTATTTACAACAAGGAAAAGTATAAGCCGTTACACAGAAGATAATAAAAGCCTTAGAAAAAGAGAATTTGGGAGAAAATTTCACATGGCTTCAATTAACCCCGTCAAAGTAGCATTAGTACTTTGATTACATACTCTTCAATATTCATTACGGGTAAGCGTGATGTACCGTAATTCGCGTAATAGGTGTCTGGCAGCGCTTTCACGCTCCTTAATGGCTGAGGTCCATCAAAATTCAAAGTCTGCTTTCCTTATCTCACGCGTCGTTAAAGCTATCCGCAGTCTGCTGCGGAGGAGGGGACTAATGGTTGTGACATTTGCGATCAATTTCAGTATGCACGACCGTGTGGTCTGATCTAGATACGAAATGTTCGCTAATACGTCGATTAAGCATTTAAAAAGACTATTACATACTATGTGTATTTTAACTCTTTCAGCGCCAAAGGCAATATTGATGTTATTTTTGTAAACAAAACAGATTCAGGTGAGACAGCATTGTTTGCCTTTTATTAATCAAAATAATCCAAAAAATGTATTACATGTGAAATGGAGACGCCCGATTTTGAACATGGAAGAGTCTACTTTAAACAATTCGGCACTGAAAGAGTTAACACCTAACACCTAATATTGATGTAACAAAGAGGTCGTTTTCTACACTTGTAGGAATCCGCCGTATGGTCGAGTGGGTAGCGTCCTTGAATTGGAACAGGGCGTCTCGAGTTCGATCGAAAGTCGCGGCCATCATGGCGGTGTGCTCTTTCGAAAGGCACATTCCCTAGCCTAGTAGTGGTTTGTTTACATAGGGTGCATGAATAAGCAAACTCTAGCCGTGTTATTACTTAAATAATGTTGAAAACAAACAAACAAATTCTACGCTTGTGAAAATACTCTGAGGTTGATTTTGAAGAACACGCCTTAATTATATTTTTTTCCTACATGTACGCGAATGGAAGTGGTCACTGAAACGCTTTGTTGAAACTTTGCTATTCCGTGAAAATGTTTTTTCGACATGTTCATGAACGATGCACTAATAGTAATGCGAATTTATAAAGAGTAAGCACCAGACATAGACAAAAAGGGTTAAACAATGCCATTAAACGGCTCTAAAAGTAAACGTTAAAAAAACCTCGTAATGCATCTGCGAGCAGTGTAGGTCCAGATAGACCACAGCATCCACGCAGTCTGATCTGTCTCTGCACTTCTTTCTAAAGAAGGTTTTAAGAAATTTCTGCAAAGCAGTATCCATTTTGATCCTTAGCATGGATGAGCACACATGTTGTTTTCCCTACGTCTCATAATTACATTAAGGTTGGTTTTCGCACAGCATCGCTCATATATTCACTTTGCGCAATACGTAATATTTGTACTTAAACATCATTTCGCATCCATGAAAATGTCAAAAACATGAAGGTTATGACTTCTGGCAGGTCTACATCTTTAAATGGTATGAAATGAAGCAATGGGTTTTCAGTCCTATAACGGTAGACAGTTCAAGTATCCTTCTATTTCCGGTACTCCCACCGACTCTAACACAACATTGTTTCTAGCAGCTCTATGGTCTCCCACGTAGACTGTTAGCCTATTGGTGAAAAACGAATAACGCTTGTCGTATTGACTTTTTACAAACGGCAGGAATATTATTGGACGAGCTGGGTTTCGTACCTCTAGATTGACAGCCTGCGTCGCTACCGACAAAGTTACCGAGATTGGCTAATGTTGAAGTATTCTTTAGTTATAACTTAGCTCTGAGATACATTCCGTAGACATTGATAAGTGTAATTTGTAAAGAAATCTTAATATAGCCACTTACGAATCTTCTTTCCGTCGTTTGTCAAATATCACTGTGACAAGCGTCATTCGTCTTTCACCAATGGGCTAATTGTCTATGTGGAAAAGCAGCCAGTTACTTGGAAAGTATGTTATGTGGAGTACTGGTGTAAGAAAACAAGGAAACATATGAGTAGGTGAACTGGCCGCCGTGATATGACTGATGAATGGTTGAAAACGGCGTTAAACCCCAAACAATCAATAAATCAATTGTGAATAACTCTGCGCACTATCATCACATATATATGAGCCGTTCCACGAGAAAACCAACATTATTGACTCTACGTAATGTATCGATCCAGATCAGCCTGCGCAGTCCGCGCAGGCTAATCCGGGCCGACACATTCCGTATCAGGGTGATAGAGGTATAGAGTTATGATTCCTGAAACAGAAAATCCACAGAAGGCGAAAAGTATCTGTCCGGGTTAGCCTGCGCGGCATGTTTAGGCTGATCCGTGTCGATACATTACGTAGAGTCAATAATGTTGGTTTTCTCGTGGAACGGCTCATCTATAGTTCACACCATATGATCAAATATGTGCTCTTTCTGCTCCATTCGGATGGTTGCTGTGGTATTTTACAACCCGTTTTACAGTTAAGCAGTCCTGTTAAAGAAATTAAATATATCAAACGGAACTACCGGTATATATCTCATGATAAAAGAGGAGTTTAATATTGATAGAGTCATAATATGTACATCTATTGTTATGATATAACATCGAGAGCATGTAATTACGCAAATACGTTTTAGTTCTTTGTCACATATTTCGAATGTTTAAATACATTATGTTTCACATGAGGTGGTTGTGAAATGTGTCCATAGAAGGCTAAAAAGATTGATTTTTTTGTCGAATATAACATCTTTAACCACACGCAAACTGGTCCTGTCAGTTCGGAACTTAGTACAAAAATAGCAATATGGGCCAGTTCCACGAGAAAACCAACATTATGCAGTCCGCGTAGGCTAATCCGGGCCGACACATTCCGTCTTAGGGTATAGAGGTATAGATGAATGATTCCTTAAACAGAAAATCCACAGCAGGCGAAAAGTGTCTGCCCAGATTAGCCTGCGCGGCATGCTTTAGCTGATACGGGTCGATACATTACGCAGGGTCCACAATGTTGGTTTTCTCGCGGGACGGCTCATATATTCAGCATGGGATGTACATTCTAAAGATCCAAAAATATACGAAAATATGCTTACTTTGTAGGTCTACATATTACCATAAACCACGTTGTTTTGCCAATTATTCGTAAAAATATACGAATATATTTCCATATCGAAACATCATGTTTTGCTAACATAATCACATTTACATTTTGGAAACCGCATTTTGAGCAATATCTACTTTGCAACACAAGTCCACTGCCACATATGTGTCTGCATGTGGGAAAGGATCAATTGAGCCGTCGCGCGAGAAAACCAACATTGTGGACTCTGCGTAAAGTATCGACCCGGATCAGCATAAGCATGCAGCGCAGGCTTACCCAGATAGACACTTTTCGCCTCCTGTGGATTTTTCTGTTCCAGGAATCATTACTCTATACCTCTATCCCCCTGAGACGGAATGTGTCGGCCTGGATCATTCTGCGCGGATTGCGCAGTCTATGCTGGGTGGATACATTACGCAGAGGCCATAATTTTGGTTATCTCGTGGAACAGCTCAGGCTGATCTGGTCGATACATTACGCAGATGTGTATCGCCGCAGCTGCATTTTGTGGCATTTTTAGGAGTATTCCGTATGTTTATACTCACACTGGGTGGCTTTTCCATGCGCTTGTAAGAAACATTATGGTAATGCAAAACCTCGTTTGCGGTCTACACATCATAAATTCCGACGAATAGCTTACATTAGCAACTAGTTCTGAACTTCCATGCAGTCTGATCAGGATCTTCATTTTTTCCCCCATCCAACCGTCATCTTCAAAGGCTCTAGAGAAAGGCTATGATTAAAAATCGGCAACAACCGCGCTGTCTGATCACAATACTGGCCTCCTCGGTGGTGTATAGGAAGAGCGCAACAACCGCACTGTCTGATCACAATATTGGCCTCCTCGGTGGTGTATAGGAAGAGCGCAACAACCGCACTGTCTGATCACACTACTGGCCTCCTCGGTGGTGTATAGGAAGAGCGCAACAACCGCACTGTCTGATCACATTACTGGCCTCCTCGGTGGTGTATAGGAAGAGCGCAACAACCGCACTGTCTGATCACATTACTGGCCTCCTCGGTGGCGTATTGGAAGAGCGCAACAACCGCACTGTCTGATCACAATACTGGCCTCCTCGGTGGTGTATAGGAAGAGCGCAACAACCGCGCTGTCTGATCACAATATTGGCCTCCTCGGTGGTGTATAGGAAGAGCGCAACAACCGCACTGTCTGATCACATTACTGACCTCCTCGGTGGTGTATAGGAAGAGCGCAACAACCGCACTGTCTGATCACATTACTGGCCTCCTCGGTGGCGTATTGGAAGAGCGCAACAACCGCACTGTCTGATCACACTACTGGCCTCCTCGGTGGTGTATAGGAAGAGCGCAACAACCGCGCTGTCTGATCACAATATTGGCCTCCTCGGTGGTGTATAGGAAGAGCGCAACAACCGCACTGTCTGATCACATTACTGGCCTCCTCGGTGGTGTATAGGAAGAGCGCAACAACCGCACTGTCTGATCACATTACTGGCCTCCTCGGTGGTGTATAGGAAGAGCGCAACAACCGCACTGTCTGATAACAATATTGGCCTCCTCGGTGGTGTATTGGAAGAGCGCAATAACCGCACTGTCTGATCACATTACTGGCCTCCTCGGTGGTGTATTGGAAGAGCGCAACAACCGCGCTGTCTGATCACAATATTGGCCTGCTCGGTGGTGTATAGGAAGAGCGCAATAACCGCGCTGTCTGATCACACTATTGGCCTCCTCGGTGGTGTATAGGAAGAGCGCAACAACCGCACTCTCTGATCACATTACTGGCCTCCTCGGTGGTGTATTGGAAGAGCACAACAACCGCGCTGTCTGATCACAATATTGGCCTCCTCGGTGGTGTATAGGAAGAGCGCAACAACCGCACTGTCTGATCACATTACTGGCATACTCGGTGGTGTATTGGAAGAGCGCAACAACCGCACTGTCTGATCACATTACTGGCCTACTCGGTGGTGTATTGGAAGAGCGCAACAACCGCACTGTCTGATCACATTACTGGCCTCCTCGGTGGTGTATTGGAAGAGCGCAACAACCGCACTGTCTGATCACAATATTGGCCTCCTCGGTGGTGTATTGGAAGAGCGCAACAACCGCACTGTCTGATCACAATATTGGCCTCCTCGGTGGTGTATTGGAAGAGCGCCACAACCGCACTGTCTGATCACACTACTGGCCTCCTCGGTGGTGTATTGGAAGAGCGCAACAACCGCACTGTCTGATCACATTACTGGCCTCCTCGGTGGTGTATAGGAAGAGCGCAACAACCGCGCTGTCTGATCACATTACTGGCCTCCTCGGTGGTGTATAGGAAGAGCGCAACAACCGCGCTGTCTGATCACATTACTGGCCTCCTCGGTGGTGTATAGGAAGAGCGCAACAACCGCGCTGTCTGATCACAATATTGGCCTCCTTGGTGGTGTATTGGAAGAGCGCAATAACCGCGCTGTCTGATCACAATACTTGCCTCCTCGGTAGTGTATTGGAAGAGCGCAACAACCGCGCTGTCTGATCACGATATTGGTCTCCTCGGTGGTTTATTGGAAGAGCGCAACAACCGCGCTGTCTGATCACATTACTGGCCTCCTCGGTGGTGTATTGGAAGAGCGTCCGCGTTGTGAGCGGGAGGTACTTGGTTCGATCACCGCCGGGTCATCGAAGACTTACGGGTCAGTCGTAACGCTAACCCTACAATCCAGAGCGACAAGAAGGGAAAACCGTTACTACAGTTGTCATAGTATTTGATATGACCCGACCGGGGGATCAAACCTGAAACCTCCCGCACTCGAGGCAGTCACTCTACCAGGCGGGCACATAATACCCTTTCTGATGTACGTCGTTTCAGCAGACGACCCCTGTGACGATGTTTTCAACTATAGACAGTTATTTTCCATTTATTTATAGAAATTGTTCATATCTTGACACTATGTTGTTTTCAACTCGAGCAAGTTTTAGTTCTTTCATGTATAGAGATTTTTCAGATGTTTTCACGATGAATATGTGTTGCACTTATTGAAAAATGAAAAGGAGAGTAATCAACCATATAATCATTCAACAGCTTCCGGATACAGAAATTGTATTTAATACTTTCCAACATGCAGACGCTTTTTGACACACCTTCAGCAGACAGTTTCAAAAACATTTCGGCAAAAGGATAAATTGCTCTTATTGTCACAATATTTCCAACTTTATTAGAAAAAAAATGAATTTTATTTATGGAGATTGTGCATAGTTACGCTTATCTATTGCAATGCTATCTGCTGCCAAAAGAATCGTGTATGTGGGAAAACGTTACAAAGATAAAAGAAAAACAAAAACGGCAAGACTGCGATCCTGTCCCAATCAGGAAATCACATAAAAGGACGGGCTCTATCCTCCGACCGTCATACGTATTGCGTGCAGCACGCGTATCAATTTCATATTCAGATACAAATGGGCCGTTCCCCGAGAAAACCAACATTCTGGACTCTGCGTAAAGTATCGACCCTGATCAGCCTAAGCATACCGCGCAGGCTAACCCGGATGGACAATGTTCGCCTCCTGTGGATTTTCTGTTTCAAGAATCTTTACTTTACCTCTATCCCCTAGTGACGGAATGTGTCGGCCCGGATTAGCATGCGCGGACTGCGCAGGCTGATCTGGGTCGATACATTACGCAGAGTACACAATATTGGTTTTCTCGTGGGACGGCTCAAATGACATAACTCTATCAGTAAACTATTAGAGCCAATATGATTCATGATGCCATTTAAAAGCCATTATGTTTCTAATTCTTTCCAACATACAAACGCTTTCTTACGCCTCTGCAGCAAACGAACTTTGAAAATACTGTGGCAAAATGAGAAGTTGCTCGTCCTGACCGATTTCTCCTTTTGCCACAATGTGTTCAACTCAAGTCATTTGTAGATATTTTTAATATTTTTCCTAGTGGTTTGCAAAGCCATTTGAAACTTATTTGATCTACGGCGTAAAGGGTTCACCCAATTTTACCACAAACGGAAAGCTTCCAGAAAAGACAGCATTCTTCATCATATTTCGAAATTGTTTTGACTTAATGAGTTTTATCCCCCATAATTTTGATCGCTAATTTAAAAAAGAAACATTAGTATTGGATCACACAAATTGCCAATCCATTTAACCCTTTTGTACTAGTGAAGTTTCTAAAAGGGATAAATAACTAAAGGCATAGGCTGGTCCTCTTTTTGGAGTGGTTGTATCCGGATTCATATCCGTAGCTTCATCGCTGATGCCGAAGTATCCGTTTTAGAGGCATGGGTGTGACATAAGATTAATAATTGATTTGTTTTGTTATCAACATGATACTATCCGGAGTAGGAGTCTGTCTGAATAACACACTCAAAATGAGCCCGGCCATGGAACAAAGGTACAAGTTTTGCTTTGTGAAGAGTATGGATTAAGATTTGACTTTGTGCACCCATACATCCTGATCAAGATCAACACAGTTCACATATAATCTAACTAAGATTGACAAAATAGTTTTCTGTAACTTGTGCTATGATATGTCAACTATGTACCTTTTTCCCACGTACGGTCTCCAGTGCGCAGTGCTCCAGTATTACACGTATGGCGAAACCCTGCAACTGGGTTCTCATAAGTAGAACATGAATGATGCAAGGCGCATTATATTTGTCAAACGTACTAATGTATGCAATTACAGGGGCGTAGCTTTGCACTTATCAATATGTAGGCAGTCTAGTGAGAAACTCAACAGTGTGGACTCTGCGTAAAGTATCGACCAAGATCAGCCTAAGCATACATTACGCAGATGTGTATCGCCGCAGCTGCATTTTGGGGCATTTTTAGAAAATAATGTGTAGGCACGTGCCTACAGTGCCTAAAGCGAGCTACGCCCCTGAACTATGTTCGTCGAGCTGTTGATCGAACTCACAATTACAGATTTACAGATTTTACAGATTTTGCTAACACAATCACATTTACATTTTGGAAACCGCATTTTGAGCAATATCTACTTTGCAACACAAGTCCACTGCCACATATGTGTCTGCATGTGGGAAAGGATCAATTGAGCCGTCGCGCGAGAAAACCAACAGTGTGGACTCTGCGTAAAGTATCGACCCGGATCAGCATAAGCATGCAGCGCAGGCTTACTCAGATAGACACTTTTCGCCTCCTGTGGATTTTTCTGTTCCAGGAATCATTACTCTATACCTCTATCCCCCTGAGACGGAATGTGTCGGCCTGGATCATTCTGCGCGGACTGCACAGGCTGATCTGGGTCGATACATTACGCAGAGGCCATAATGTTGGTTTTTCTCGCGAAACGGCTCAATTGTCATTACCGCTACCCTCCCGAGTATTCCGTATGTTTATACTCAAACTGGGTAGCTCTACCATGCGCTTGTAAGAAACGTGGTAATGCAAATACCCCGTAGGCGGTCAACACATCATAAATTCCCACGAATAGCTTATTACATATGAAACTCAACATTGTGGACTCGGCGTAAAGTATCGACCCGGATCAGCCTACGCATGCCACACAGGCTTACCCTGATAGACACTTTTCGCCTCCTGTGGATTTTCGGTTTCAGGAATCACTACTCCCTTAGACGGAATGTCTCGGCCGGATCAGTCTGCGCGGACAGCGCAGGCTGATCTGGTCGATACATTACGCAGATGTATATCGCCGCAGCTGCATTTTGGGGCATATTTAGGAGTATTCCGTATGTTTATACTCAAACTGGGTGGCTTTTCCATGCGCTTGTAAGAAACATTATGGTAATGCAAAACCTCGTTTGCGGTCTACACATCATAAATTCCCACGAATAGCTTACATTAGCAACTAGTTGTATCTTCATTACATTCTACTTTAGTCATTTCACACGAAAACATTCATGAACTTCCTTGCAGTCTGATCAGGATCTTCATTTTTTTTCCCCATCCAACCGTCATCTTCAAAGGCTCTAGAGAAAGGCTATGCTTAAAAATCGGCAACAACCGCGCTGTCTGATCACATTACTGGCCTCCTCGGTGGTGTATAGGAAGAGCGCAACAACCGCGCTGTCTGATCACGATATTGGCCTCCTCGGTGGTGTATTGGAAGAGCGCAACAACCGCGCTGTCTGATCACATTACTGGCCTTCTCGGTGGTGTATAGGAAGAGCGCAATAACCGCACTGTCTGATCACATTACTGGCCTCCTCGGTGGTGTATAGGAAGAGCGCAACAACCGCACTGTCTGATCACATTACTGGCCTCCTCGGTGGTGTATAGGAAGAGCGCAACAACCGCGCTGTCTGATCACAATATTGGCCTCCTCGATGGTGTATTGGAAGAGCGCAACAACCGCGCTGCCTGATCACGATATTGGCCTCCTCGGTGGTGTATTGGAAGAGCACAACAACCGCGCTGTCTGATCACGATATTGGCCTCATCGGTGGTGTATTGGAAGAGCGCAACAACCGCACTGTCTGATCACATTACTGGCCTCCTCGGTGGTGTATTGGAAGAGCGCAACAACCGCGCTGTCTGATCCCAATATTGGCCTCCTCGGTGGTGTATTGGAAGAGCGCAACAACCGCACTGTCTGATCACATTACTGGCCTCCTCGGTGGTGTATTGGAAGAGCGCAACAACCGCGCTGTCTGATCACAACATTGGCCTCTTCGGTGGTATATTGGAAGAGCGCAACAACCGCGCTGTCTGATCACATTACTGGCCTCCTCGGTGGTGTATTGGAAGAGCGCCACAACCGCACTGTCTGATCACATTACTGGCCTCCTCGGTGGTGTATTGGAAGAGCGCAACAACCGCGCTGTCTGATCACGATATTGGCCTCCTCGGTGGTTTATTGGAAGAGCGCAACAACCGCGCTGTCTGATCACATTACTGACCTCCTCGGTGGTGTATTGCAAGAGCGTCCGCGTTGTGAGCGGAAGGTTCTTGGTTCGATCACCGGCCGGGTCATATCGAAGACTTACGGGTCAGTCTAAACGCTAACCCTACAATCCAGAGCGACAAGAAGGGAAAACCGTTACTACAGTTGTCATAGTATTTGATATGACCCGACCGGGGGATCAAACCCGAAACCTCCCGCACTCGAGGCAGTCGCTCTACCAGGCGGGCACATAATACCCTTTATGATGTACAGGACTTTCAGCAGATGACCCCTGTGACGATGTGTTCAACTATAGACAGTTATTTTCCATTCATTTATAGAAATTGTTCATATCTTGACACTATGTTGTTTTCAACTCGAGCAAGTTTTAGGTCTTTCATGTATAGAGATTTTTCAGATGTTTTCACGATGAATATGTGTTGTACTTATTGAAAAATGAAAAGGAGAGAAATCAACCATATAATCATTCAACAGCTTCCGGATACAGAAATTGTATTTAATACTTTCCAACATGCAGACGCTTTTTGACACACCTTCAGCAGACAGTTTCAAAAACATTTCGGCAAAAGGATAAATTGCTCTTATTGTCACAATATTTCCAACTTTATTAGAAAAAAAATGAATTTTATTTATGGAGATTGTCCATAGTTTCGCTTATCTATTGCAATGCTATCTGCTGCCAAAAGAATCGTGTATGTGGGAAAACGTTACAAAGATAAAAGAAAAACAAAAACGGCAAGACTGCGATCCTGTCCCAATCAGGAAATCGCATAAAAGGACGGGCTCTATCCTCCGACCGTCATACGTATAGCGTGCAGCACGCGTATCAATTTCATATTCAGAGACAAATGAGCCGTTCCCCGAGAAAACCAACATTCTGGACTCTGCGTAAAGTATCGACCCTGATCAGCCTAAGCATACCGCGCAGGCTAACCCGGATGGACACTGTTCGCCTTCTGTGGATTTTCTGTTTCAAGAATCTTTACTTTACCTCTATCCCCTAGTGACGGAATGTGTCGGCCCGGATTAGCCTGCGCGGACTGCGCTGGCTGATCTGGGTCGATACATTACGCAGAGTAGACAATATTGGTTTTCTCGTGAGACGGCTCAAATGACATAACTCTATCAGTAAACTATTAGAGCCAATATGATTCATGATGCCATTTAAAAGCCATTACGTTTCTAATCCCTTCCAACATACAAACGCTTTCTTACGCCTCTGCTGTAAACGAACTTTGAAAATACTGTGGCAAAATGAGAAGTTGCTCGTCCTGACCGATTTCTCCTTTTTGCCACAATGTGTTCAACTCAAGTCATTTGTAGATATTTTTAATATTTTTCCTAGTGGTTTGCAAAGCCATTTGAAACTTATTTGATCTACGGCGTAAAGGGTTCAGCCAATTTTACCACAAACGGAAAGCTTCCAGAAAAGACAGCATTCTTCATCATATTTCGAAATTGTTTTGACTTAATGAGTTTTATCCCCCATAATTTTGATCGCTAATTTAAAAAAGAAACAGATTAGTATTGGATCACACAAATTGCAAATCCATATAACCCTTTTGTACTAGTGAAGTTTCTAAAAGGGATAAATAACTAAAGGCATAGGCTGGTCGTCTTTTTGGAGTGGTTTTATCCGGATTCATATCCGTAGCTTCATCGCTGATGACGAAGTATCCGTTTTAGAGGCATGGGTGTGACATAAGATTAATAATTGATTTGTATTGTTATCAACATGATACTATCCGGAGTAGGAGTCTGTCTGAATAACACACTCAAAATGAGCCCGGCCATGGGACAAAGGTACAAGTTTGGATTTGTGAAGAGTGTTGATTAAGATTTGACTTTGTGCACCCATACAGCCTGATCAAGATCGGCACGGATCACATAGAATCTAACTTAGATGGATAAAATAGTTTTCTGTATTTTGTGTAAACTATAATATATCAAATATGTACCTTTTCCCACGTACGGTATACAGTGCGCGGTGCTCCAGTATTATTACACGTATGGCAAAACCCTGCAACTGGTTGCTTTTCTCATAAGTAGAACATGAATGATACTAGGCCCATAATATTTGTCAAACGTACACATGTATGCACTTACAGGGGCGTAGCTTTGCGATAATAAATGTGTAGGGGGTCTCGTGAGATAATCAACATTGTGAACTCTGCGTAAAGTATCGACCCGGATCAGCCTAAGCATTCCACACAGGCCTACCCGGATAGACACTTTTCGCCTCCTGAGGATTTTCTGTTCAAGGAATCAAGACTCTATTTATCCCCCATTAGACGGAATGTGTCGGCCGGATCAGTCTGCGCGGAGAGCGCAGGCTGATCTGGTCGATACATTACGCAGATGTGTATCGCCGCAGCTGTATTTTGGGGACATTTTTAGAAGAAAATGTGTAGGCACGTGCCATGATCTGCTGGCGAACTGAGAAGATTCTGGTTCGACCTTGCGGTGATACATACTGATATGGATATTGGCGGCTAGTAAGGCTCTGAAGGTGAAGGTAGCATTGTTTTTATGATCGACGTGACTCAGAGTAAATATCCACTTAAACTCGTCCAGCCCCAATGGCATATAAGGCTTTTGCAAACAATGCAGATTCAAATGGGTCAGCTCGTAACGAGCTGTCTCACCTGAAATCAGCATTGTTTGTATATGACTCATAGAAAATGTCCACTTAAACTCTTTCCGTGCCAAAGACGACATTGGGCTTTTTGCAAACAATAAAGGTTCAAATGGGTCAGCTCGTAACGAGTTGTCTCTCCTGAAATCAGCATTGTTTGCATTTAAGTTATCAAAATATTCCAAAGAATTGGAGTCGCCCGATTTCGATGGTTGAAGAGAAGATACTTTATGGAACTTTGCGCTGAATGGATTGACTCATCCGTGTCCGTTCATCAAATTCAATTCGGCAAATTAACTATCGCTTAATGAGCCTTGATCAGTAGTATGCACACACGGAATGTAAAGGTTTTTATTAAGACAGTGCGAATCTAAAGAATATAAAAGTCTTGGGAGTTCATAAAGATAACAAAAAATAACCCTTTTTGACGCCGTTTCCTTTGTTTCCTTGACATCAAAGACAATCCATCTCTGTCATCCTAAGCCTATATTTGTCTTCATACAGCAGACGTTTTGGTGTATGTTGTTATTGATGTAACATCCGGATGGTTATGGTTTCTTCTTTTGTGTGTGTATTACTTACAGAGTTCAAAGTTCAGACTTCACATGATCGTGTATCTCGTTGTCAGACCTTTTTAGTTGTGAAGGACGATCCATCTTCTGTCGGCATATGGAGCCATACCATAAAAAAAATCAAAACTTCGTACATTTCAGAGTAAGGATTACCAAGATATGCAAGCGCCGTCGCAAAGTAGGACGAGTGAACTCACTGTTCACCATGTGAAGTTACAAACACAAATGAACACCGAGGTATTTAAGAAGCAGTCATTACAATACCGGTACAAATACCGCTGAATCATAAAAGTCCGGTCGATAAAACACCAAGTAAGTATGTAATAGTATGCAACATAAAGGCACCTACGTACATTTCAAGAATGGCATAACATCTATACCTGAGCAATTGTGTTACTATGTTACCTTAGAAACTATCAGTGCTAAAGGCCGCATGTTTTGGAAAGTGTCTAGGGGCGTTAGAACGAGGTGGGCAAACGTGAAACATGTAGCAGAGCAGATATAATGAAGAGAGAGAGAGTAGGCTATGGTTATGGGGAGTGAGAGACGCAGTAGGTCTGACAGAGTCTCGTAGACATGTTATTTGTTGTTCTAATACTATGTTTCTGTTGTTTATAAAATGTAGCAAAATTACAACGCGAAGACTTATATCTTATATGTGTTTCTTTGTGTCACATATGATTGTTTTATGCCTTGCTAATAGATGCAATTAGTATTGCTTTAAAGATGTTTACATATTGGCTGGCACGACAAAGAAACTGTTGGTCATAGTCAAAATGAGTGGCTCTATGCTAAAAACAACCTTCAGTCTTGTGTAATAGATCAGTATAGATCAGAATAGCCTTCGTGATCGTCCATTTCCGGCCCTTCCTGCAACGTTTGCCAATAAGCCAAAGATGGTTTCAGAAAACTCTTAAATAAATAATTTTTCTTTAAATGTTTTATAAATTGAACGTAAACTAACATGATTTGACACTCGTAGTAGAGTCTACTCATATGGAGAACGAATCCGAAGAAATCAAATGTTAACCCTTTCCCTCATATAGACGCTTTCCGACGACTCTGCAGCAGACGGATTTTTGAAAACATAGTGACACAAGAAGAAATTGCACGAAACGTGCAATTTCTTCTTTTGCCACAATGTTTTCCACTTTTTGTCATCCATTCAATTATGGAGATTTTCTATGATTTCACAAAATACGTACAAAGTCGTCTGCTGCAGAATTGTTGTATGAGGGAAAGGGTTAAGATTTTAAAATATAACTTTAAAGAAGTAGAACAATGGCTTTGATACAAAGTTTTAGATATTATGGACAAGAGTTATATTTCTCTTTAACCCTTTTCCACCTGTAGACGAATTTTGACGCTTGTACAGTAAACGACATTTGAAAACATTGTGGCAAAATTGAAAAAAATTATCATAATGTTCAATTTCTACTTTTGCCACACTGTTTATGACTCAATTCAAAGATTTAACTTTTCTTTTTAGCGGTCTTCCATATTAGTGCCTAGATATTTCCGAAGTCGTCTGCACTAGTTTTAGCATGGTGTCTTCAAAGTAATCTGACTTGGTGTATGTGGCTCAGCGCAAAGCAAATTATTTGCCTTTATATGGATGTTGAAAATTACTATGACATTTGAGCCGTCCCGCGAGAAAACCAACATTATGGCCTCTGCGTAATGTATCGACCCGGATCGGCCTGAGCGTGTCGCGCAGGCTTACCCGGAAAGACACTTTTCGCCTTCTGTGGATTTTCTGTTTTAGAAATCATTACTCTATACCTCTATCCCCCCTGAGACGGAATGTGTCGGCCCGGGTCAGTCTGCGCGGACTTCGCAAGCTGATTTCGGTCGATACATTACACAGAGGCCATAATGTTGGTTTTCTCGTGTAACGGCTCATCTATTTAAATCCGATAGCAGGAAAGCATAGGCAACTATTGGTTAATAATTACGCTAGGATTGGCTTTCTAACTGTCCTTGCAATATTCGCTAATAAGCAAAATGATGGTTTCATGACATATCTGAACAACAGTTTACATTTAAGTCCGATACCAGAAATGGGTTCACACATTTATAATAATGAGTCTAGGGCTGGTATACACAGAGCGCCGCTCAAACAGTCCCGGCCGTACTCAGAACTATTCCGTTCTTATAACAGTTTCAAAGTGTATTAGCAAACAAAAGACATTACTAGTTCTGTCCATCATGCAAATACAAACTAAACAAGTAACATATATGAGCCGTTCCACGAGAAAACCAACATTGTTGACTCTGCGTAAAGTATCGACCCGGATCAGCCAAAGCATAACGTGCAGGCTAATCTGGACAGACACTTTTCACCTCCTATGGATTTTCTGTTTCAAGAATTATTACTTTATACCTCTATCCAACTGAGACGGAATGTGTCGGCCCGGATTAGCCTGCGCGGACTGCGCAGGCTGATCCGGGTCGATGTATTACGCAAAGTCCATAATGTTGGTTTTCTCGTGGAACGGCTCATATACGTAAGTATGCTATAGATATAAATCGGTTTCCTGGTCGAACTGTTGTGTCAAAGGATGATTTCATTTATATGTATTTAGGAAGTGACTCCATTTTTCATGATACATACATGCAACACTAAAGCATTTGACACATGTATATAATTTCAAACCAGAATACATACGGCAGCGACAGACTGTCCATGTTTTAAATAGAAGTCATTCTGAATGCAAGCCTAATGCACAAAAACCTGTCTTGATCTGACAGATAAGTTACTAAGCCAAATTAAATTTTGTCGAACGCTCTACTGTAACATATTTCGACCAAAATACTAAAAGGTTATGCAATCAAAATGGACTTTACTATCATTAAGGCCAATGTACCCTTTACGAATGGTTTTAAGGTTTAATTATTAAACTAGTTACTATGGTTTTTGCAAATTTAGACAAAATATCTTGATATTAATTTCATCATACTACATTATGTCTACATTTCCATCTTTCCTGATACAGACAACATTTAACATTTCGGATATAAAAAAAAGTTTAAACTCATTTATTTTACATCGATTGCGAAACAAGCCTTCAGCTTATATTAATCAAGCTCGATGTCTACTTCCTGCAGAGTTAACCAGTACTCGCGCCGTTTGTGTGGAAAATTCTCGAAGTCAGAACCAATCAATAGTTTTGTCTAATGTTCAAATGCGTTTACTGCAGATGTATTGTATATGGGAAAGGGTTAAATTAGAAACTTCCCTTTGGCATGAAAGGAAAGGACAGTGTATGTGTTTCTGTGTAATTGTATTAGCAATGTTGCAGAGATAAGGCTGCATAAATTAATACCATTAATCCTTTACCACAACAAGTAGACAGCAGACGACTTTTTAAAATTCTTGGCAATCAAATGGAAAATCTCTATAAATGAAGTGTATTATTAAAGTTTAGCCTACAGTCGCAAATTGATAGTATATATAATGTTTTTGAAAAGCGCAAGTCAAATAGTAACTGCCATTTTCTCATGAATAATGAAGAAATTGAAGTGGTAGACTCTTTTAGATATCTTGGTATGATCTTATCATATACTGGCAATATGTCGTCTGCTGTTAAAGCACTGAATGACCAAGCGCTAAAAGCATATCACAGTCTGTTAAAATTATTTTACAGAATTAGTTTAGACGTTAAAACAAAGTTGACATTATTTGATACTATAGTCTTACTAATTATGTTATATGGTAGTGAAGTTCGGGGCGTTTATAACTTCAAAAGTATTGATAAATTGCATCTAAGATTTTGTAAATATATTCTTTGCGTCAAAAAACAGACACCAAACAATGCAGTCCTAAGAGAGCTTGGTCGTTTTCCCCTATCTGTTTTATGTCGAGAAAGGTCACTTAAATGTTAGTGTAAGATAATGTCAAAAACTGATTCTCCTATTCATTTTATGTATAACGATCTATGCGACAACGTCAGAAGTAATTGTTGGACATCACGGATTAAGACTATCATAGATCACCTAGAAATAGTCAATTAAGATATAACTTTAATGCCAACTCAAACACTTTTAGAAATTTAGCATGGTAGATTCAATAATATTAACAGAGAATACAGAACATGCAAAATATGTAACCAAGATGTAGTGGAATCAGAATTTCATTTTCTTTTAGAATGTACAAAATAAAGTTCACTTAGATCTAAACATTTAGGAAATGTAACATGGCCTTCAATGCAAAAGTTCATAGCAATAATGTCTTTAACACACAAAAGGAAACTCTACAATCTTGCTAAATTTGTATTATGTCTGTTTATGCCATATAATTATTTTGTAAATGGCCAAAGGCAAACCTATTGCTGATTGCCAATAAATATGAGTTAATGAATGAATTATTTAACAGAATTAAAACATTGTTGCAAAAGGGGAAATTGTTCATATTTAGCAAGTTCTCCTTCTGCCACATTTATTTCAAGAATGCTTCAAAAATAAGGGTTGCATCTTGGAGAGCGTTGAAAGACAAATGAAGAAATTCCTCAAAGTAACTTGATTGCATTTTTGAAAATTGATTTATCTTTAACCCGCTCTTCAGCGTTTAAAACACATTTTAATGTATTGCCTATTTCAAACAGGTGATACAGAACAATGCTATATATAGTTTAATGAAAATTTATAATTGTAAACTACATGAAAATTATTATAAACTACACTTAATTGAAAAATAAAAGATAAATATATTCATAATATTTTTAAGAGTTGTGTTTTACATATGAGCCGTCAAACGAGAAAACCAACATTGTGGATTCTGCGTAAAGTATCAACCCAGATCAGCCTAAGCATGCCGCGCAGGCTAACCCGGACAGATACTTTTCGCCTCCTGTGGATTTTATGTTTCAGAAATCATTACTATATACCTCTATCTCCCAGAGACGGAATGTGTCGGCCTTGATTAGCTTGCGTGGACCGCGCAGTCTATGCTGGGTGGATACATTACGCAATGGCCATAATGTTGGTTATCTCGCGGAACAGCTCAAATAGATCCAGTGATTTATGCCCAATTTTAAAATAATGAGTGTGATATCCAAACAAATAAACCCAGTCCCTTGCAACATTTTGACGTTTTGCAGCAGACGATTCGTAAATGGCTCAACATGCTCAATTTCTTCATTTCCGTCAGCACAGATTCGGACAGTTTGATCTGAATCTGCATTGTTCGAATTAAGGTAACTAACGTCGTCTAGGAACTGTTTACAAACTTACACACTTGAGTTATTATGCAGGATGAGCTTAACCCATCATGTCATAAAGCTACTAAAACGCGTTTGAACATTTTTATTTTCTGCATAGACATATTCAGGCAAAGAAACAAAATACATGTACTACATACATACACACGTTCTATAGGCAACGCCTACTTTAAGGAAGGCAATTAGTTATTAGACACATTTGGTGTCAAATATCGCCTGCATTATTTAAACTTAATTACTTAACTTCTTTAGAACCGCCTGCGAGGTTCTTGTTGCTCTTCTATTATGTAATGGATTATTTATTCATTTATTTATTTATTTAAGTCCCATCCACGAAGTGGAAGACGAAGACGCAATGAAATGTGTCAATCGTCCGAAAAAGAAGTATGACCAAGCCGAGGTTCGAGTTAAGACCCTGGGAGATAAATTCTTCATTGTAACCGACTGTGTTATCTTGATTCGACTTTAAATGTTATAATTAGCTTGAGGGTGAGTGGTTTTAGCGTCGTGGATTTGAAACCGGGCATCCAGGGTTCGATCACCAGTCGCGGCATGACGGCCATGGTAGAGAGTCCATGGGCAAGGCATATGTCCTAGCGTAGTACTGGTTTGTTTACCCAGGGATCATGAATAAGTGGATTGTCTCTGTGGTATAACTTAAATAATAATGTTGAAAACGGCGTAAAACCCCAATAAAACTATAGTGAGCTTCACATATATACCGTTATTATATGTAGGCTTACACCCAAAGCTCTTAAAAGACAGTATGCATGCAAAAACTTTCCCTGGGTATTCGCTATTCGAATATGCAAACAGGATTCCGTTGTGTTGTTTTGCTGCATTGGTCTGTTCTTAGAACTCCTTTTTTCACAGTAATTCAGTTAAAGCACGGCGGCCAGTACACGTGCATGTAACATGTGCATCCTGGATTTCTCGACACGGTACTCCAAACAACATTCTGCCCTGACAACTGGCTACCGTAGACTAATAAGCCCGTTGGTGGAATGAGTGAAGAATGATGCGTGATGCAATGACCTATCTGGGGCATAGGAACGAGTGAATTGCTGAGCCCTTGAACGAACTCATGCCTTGTGGATTGATAGGCATAGTCATTACCGACTGAGCTAAGGCAGTTGCTTCATTATCCATACTTCCATTGTCTAAAATAGCGTATATTGCAATTATTGATTACAAGTATTCAATCAGAAGGCTTGTATAAACGTTACTCAGCTATCAAACTTCTTTCTAGTACCATATGATTGGTTTTCGGAGTGTACCGATAAGAACGCATGCGCAAGGATCTCGAGAAATTCACGCCACAGCGGTACGAATTCCCCCGAAAAGAATATATCCAATAATGACATTTTCGAATTGTGCCCTTGTCTTTTTAAGCACGATTTAAACATAGTTTCAATCAAAGTACTGAAAGTACTGCTGGAAGGTGATTTTAGAGTGATGTCAGCCAGTTGAAGATGGGATAATGAATTGTATGCAAGGTATGGACAGATCATGGCTAGGAGATATGGATAGGAACAAACGAGAGCAAATATGTTTGAAAATAAATGAATGAAAGAATTTAAGTCTTTAAAACTTCTTTATTTTGCTGCAGTTTCGGAATAGGTAAAATTGTATAAAAAGAATAAATCAAACAAATATAATAAAAATCACAAACACTTGTTGTTTAGTTTATACGGTTATACTATATAATTTCGGAAGAACGACTTCATCATTATAACACAATAATAAAGAAAGAATAAAAACTTCAAAATTGTTGACAGCTGGACATTATATTATATTCACAATAGTTAGCAAACACTGTCAAGAAGTGAGGAGTATTGCATACATACAATTCATTTAGAAATTGCATTGAAACAAAATATATTTTTGGTAAAAAATATAGAGAGAAATATTTGTAAAAAATATAGAAAGCATTTTTTCATATTTAGACAGAAATGTACAGGAAAGAATAACATTCAGTCATATCCGTCAATAGCTAATGCTATCTTTCTATGCGTCTCAGTATAAGGACAAAGATATATAGATAGATATTCTTTATTTCTTCCAAATTTGAAGAGCATGTACATTTCACATTAAACATTACAAAAGTGATAACAAAAATATATATTTAAAACATTGTAACAATAGGAGAACTTGCTCGTCATAAGAAAACCTATGATAGCCACTGTCTTTCAAATTTGCTTTTCACAAGTGAACAAATGCTATGAATGAACGTATACAAGTGCTACGAATGAAAATATGAAAACATGAATTAATTTTACATTTCCAACAATGTTCGATAAACTGTGTCTGAATGAGGATACAACGTAGAACGTAATGTTTTCTCCTTGCATGAAAGCTTAATTAAGTATAGGTGTGCCCTCAATTTAAATCAATTCTCACATAACAAGAACATTAAGAAAGTGTTGTAAAATCTAAATAATATCATGACATCTCACGATGATCAGATTTTTATAGAAATAATTTTATTTGATGTGTATTACGCGTCAAGCGTGGATTCAAACACTTCCAAATATTTTACAATTTAAAACAATTAGATATTCGGATAAAATCTGATTGATTGAAACGAATTGTTAAAAAAAAACATCCAATGCATATTAAAACCAAAGGCTTCTTTTCCCACAACATTTTGTTTCAAGAGCTACAATATCTAAAGAGGCAACATGTTAGGGTGCTTATCCAGTATGCATGAGTTCGATTTTACCATACCAATTCAGGAAAAGTGATTTCCACATCTTTCAACTTTCCCCCGGTAAATCAGTCGGTAGCGACGCGGGCTGTCAATCCAGCAGTTGTAAGTTCGAATCGAAGCTCGGCCATCATTCTTTCTGTCATTGTGACAAGCGTCATTCATCTTTCACCAATGGGCTAACAGTCTATTTGGAAAATAAGCCAATTGCTTGGAAAGAATGTTGTGTGGATTACTTGTGTGAGAAAGCCAGACAACACATGAATAGGTGAACTGGCCGCCGTTATATGACTGAACCATTGTTGAAAACGGCGTTAAAGCCTAATCAATCAGTCCTTTTTATATAATCATTCTGTAATTTACCATTTAGAATGCCCTTCTAATCCCCTTATACATATTTAGTCGAGTAGTCGTTCGGGAGAACACACCATTCGTGAATTACCAGATAACTAACACTTCTCCCTAGCACAACATTGTGACAAAACATAAGAAATTTATCCCAGGACTCCAAATGCAGCAGACGATTTTGAAAATATCTGAGAAGGATTTTTTCCTTTTTCCCCACAACGTTTCAATTAGTAAATATATATATACATATAATATATATATAACTGATGTAAAAACCTATAAATGAATATACTAGAGGAAATATAAAGAATAAAACTGAAAGTCGTAATTAAGGATAGATTAGCATATTTTGGGGAAACTACCTTATGACACGGTATGTCCTCGAATTGACCTAGTTCGTGTAATGTATATCTGATCCGGTGTATCGGTGTTGTTTTCAAAAGCGTGGCGCGTAAGAATATACAGGTAACAATGTTTACCACAGAAAGATGTGTATTTGGAAAATCAAAATCAATTTTAATTTTCAAAGCCACAAAAACTTGAATTATTTGAAAATTTAATTGTCCAAACCAGTTTCTACATCAAACTGAGTGTACATGAAAACACTTTAAGTATGAATTTACATTGATTTTTGCGAAATATATTGACTAGCGTATGTATGAAGAGATCATATAGTTTATAGAGAGGATGTGTGTTATAGGGCATATTCCATTAAAGGTCAGTGTGCAATCCCATAGGAAGAAGATTATTGAATAATAATCACCTTCCAAAAACCACCAAGCCGTCGTCAGAACAAACGAATGTTTGATCTATCCGCGATCACGTCCATTAAGAAACCATTTAATTAAACGAACAATTAATAATTTATCAGCAATTAAAACAATGACATGAAACGCGTCTAAAACCGTTGATGCTGATAAACATACTGCCATAAACCTGAACATTTACTGGGTATTTGTTTAACCCTTTCCCTCATATAGACGCTTTTTGAAGCCTCTGCAGCAGACGGCTTTTTGAAAACATAGTGACTAAAGAAGAAATTGCTCAAAACGAGCAATTTCTCCTTTTGCCACAATGTTTTCCACTTCTAGTCATAGGTTATCCATTCAGTTAAAGAGATTTTATATTTTTTTGATAAAACATGTTCAAAGTCGTCTGCTGCAGAATTGTCGTATGGGGGAAAAGTTAAATACTTTTCATCGAGTCCTATTAGCTCAGTCGGATGCGACTCGGACTGCCGATGTTTGCCATAAGTCACTTCTCTTCTCAAACCAATGGGCTAACAATATATGTGTTAAAGCAGCCAGTTGCGTGCAACGACTGTTGTGTGCATTACTGGTGTGCGTTAGCTAGGAAACGCATGTGTATCTATGAATTTGTCGCCGTGATATGACTGAAGACTTGTTGTGAAAACGGCTTTAAAGCCAACCAATCAATCAATCGTTATTTATTTTTCAACTGGACATCAAAGCAAACATTTTGACTGTATGCCTACAAATAATTTCCTATTGGCATCGTCGGACGTTTACAGAAAACAATTTATTTGTTTTTCTTAACTCTTTCAGCGCCACAGACAATATTGACGTTTTTGCAAACAATGCAGATTCAGGTGAGTCAGCTCGTGACGAGCTGTCTCACCTGAAATCAGCATTGTTTGCTTTTTAGTTACAAAAACAGTCCAAATCTTTCATGAATTGAGGAATGGACACACCCGATTTTTAACATGGAAGAGTCTACTTTAAACAATTCGGCGCTGAAAGAGTTAAAAGAAAATAGGGCGAGCTATGGATCTTCTAATAGGCTGTGGTAACTGTGTCTGGAAACAATGATTATATAGGGAAATAAAGAAAACTGAGAGTCGCTACAGGAATAACCAACACTGGAGAATTTGCAATCGGTGTATACCCTGATCACCCTGTGCTTAAGCGTAGTCAGATCTGGATCAGCACTGCTCGATAATCAATAAAAAACAACTTCAAGAATCGTCAGGGCAGACAGCAGTGTGTATTTAACTTAGATCAAGTAGTATGAATATGCTAATTGGTTTCTATGTAAGTAAACGAATCAAATTACGCGAAAAAGTTGCTTTTCTTATAACACGTCTCATCTTTACTAAGAAAATGTCACGTAATCTCCGGTACATATCATATATTATTACATCTGCCAGATAACACCATTTAGAGACACTCTTATAGGTCAAATTACGCCAAATACATCCGCTGTCATGCTGATCTAGACAAATAGTTCATAAAAAAAAACCTTTGTTTGCGTAGAAACGAGTGAATACCATCACCAGAATGCATTAGATATATGACATTGAGTTTAAATTCACTGTAAATGTGTATAGGATGCACTGGAAGTGATTGATTTGATCACCTTTAGTATTTTGACCTTGTTTGAAAGTAAAAGAGGTAAATGCTAAACACCGGTTTTGTCGCGATTTGATTCAAAATAACGGTAACCATTTTCGCCTGGTGAATTCTTTCTCGCATAATGCATGACCCCCCCCCCCCCCCCCCCCCCCCCCCCCCATTTTCTTTGAATTGTTCTAAAGCTTAGAGGTAACTCTTTTCATTGATATATGATATTCTACATAAGAAACGCTTAGAAAGCGTAACAATTGAGGACTAAAACTGGTCGATTTACATGAAAACAAAGAAAGAATTAATCTGGTGTATTGTGACCTATACTTTTGCTTCCTTCCGTGACTTTTGAGTTGGATCAAAAAGACAGTCAGTTTACTGCAGTTGAATTAATTATGCATGTGTATCGATATCATACTGGAAAATATTGATTTGGTACTGACCTTTGTAAAAATATGTACGCAAGCAGTTCATTATACAATGTTTGAAACAGGTAAAATAAAGTCCGCTTAATTTGAAATCCGAAAAACACCTTTAACTTTTACCCACATACAGACGAATATAGTGAGAAAAAAAAAGAAATAAAATTAAGGATAATCTTATAATGAGGAATTTCCACTTGTTTTGTCACAATGCTTTTTCAACGCTATTGAATATGATACGATCTTATTGAGTTATTTTTCCATATTTTACCTGTATATTTCACAGGTCAGATGTATTTTAGTTTGTATGTGGGAACGAGTATTTGTCTTGGGATATGTGATGATATCTCGGTCGGCAAGTCTGGATAGTCTTCCTTTTCTGTACTCAATATATATCCTTCCGTTAACCTTTTTTGACATAAAGAAGCATTCTAATGCCACTGACACACTGTTTTCAACTATATTTAGCGGTGTAGTTACACTTACATTCATTGTGTTTCTTCATGTAACTGCCTATACACCTGCTGTTTAACCCTTTCCCTCATATAGAGGACGCCTTTCTGACGCCTCTGCTGCAGACGGCTTTTTGAAAACATAGTGACAAAAGAAGAAATTGCTCAAAACGAGCAATTTCTCCTTTTGCCACAATGTTTTCCACTTTTAATCATAGGTTATCCATTCAATTGTACATATTTTCTATTTTTTGACAAAATATGTTCAAAGTCGTCTGCTGTAGAATTGTCGTATGAGGGAAAGGGTTAAGTATACATTATATGTCGGAAAAGGGTATAATAATGTATTATAAAAGTATTTAAAGTATTTTCAATATACACCACATCTGCAGTCGTATACAAGTAAACACTTATAAAAAATTAAGAAATCTTATTGAATAAAGTTCAAAACAATGTGGCAAATGGAGAAATTGCTCATGATGAGCAATTCCTCAATGTTGCACAATGTTTTAAAAATCGTCTGCAGCAGAGTCGTCTGTATGCCTTGAAAGGATTTTAAGATAAGAATTCTCTCTATCTATACCAAACAATGCACTATAGAGAAACAAAGATCGCGGACGTCATTGCCTATATATGGTTACTTTGTCATAGGTATTACCGGGAGAGTGAAGTGAACTCAAACATCAGCATGTAAAGCAAACATTTAAATAGATTCAGTCTAGTGAAGATTTAATTCATTGGAAGTAGGGAAAACAACTTATTCTTTGGAGGGGGGGATATCTTTGTTCAATTTCCAGGGGCAAAATTTCTTCGTCCAATTTCCAGAGGAAAATATCTTTGTTCAATTTCAAGGGGGAAATATCTTTGTCCAATTTCCACGGGTTAACAATAAGAACATCAGCGCTCTCATTACCACGTGAATACCTATCTTATAAACGGTTCCCATGGTAACCTTATTAAGAAGAAAGTTTATATGAGCGGTGCTCTGGGAAAACGAGCCTAAACGTAATAATAAGAACTGTGAAAAAAGAGCTTACTTTGCATTCCTGTTATCATGAATAGAAACTGGTTTGTTATGCGTTCATTGAAAACCTTCTATAACGTAATGGCGAACAGCACAGAACTAGATTAGACTTCGCGGATGCGAAGATTGATTTTGATATACACGTGTCCCAAAAGCCTTGAGGGTTGGCTTCGCAGAGCATCTTGCATATAATATTCAACTCTATTCATGTCCTTTGTTCAATCAATTCAATTAAATGGTGGAAAACGGCAGCCAATCCACCAATGAAATCACTGATTTTCACCTCTGGTACGAACCGTTACGCATCGTGAGCTACCGAACAGCTATAATGAACGTAAGGCTATTGTTCGTATATGCAACAAGTTACAAGATGACTCTATCGTAGCACGACTCGGCGTAACGTCTTCGAGATAAAATAATAGGACAGAAGACACTAAAGTATATATGTCATATAGAGAAACAACCATTATGTCACTTCAGACGAAATTATGTATTACATTGCGTCAAAAACAAACGAGAATTATTGTCTTTAAAGGACACATTGTTCAACGTCTATTACGAGAACAGCTCCTAATGCTGACATATTAAGGCTCGTAAATAATTATGTTGTTGGTATGATCAGGGACACTATATTACATATAGTGTCCCTGGTATGATATATCTGGCATCATACGATTCCTATCTTTATGATTTTTTAAAAATAATGATAACAATCATATTCTTTATTTATTTATTTATTCATTTCATTTCCTAATAATAATAGAACTAATAATTAAAAATAAGAACGCACCCAACAGTCTCTAATTTACGCATGAAAGAATAGTTATAAAATGATTACACAGATAAGGGATAAAGCAGAGGTTCATCTTTTATTCATGAAAGGCTCACTGTGTAATGTTTTTCAAGAGTTCATGTACGGTTCCCGGCCTATGCAAAGGTCCTCCGTTTTGTCATCCCTTTAACCCATATGCCAGGGGCCAGCACGGTTACACAAACGCAATATTTGGTCACAACCTGTACCTTATTTCTATGACTTCTTAAGCGGTCGGGGGCGAGTCTCGTGGGTGGGTGTATATATAGGAAAACAGTGTCGCTGGTGGTGTCTTTTGCCGATCGTTCCCACATATGGGGTCCATTTATCAGTGAAATGTTATCGACTCTCAACAGTATCAATTGATAGGTAGACGCAATCGATCGATGACGACCGTGAAATGGGCCTGAATTTATTTCCGAGAAACACGGTTTTAACCCTTTCGCTCATACGACAATTCTGCAGCAGACGACTTTGAACATATTTTGTCAAAACATAGAAAATCTCCATAATTGAATGGATAACCTATGACAAAAAGTGAAAAACATCGTGGCAAAAGGAGAAATTGCACGTTTTGTGCAATTTCTTCTTTTGTCACTATGTTTTCTAAAAGCCGTCTGCTTGCAGAGGCGTCAGAAAGCGTCTATATGAGGGAAAGGGTTAACTACCCACTCGTATTCATTGACTAGAAATCGTGGATTTGCAAGTGTATTTTATAGCTCGTGTTTATTGAACTGTCGCCTGATGAAAAATCTGACCTCGTTATGTATTCATCATGCGTCAGGTCAATTTACACGAACAATACAGGTACAGGTGGATTCGCGTTTGCTCACATTATCAAAACATGAAATTGAATGTCAAATAATTGTTTAATCAAACGCAAGTCTGTACAAAGAAAAACACAAAGATTTCTACAACAAATTGAGTTTGGCTAGTGGGAGGTTCTCTAATTCAACAATGAATTGGTTGGGTCTATGAAGGTACTGGTTTCGCTGGTTGATTTTACCTCCAGCTTAAACTCCTATATCTATTGCCGATTTCCAATACGGCGTTGACGTTACGTCCATGTATACGTCAATATATACGTAGAACTCGTGCGTGAATTATCGTATATAATCATATATATATTTATCGTACAGAAAGGTAAAACCAGAACAACCAACGATTTTATTTATTAAAAACAAGAACTAATATTTCTGAGTGAAAAACTATTTAATTCATGGTTTACTAGAATGGTAATACATTTCTCTTTGTTAAACTCTATTGTTCGCTCTGCGTCTTCGAGATCAGATTTGTCAACACAATACAATACATTACAGTACAATATAAAAACAACTGAACTCTATACAAGCCAGTAGAGCGTTTGAAAATAAAATACATCCCCTTTACTACATACCAAGATATGCTGACTACATGACATTATATGATACAATTGCATAAAGAAAATTACCAATAAGAACAAGGATTGGTTATAATTGTTCTGGATTCACCAGTATGCATCAACAGTTGACAAGTAGGGCATTATATCAAGACACCTATCACAGATAATTAACCATTATCCTGTTATACGCCCCTTTTAAACCACACTTACCCATCGCCTTACGCGTTTTAATGTAACTTTTCGGACAATTCAGGGAACAATCAGCAAATAGATGTATTAAAATCCTGGGCAACAGTATCCGTTACGAGACAATACAAGTTGTTGTCGTAGTTAAGCAAGTCTAGTGTTAATTCATTAATTAAGAACCTAAATCTTGTTAAAAGTTCTGATTCTGTCTTTACGAAACTTCTCGGAAATAATACCACGAAAAAGGAGCAATTGTCTCGTTAGTCCTATTAAACGGTATGTGTGAACATAGAAGACGTATGTGTGAACATAGAAGATGTATGTGTGAACATTTAAGATGTATGTGTGAACATAGAAGATGTATGTGTGAACATATAATATGTATGTGTGAACATAGAAGATGTATGTGTGAACATAGAATATGTATGTGTGAACATAGAAGATGTATGTGTGAACATAGAAGATGTATGTGTGAACATAGAAGATGTATGTGTAAACATAGAATATGTATGTGTGAACATAGAAGATGTATGTGTGAACATATAATATGTATGTGTGAACATAGAAGATGTATGTGTGAACATAGAAGAAGTATGTGTGAACATTGAATATGTATGTGTGAACATAGAAGATGTATGTGTGAACATAGAATATGTATGTGTGAACATAGAAGATGTATGTGTGAACATAGAATATGTATGTGTGAACATAGTAGATATATGTGTGAACATAGAATATGTATGTGTGAACATAGTATATATATCGGCTTATTTCTAGGCCAGTCCATCACTCCACTACGCATCACACACGTGCGCGAACCTGCGTTATTGATCGAAAACAGTTGAGTTGTAATTGTTAGACAAGCGATGCCTGACTATAGACCACACAGTATTATGTTTGCTGCCTTATATTAGCCAGTCAATTGGAAAAGGTACAAGTTGGCATTTCAGAGAAGAAAACGCGTCCTTCTGCTCAGTACTATCAAGATATACAGAAGTCGACAGAAACTTCTACATGAAATAGGCTCATGCTAGACATATTTGAACACACTGGATATTGATCAGACTGTGCAGATGCACAGGTTGTTATGAATCTACACTGTTCACAAGAGCCGACACGTAAGGCGAACAGGGGTTCTGTTGCTTACGCAAACAAGGACTATTTTGGCGGTATGGTACGTTCATCATCGCCACACCATTTACCATTCACCAACGATGTCTCTAATAACTGATAGTACCTACCCGGTGGTGTAGTGGTTTTGTTTGTTTGTTTGTTTGGAGTTTAACGCCGCTTTCAACAGCTTTGGTCATATCACGGCGGTCAGTGCACCTACCCATGTTTTCCTGGCTTTCCCACACCAGTACTTACACAACATTCTTTCGAAGCCACTGACTACTTTCTCACATAGATCAGAGGTGAGAGGCAATGGAAAACATCGCCCGAAAGAATGTCGCCGCAACCGGGTATCGAACCCGTGACCTCCAGATCACGAGTCAGATACGCTACCAATTGGTGTAGTGGTAGAACCTAAGCCTCGGGTGCGGGATGTCGCGGGTTTGATCCACGGTCGGTCATACCATAGGGTTTAAAAATAGTAGTAATGGCTGCATTCCTTGGCGCTCGGGGTTGTATAGTTAGCATAACGACTGACTGACTGGTGTTAGGATAGATGGACCAGAAGTACTGGTAAATTGCCCAGAAAACGTCGTGATATAACTGAGAATTTGTTGAAAGTGGCACAAAACACCAATCAATCAAACACATTGTTTGTTATTTAATGCATTAGATAGCAAGGTTGACAATCAACTGTTCTGAGTAAATATCGTTCACATATTTTCCCTATGATGTCCTGCTTTCACATCCTTTACACGTTCATTTGTATCTTACGCTATGTAACGGTAGCTAATCATCCAATCAAATTACAGTTACTTAACATCCGCTGTAATATAATTGGTGGATTGATTATAGTAAGTTCTCTTTCATGCGTACAACAAATCTGCATCAGACGACGTTGAAAGGATTTATGCAAAACTATATATATGAAAAACATTTATAAATGAAAGTATCATACATAAATAGAGTTGAAAACAAGCTGGTAAAAGGAGAATGTTTCAAAGGTCGTCTGCTACAAATGCGTCAAAATGCGTCTACATATATAGGAAATAGTTAACTAATAACGGACTTTGTTTGTTTACGGTCGATGTACTTTTCGAGAGAAATTTGTTGAATCAGAATGAAGCTGTATTTGTGTCAGAATGGGTTGCATTTGGCTAACGACAAGGACGAGGGCTATCAACCCGGTAGTCATGGGTTCGAGAATCGGTTGTAACTAAAAACCTATTTTGAAAACCCCGGTTTAGGGGCAATTTCGACCGCTTTGTAAACAATGCAAATTTAGGTGCCATTGCTCAGAACGAGCAATGGCACCTAAATTTCCATTGTTTACCAAGAAAAATGATTTAACACTTATTAAAACTTTATGGTGAGGTGATTAACCTTGGTAACAAATACCACTTTTAGTTACAACCGTTTCACGCCAAGCCCTCGAAATGGTCTATATTGAAAGGTAGCCAGATGCTTGGAAGAATGATGTGTATGTAATGTAGAGACCAATTGCTCGACGCCTTGTTATAAGTTAACTAACGTTGAAATCGATGTTAAACTCCTTCCAATCAATTCATCAGTTATGATCGGTTACATTTCCTGAGCAAAAACAAAACAATATTTGCTCCAGTTTCGTGGGATCAATTAGAATTGTATCATAAAACACAGAAATGAACGAAATCATTTAAGCCGGCCCGCAAAAAACAACAACAGTGTGGATTCTGCGTAAAGTATCGACCCGGATCAGCCTAAGCATGCCGGACAGACACTGTTCGCCTCCTGTGAATTTTCTGTTTCAGAAATCATAACTCTATACCTCTATCCCCCTGAGACGGAATGTGTCGCCCCCGATAAGCCTGCGCGGACTGCGCAGGCTGATCTGAGTCGATACATTACGCAGAGACCATATTATTCGTTTTCTCGTGGAACGGCTCATTTCGTGTTAGATATATCTGTTACTTTGAAAATGTCAAGAACAATTATAGAATAGATAACTTTATTTCGCAATCTATGCTACGATTTCCCAGGCAATTTGGCGTAATTATGGTCTTCTCTCCAAAGATTGTATAATTTGATTATTGAAATCCTCTTTGTAATTTCAGGAATTCAATCTAACATGGATCTATATCAATGTCATCTTTATATTTAATTGAAGGTTTGTTTGATCTGAGTTTAAAGTCCTTTCCGTGTCAATTAGTTGTAACATTCGTCTTTTATATCTTATCAAAAACAACATACTATTTTAGCCTAACAGCCAAATGCATTGATTGGAATTTTATGCAAGCATGAGCGCAATGAAAGGAAACTATACTGTCAAAAGTATATGGTGTCACGCCTGTGCACAATGAAGAGTAACTGTTAGTCAAACATTAATGTTGTCACGCCTGTGCACAATGAAGAGTTACTGCTACTCAAAAATGAATGCTCTTAAGTAACTCTTGCTCAAAAGTCTATGTTGTCACATATGGGTGCTGTCATCATGACATCCACTTTCAAATCAACCTATACCACAAATGCAGATCAACGAAGCGTTCTTACCCACTGTTTATGAAAAGTCATATTCATATATCAAAAGCGATGTTCTCAACCTTGATCGTTTAAGACAATAGTTTAACCCCAATGCTGATATATGTAAGCACTGCTTATTAAAATTAACCTGCACATATACATACTCTCTACTCAGTATTCTCTAGACGGTTTTAATTGCTAGCCAATTCTAACTTTGTGTACGAGAAAAGAAAAATGGTTGGCAACATGCAGGCTTCCTAATCTAGAATCTACGATTTCCTTAAGAAATGACAAATTGGCGGTAAATGCAATAACATATATAAAAGGTATATCATTGCGAAGAACACTCCCATATTACACCATTTCAATTTTGTTCCGAAAAAGTATTTTTGACGCTACTAGCAAATGAGAAAGAACCTACATTTTGTTTTTCGGCAAAGCTGCGGCCTTGGAAAACACTTGAAACAACAATTGCGACTGGAAAGTCTATTGCACTAATGAATACAACGTTCCTTGATGGAAGAGAGATGGCGCATACAGACAAACGTTTCTTACTGACAATATGTCTCTTAATTGGATAGCTTCTACTGTTGGCGTTGTAACAAATGTACAATGATGAGCATAGTAAATCCTTATATTGAAAGCTATATAGTTAATTTCCGTGTTTACTTTACAGATATTTGAAACACAACAGGTTCTGAAGCTGTAGTAGTAAGTTTCTAAGATATGATAAAAAATAAAGCCGCCGTCCGTTTTCGGTATCTGTAGAGAACAAGATATGTCTACACCTGGCGAAGTATAGCCAAGGCCTCCTGTTTTCAATTCAGTGATTTATTTTAATCTTTAATACTCTATTTGAAGTGGACAGGTGGACACTCTTATCTATTCGTTTATTAGTTTAATCCTAACATACCCTTGGCGTATTTAATAAAGGTTTACATGTAATAATATATAGAACAATATAACAAAGAAATGGATACGTTTGACCCTCAATAACTGTCTATGGGAAGATCTACATACAGCCAGATTTGCAAAAACCATTCATTTGTCTACCAAATCATGTAGTTGATTCGATATGATTCAACACTATGAGAATAACATCACGACGACATTGCTATATATCACGACACTTGGTCGGATGACCAGTACATTTCTAGATAACGTGCATTGCAAATGAGTATTGCAAAGGAGAACACCCATCATGTCCCCACCATGTCCCTCGAACCCGGTACGAACGATCTCAAATTATGCTTGCAAAGGCTTGCCTGAATCTCAATATGCAATTGCTATAATATATTAATGTATGGTGCAATGATATAAAAAACTTTACACTTTAGGACTGAAATATGAAAATGTTTACTTACTCTTTTGCAAAATACGATTAAGAATAAATCATTTAGTTTTTAACTCTTTCAGCGCCAAAGGCAATATTAAGCTTTTTGCAAACAATACTGATGCAGGTGAGTCAGCTCGTAACGAGCTGTCTCACCTGAAATCAGCATTGTTTGCCTTTTAATTATAAAAATAGTCCAAACTTTTATTACATGAGCAATGGAGACGCTCGATTTTGAACATGGAAGAGTCTATTTTAAACAATTCGGCGCTGAAAGAGTTAACAAATACGATATAGAATAAATCATTTATGTTTATAAAGTGTTGGTTTAGGGTGATCAGTGATTGCTGTGCTGCATTCTAGCAAAAGACATGTCGAGGGCTTGGCGTGAAATGGTTGTAACTGAAATTGGTATTTTTTTTACCAAGGTTAATCACCTCACCATAAAGTCTTTATAAGCGTTAACTTATTTGTCTTGGTAAACAATGGAAATTTATGTGCCATTGCTCGTTCTGAGCAATGGCACCTAAATGTGCATTGTTTACAAAGGGGTCAAAATTGCCCCTAAACCAGGGTTTTCAACATAGGTTTCTAGTTACAACCGTTTCAGGCTAAGCCCTCGATTTAATCTTGTCCCTGGGCAAGATAGGAGATAAAGTTTGATTAATAACGGTAAAGTATTACATTTAGATGCCTGCATTGAACGCCCGAAACATCACCAAGAAGTGCTATGTAATTCCGTATTATATTGAATCGCAAACAAAACACGAAATAATATGATTCGTGGCTATCCCGTTTTATCGCGATATAATGGACGGGAGTAGCGCTCGTCTATGGTTTCGTTCCTTTATTAGGTATGTCAGGCTAAAATGAGTCTCGGTGGTACCTTTATTTACTTATGTTTAAGTCGTAGTTCATGTCATTTCAACATTCAAGTATAGGTACATGTACATGCATTGAAATTATAGTATACTTAACAACGATCCATAGATATAGTATATACCAATTGAGATGGAAAACCCGCTTGTCCAATGACATTTTTAGAGTGACCGGGAATACACTTTTTAACAATACTAAATTCCAAATCGATTCTGACCATGTACATACTACATAAATAACAGCTTTGTAATTAATGAAATATCGAGATCAGAGGGCAACAAAGAGCGTACTTATGAGACAGAAAGTATGAGAAAATGAGAATGATAGACAGATAAAGAAAGATAGATATAACTAAAGAACTAGGATAAACAATAAAGATAGAATCATGGTTTACTATTTCCATACTTTTTTGAGGTTTAATTGAAAGCCTGTGTCTATATTTATGGTTTAAGAAAGGTCACATGTCTAGGAAAAAGGAAAGTTGTGTAGATATGTAGGATATCAGTGATGTGTTTATGCTATAGACCATAATATCCCGATGTATTTTATTGTTACTCTTCTAGCCATAGTAAAACCGAAACAAAACGTTTCTGGTCATACGTAAAGGACTTCTCTCCTGGATCACGTATTGGAAGATCGCCACTGAATACAGTAGAGAACGTTGGCAAAGTCAGGGTTCAAACTCATTGACGTATAGCTGTATTGGTCAACGGAAGAAGCACTCCGGCTAGCCAGTTCATTGTTTCAATTTGTACCAGTACAATTCATGCCTTTGGCAGAATGGAGACAAACAACTGGTTGGGATATTAAAAGCAAAAATAGATTGTGCTATGTTTAGCGAAAACTGTTCGATGCAAGCAATGAAGATTCAAGCGCGTGTCTGCGCATTCGCCACATTCATCAGACCCTGCACGTTCCGCCTAAATGTAAACATTCACATAAATGGACCGTCTGGCGAAAATAAAACATAAATTATAAGTTCTATTGATTGGACGCCAATATAACTTTATAAGATTACAACTCGGACGTGCAACAATTGCCTTAATGACATGACAAGGTGCACTTAGTTACGGCTGTTTCGGGTAAAAGAAAACTTTGCCAATATAGAAAATCAACAGCAGACGACTTTGAAAACATATGGAATACATATGGAAGCTCTCTATAAAAGTAAGAATAATTATTGAATACATTGTGCTAAAGTGGAAAATTACTTATTATTCAAAAGTTGTCTACTGCAGAGGCATCATAAAGCGTCTATATCTAGAAAAAGGTTAACGCATCGATTCTTTTTCCACGTATATAGTGAAGATCCCACTTTGTTTTGGCTAGGTTCCTATATAGATTCTTTATCACACACGTTGAGTATCATAATACTGCAATATATTTCGTTCTAGAAGGAATCTTCCGATCAATTTGTCTTGACAGATAAAGCGATTCTACGCCATTGCCGTGAAATCAGAATGAATTATTTATTTCCCTTTCGTTATTTATATTAAATATCTACTTCTTTGCACGCCATTTCGTTGAAGGTGTTTGCATGGTTTAACAAGTTGATCAGCCGACTCATATTTGCCGTATCTATACTTGACCAGTTAAACTGGGAACCATGCTACATGTATTAATACAATAGTGCTCGGCCGACAACTAGCACACCAGACAGGATGTAGACCATGCAAACATCCACATCAGACGGACCCCTAGAAGAAGAGCGTAACAATCAATGTTCCTTGCTATACTGTTGCAAAGTCAAAAAAATAATAATCATATAACCGACATACGTCAAGGCCTCTGGCGGTTTGGTGCGACCCTAAGTGCAATACAAATGCATTAAATACCTTCGCGCATGTAATATTGTACTTCAGAGCATTTCCATACACAATCACAAGAGGAGGTGAAAATAATAATAAACGACCTTATCCAAAACATTTACTTTGAAAACAAATCTAAATACTTTCCCTGATGGAGTATTTAAACGTAAAGAACAACCTGATGTCGCACGTAAAATATTGTTTTTAATACCAATACAGAATAAATAAATGACAGTGATCTTTGGGCTGTATCGTACGAAATTTTATAATCATAATTAATGACAAACTTGTCTTTTCGTTTCGGACAAGATTGGTCTAAATGGGTGTTATATCTCCATATAAACAAGCGTGTATATGCAATGAATTGTATATACCAATGTTGTGTTGTATTATTTTTGTATATTTCACTGGTGTATGCTTTACTTACCACATGGCTCTATGACCTTCTGGTGAAATTTTGGTGAAATTTTGAATAAAACTCTTATATCTTAAAACTCTTATACAAAAACTGACCATCGGTACATTGCGACCAGACACCATCCAATTGAACCGTTGCAGTCGAAAAATGTACGACGTTATAGAAGCGAAAACTCGCAATATCGTTAAATCCCAACGCACTGTGTAAATTACATGCTTAGAAAATATGATTATCAATAAGGTCAACATTTTACCTAATATATGAAAGTTAAATCATGAAAATCGGGATTCACAATTCGGACAAACATCCGTTGCATGAACAAAACCCATAACAAATACTTGACTTGAAGACGTCATTTTGACGCCATTTGACGTCTAGATCAAATGTATTCATTCAATACGTATCTTGCCTTTTGAAAGTCTCGACATCAGAGATCTTGTAAGTTTGAAAGATAATGGATAACTGTAACATTTTCTCTTGCTTAAACCAAATTAAACAAATGAGCAAATTTAGTGACATCGCTATGGTTTAAAACACCTCTGAAGGTCGTGTGATGTGGCTCATTTGATCAATAACACGACGAACATTATTCTCCTGAATGTGGAATCAACACCGACCCCGATCAGCCACTGTGTTTTAATCATCCTTAATATGAATTCGCGACTGAATCTGTCTAGCTTTCTAAAGAGGTTTTAACCATTTAACAATGACCAGAAAACTAGATAAGACAGGTCTTTCCCCCACATTATTTCTCTTATTACTCAACACAATCCTATGTTGACGGTACTAAAAAGAACCGTCTCACTGAGACGATTCTTTTGAGTACCCACAACATAGGGTTTGAATGTCAAATAAGGATTTTAAAACATGAAAAATGCCCTTTATCTAGAGTTCTGATTGACTTTGTATTTTTGTATGTGGAGAATATATATAATGTAACCTGAGGAGGATAAACATATATGTATAGGTATATATATATATACACGATTGCTTTTGTTAACTGCCGAAGGTAGATGTCCGCACAACATAACATATTTGAATTACTATGTTTTCTTTAATCGCTTTATAAAGGTACTGAACTACAGAGGGAGATCAACATTTTAAAATGTTGAAACTTGTGCAAATATTGCTTATATTGACAACAAAGAAAGAAATCAATAGTTCATATTTGGCAGTAAATGTTGAAAAAAAAGTAAATTGAAAGTCAAGATAATGTACACCATTTGACTTACTGGGTATGTCTGCCTAGTACAAATGAAGCCTAAACGATAAATATTTAGATGTTTATTGTACTAGAAAGTGGCATGATTACTTTAACTTTATCCCAGAATTATGATTCTAATATTCCAAGACAACATTTGAACAGTTTTAAAAGTGTGATACCACTATAATATGGAATCAGCACTTTTACACACTTCGAGAATTCTTAAATTACTGCCAAACTATTCTTCCTGGGAAATATAATTTCTTCCTGTATAATGAAATAAGCTGTAGAAAAATAATTCAATTTATTTCATTGTTTGGAGAGTCTAATTATTTTCTAAGTGTAAACAAATCAATCAGCAGATTTCCGACTTAGTCTGTTGAATGTTGCACAGTACTTCGGAAATCACGTTGAAAATGAGCGTGAATCTTTTCCCGTCGTTCAAATGGAAATGTACGAACATGTTGAAATACCACCACCCATTCTCCAACCTGACATTTAATAACCTACACTTAACATCAGTCACAACTTGAGGAGTATCCATCGACTATTTTGACCTGACACAATTTCAGACATTCGTATACAAGTGTAAATTCGGTTCTGTATTGTATTGTTTGTTGAAGTCTATAATGTATGTATACAAATATGTGTCTTACAATTGTAAACATACCTTTAAACATACCGTATACAACCTCTAAACATATGTACATGTGAAGAGATTAATACAAACTGAAATCTTGAAGCTTGATGAAATTGTGGCAATGCTATTGAAATAAAATTGGAGGTGGATTTGGCATGTAATTGGCCATATCCTTACATTAGATGCAGGGGATAAAAGAAGCAACACCTGGCATCGCACAGCAGAGGAGTCAATACAGAACGTCAACAAGACATTGGGAACAGCTAAGAACATTACTAAGAAATGCCGAAAAAACAATTCTTGGCCATCAGTGTAGATCTGATTCATCGTTGGTCACCGTTTTCGCGTGACGCGGACCAGGAAGAATCGCATTACCAGATAACGGCTGAAATGTTCCCTTAGAGTTCCTGTCTACCAACATAGGACGAGACGTTAATGCGTTCACTGATGAGCCGACTTTCGTGGCAAAGAAACTATAAAAGTGTTTCAAACACATTTCATTTATTTCCTGACTGTGTGCACATCGATGAATGAATACCAGACAAGTGTAAAGAAAAGTGGTATCAAATAACTTAGTATTATCTTAATTTCCTCCATATTTGAAGGTTATACAAACAATACAAACAGAACACAAATCCACTATTACAAAAACAAACAAATACAAGAAAAGAAAGTGTGATGGAGAGAGATTGAGAGAATGAGAGAAACAATGATGCATAATGTATTTTATGTACAAGTCGGTTAAGAGGAAAAGATGCAGGCAATCATAAGTTCGTATAATATTACACATTAGTGACATTATGTGTAGCCGACCATTTCTTGACAGAGATAGCTGTTCATTTTTATTACATTATGATGGATAGTATGGCGGGAATGGGAGAACTATCAATAAGGCAAACATGCCCTCCCCTTATCGCCATGCTCTCAACTGTATTCAACCATAGCGCTTGCTGGTGAAAAGTATATATATCAAGCAATATGCCGAAACACAATATAAACGAGCTGAGCAGAATAAAATGCGCCAGATGCATCCAACTCCTAGGAACTAAATTGTTACGACTCACAACAGAGGCCGAAATAAAGCAAACCCTCTATCGTAAACGATCCAGATCTAAACGAGACTGCGCAACTCTAGACGCAATTGCCGTACGTTTGGTTTCCGTAAAGAGCAGCTAATCTATAAAGTAAATGACTGAACAATTTGACTAATAATAGTTATTAAAGCACCCTCAAGCTCAGGTTGTTGCAAACATGTTACCGTTTAATATAAAAGAATGCCTATTTACTAATTATTTGATGATCTGCCGAAATGGTATTAGTCCTTTCTTAGATCAAAATGGATCAGTAGGTTGCTCTTTGGATGATTATAATCAGTCAAAACATTGTCAGAATAAGAAATGTCTCCTTTAATAAAAACAACCATTATTCAGCCTGATTTTACATGATTTAATATTGATATAGCCAATTAGAAAATGTCCAAGACAGCATTGAAGAGTTAAGCTGGGTAAACACTCCCACTTATCTATGTCGTCCTGCAACGAGGATAGAGGGCACCTTGCGTAATTACTTTACAATAGCACTGCGTAAAGTATCGACCCGGATCAGCATAAGCATGCCGCGCAGGCTTAGCCGGATAGACACTTTTCGCCTGCTGCGGATTTTCTGTTTCAGGAATCATTACTCTATACCTCTATCCACATGAGACAGAATGTGTCGGCCCGGATCAGTCTGCGCGGACTGCGCAGGCTGATCTGGGTCGATACATTACGCAGGGGCCAGAATGTTGGTTTTCTCGCTTGACGGCTCAATTCATGATTAGACTCTATTTTTACGAACAATTTGTTATCCTTAACGTTGCAATATTTTACACTGGGAATTCCCAAAGGGCTCAATGAATAACACACTTCTAGATTTGACTTTTGTTTTTTATTTATCCAAGCTACTTAATAAGCGGATCTCACTTTTTAAAATGATAACTCTCTTCTAAAATAAATTGATATAGCTTGTAGACATAAAATGAGCCGTTCCACGAGAAAACAAACATTATGGACTCTGCGTAATGTATCGTGCCAGATCAGCCTGCGCAGGCTAATCCGGGCCGTCTCATAGGAAAAGAGGTATAGAGTAAATTAAAGGAAACGGAAAATTAAACGGAGGCGAAAGGAGTCTGCCCGGATTAGCCAGCGCGGCAAGCTTAGGCTGATCTGGGTCGATACTTTACGCAGATTCCACAATGTTGGTTTTCTCGTGGAACGGCTCAAATACGATCCATTAACTGACAATGTTCCTTGTTTATTCAAGCGAAGTCTGATCTGGCTCCGCACGGATCGTCTTTTAGTCATACGATGTTTCAAGAAATCCAGTAAAGCAGTACTATGTTGGGATACTTTAGCATAGATGTGCAGGCACGTGTTATACCTACGGTAATGTTTGTTTTCTTGGAGCATCGCTCAATTCAAAAATATTTTGTTTAGTACCGGGAATATATAAGCCGTTCCGAGAAAATCAACATTATTGACTCTGCGTAATGTATCGGTCCAGATCAGCCTGCGCATTCCGCGCAGACTGATCCGGGCCGACACATTCCGTCTCAGGTGGATAGATGTACAGAGTAGTGATTCGTGAAACAGAAAATCCACAGGAAGCAAAGAGTGTCTGTCGGGGTTAGCCTATACGGCATGCTTAGTCTGATCCGGGTCAATACTTTACGCAGAGTTCATAATGATAGTTTTCTCGCGGAACGGCTCATATAAATAAGAGCAACGTCATTCTATCCGAGGAAAGGCTAAATCCATTGTAACCACAGCCAGTTGTCTCCCACTAATGGACTAGAAATCATGCGTGGGAAGGAACGGAACACAAGATGGTTGGAAGAACGCCATAAGAAATAGTGCTATTATCAACATGAGGAAACCAATGGACATGCGGCCGCAGTGATAAAAACGAAATAATGTTGACAACGAAATTAATTAATAACCATAGTTATCAAAGCATGCGTTGCTACAAAGTATACCAAGAGTCCAATTCCACCAACCTAACTTAGCGTTAAGTAATATTTTAAAATACTTAAAAGCATATTTCGTCATACTTGTTTCCCAAATATTTTGTAAACCATGAATGGTGGAATGAATTTAAGTGAATGACTAACTTGATAGAAATATTATCTTGCTGATTTGTTCAGAAACGAAATATTTTGGCATTTTTAACAGGGTAACAAAGAAAACCACGAAATATGCTTTTAAGTATTAAGTATTAATTAGCGCTAAGTAAGGTAGGTGGAATTGGACCCTTGTCCTGTAACGCTTGTCAATAGATTTAGGAAAACGCAAACACGGGCGTAGCTCCCTTTAAGCACTGTAGGCACGTGCCTACACTTTTTCTTTTTTAAATGCCCCAAAATGCAGCTGCGGCGATACACATCTGCGTAATGTATCGACCAGATCAGCCTGCGCTGTCCGCGCAGACTGATCCGGCCGGCACATTCCGTCTAAGGGAGGATAGATAAAGTAGTGATTCCTGAAACAGAAAATCCACAGGAGGCGAAAAGTGTATATCCGGGTACGCCTGTGTGGCATGCTTAGGCCGATCCGGATCGATACTTTACGCAGAGTCCACAATGTTGATTTTCTCACGAGACGGCCTACCCATTGATTATTGCCAAGCTACGCCCATGGCAAACATTCTTGGTCACGATAAAATGGCTTTTGATTTAATATTTGTACAAGTATTTTACATGATACGATTATTAGGACATCCGCACATTGACCAGAAACTCATTCAGTCTAAGCCCGAGTAGTAATTACATTAACAGTTTATCTCTTTGGCTGATTTTGTGAAGCCTGTGTGCTATGAGCATAGAGCTAGGATTATGTTGGCGATGATTTCAATGCAAAAATGGTCAAGTACATTAAACAAGAAGTTCAGCATCTCACGGGTAAACTCCTTACTTATACGACATTTTAGAATCGTCTGACTTGGAAACTTAAGACAAAATAATATCAATTGAAAGATTGAGGGTTAAATCTTGATACATGATAGTAAACTATTGTTCGAAGAGAAGACATTGCTCGGTTTAAATCAATGAATGCAGAATTATCAAAATAGGCTTGTAAGTAGCAAATTCTAGGAATTTCAAAAAAGAAAGGTTTGATTAAGCAGCCAACAGTATAGAGCCCGATCATACGGAGCGGAGGGTGATGAGTTCACATCCTTCACATGTTGAGTTAACCCTTTCCCTGCAACAGACCTGCAGCAGACGACTTTATCTGGAGGAAATTACGGAAATTGTCTGTACAACAAGAGGGCCATGATGGCCCTGGATCGCTCACCTGATTCTTTTTTCACTTTAGCCATATAAGCCCCGCCCCCTGGCGGCCATAGTTTTTGACCAATGAACATTGCTTGAAGGAATCTGATAGAGGTTCACCCTAGCAATATTTCTACAAAAATATTTGAAAATCGGCCAAACACTTTCGGAGGAGAAGATTTTTTAAGTTTTCACTAAAGCCATATAAGGAAAAATAGCCCCGCCCTGTGGCGGCCATGTGTTTCGACTAATAAACATGGCTTTAAAGAATTTGAAAGAAGGTCACCTAAGAAACATTTCTACAAACAAAATGGAAAATCGGCCTGACACTTTCAGAGGAGAAGATTTTTTAAATTTTCACTATGGCCATATAAGGCAAAATAGCCTCGCCCCCTGGCGGCCATGTTTTTCGACCAATCAGTATGGCTTGAAGGAATCTGATAGAGGGTCATCCAATGAACATTTCTACAACATTATTTAAACATTATTTAAAAATCTGCCAACCAGTTTTGGAGAAGAAGATTTTTAAAGTTTCTTTTCATTTCGTTGCCATGAAAACCAGAATTCTGCATGGATCCCAACAATTTGAAGGAATTCTGGTGAGTTCATTGTGAGGATGCTTCCTGTGACCCACTAGTTATGGAGGCGAAAAAGTTGACGCACGACGCACGACGGACGCCGGACAAAAGGCCATCACAATAACTCACCTTAAGCACTTCGTGCTCAGGTGAGCTAAAAAAGTCCGGAAAAAAGTTGAAAACATTGTGGCAAACGGAAATTAATAGCTCATAATGAACAATTTCTCCTTAAGCCACAATGTGTTCAAATGTCGTCTGCTGCAGAGGCTTCAGTAAAAGACTGTATGTGAGAAAGGGATAAATAGCCAACAATATAGAGCCTCGTCATACAGCGCGTGGACAACGGCTGTCCTAGTGTGGCATTTAATAAACAAGAGCTGTCGGAGGACAACATGCTAGACTATACGCAGCTTAAAGCGAATAAGCACTATTTCATTATAGTAACTTTAGTACTATCAAATCACATCAAATGAATATGTAAAAGCAAATGAATAGAAACAAACATTTAAATATATATAAAAAATAAATGAAAATGCCGACTTGACCAAAATCTTTAACCACCAAAAATCATGTTGTTTACCCTAAAAAGAAGCTCATACTCAGTATTTTCAGCATACAATGTCAAGAAAGGTATTAGATTTAACTATATTCCAATTATGAAAGCCCTAGCACAAGTCCTTATGAATGAAAATGCCAACTTGCCCTAAAACTTTAACTGGACGTCGACGCAGACGCAAGATGCCGACGCCGACTCCGGGGCGACTAGTAAAGCCCTCATTCCTCGAATAGTTTAGCTAAAAAAAAGGGTTCCAGCATTCAAAGGGTACTTCTCTTTCAATTTGTTATCAACATTTGTTATCAAAAGTCGTCTGCGACATATAAATCTTAAGTAGCGATGTATCCGCAAAACGGTTTAATTAAGCTCCAGGGAAATTTATATATAATGAAAAATAATAATTCTAACAAGATACACAATCTGACCTGACCTCTATAGTATTTTTGAGTTTCTATTTGTATACGGCGAACATGATGTCTTCCCCGTAAGATCATAATTCGATCCTACGTAGAGTTGGAAAGAGTTTACTTACCATTTAACCCATTCCCATATATATACAAGTACAACATATCTGTAGCAGACGGCTATGAAAAGAATAGAGCCGAGATATAGAACATCTCTATAATGGAAATTGAATTATTGAAATGAGTGAATACATTGTAGAAAAGGATAAATTGCTCAATATGAGAAATTTCTCCTTTTGCCACAATGATTTAAAAATTCGTCCACTGCAGAGGCCCTCAGAACGCTTCTATATGTGGGAAAAGGGTTAACTGTGTATATGCGGGAAGTTTATTCCGAGTGATATTCACGTGCGTTTATAAAACGAGTGCGCCTTTCCCACCTGCAGACGCATTTTGACACAATAGCAGCGCAGACGACTGTTTAAAACATTGTGGCCAGGTGAAATAGCTCATGATGTGCAATTTCTTCTTTGGCCACAATGTTTTTAATTTTTTTTTTAACAATTAAGCTATCGTTTATTTAGATTGTTCAGGTTTTTTTCACTATGTGTTCAAAGTCGTCTGCTGCAGATTCATTGTATGTGGGAAAGGGTTAAATCACAATAAAGATGATTAAGAGCTGATATCGTGGAAACATATATAACTATAAATGATATTGACAAGGTAGACATTCATAATTTATTTCATTTTCATCATACTAATACCAGAGGTCACAGACAGAAATTGTATTTGCTTACTTTCAAACTTATGTTGTGACTCAAAGATATTAAGCCTATATCACGGTGATATACACTACACATATACTAGAGGACATTGCATGTATGCAAAATATTATAAAAAGGAAATGGCCTTGTCTAAGTTGAGAGAACTTGCGGCCAGACCCTTTTGCCTATACATATATGTTCTTTTACTTTTGCTCAACTGTATGTTTGTAATTTGTACATGTATATTGGCAATAAAATATGTTTAAAGTAAAGTAGTAATTGAATAAATGCATCTGTAGAACAAACTTTAGAAAATACTTCTTGTCCCAAAGAGTCATAGATCCATGGAATTATCTGCCTGAAGACGTCTTTAATAAAAAGAGTCTAAACAATTAAAAAAAGAAGAATCAAAATAAGTGCTGGAAAAAAAATCAGCTTTTAAAATTTGAGCCATATTATGGAGGACCGGGAGCGGCACATGTAAGACACAGACGAAATGGACCCGAGAGACTGAAACCTAATATCGAGGGCTTGGCGTGAAACAGTTGTAACTTAAAACCTATTTTGAAAACCCTGGTTTAGGGGCAATTTCGACGCTTTTGTAAACAATGCAAATTTAGGTGCCATTGCTCAGAACGAGCAATGGCACCTACATTTCCATTGTTTACCAAGAAAAATTATTTAACGCTTATAAAGACTTTATGGCGAGGTGATTAACCTTGGTAAAAAATTACCAATTTTAGTTACAACCGTTTCACACCAAGCCCTCGATATGCTCTTGACAAGAAGGTAAACAAAGATAAGAATTCTCGTCTTATAAGTGCAATGGTAAAAAACAAACAATCATTACATATATTATACGATCGATTCGGGCGCCTGTATATACGATCAATGAAAATATATATGTCAACTCTCGAAACTGACGTTATAATTAGGGTAAATGAAAAAAAATGCTTTCATGACGCGATTGTTTATGGCGACGTATGTGGTAACGAGGTGTGTGAAGTAAGCGCGTAGATCGTAGATCGTAGCTCAACCAAAAATGTAATTGGCTGACCTGGGTCGTAGATCGTAGCTCAACCACTTTAAAAACATTGCGAATTGGTTGTGCTGGGTCGTAGATCGTAGCTCAACCACTAGAAAAACATTCTGAATTGGCTGACCTGGGTCGTAGATCGTAGCTCAACCACTTTAAAAACATTGCGAATTGGTTGTGCTGGGTCGTAGATCGTAGCTCAACCACTAGAAAAACATTCTGAATTGACTGACCTGGGTCGTAGATCGTAGCTCAACCACTTTAAAAACATTGCGAATTGGTTGTGCTGGGTCGTAGATCGTAGCTCAACCACTACAAAAACATTGAGAATTGGTTGAGCTGGGTCGTAGATCGTAGCTCAACCACTTAAAAACATTGCAAATTGGTTGTGCTGGGTCGTAGATCGTAGCTCAACCACTTTAAAAACATTGTGAATTGGTTGTGCTGGGTCGTAGATCGTAGCTCAACCACTACAAAAACATTGAGCATTGGTTGAGCTGGGTCGTAGATCGTAGCTCAACCACTTAAAAACATTGCGAATTGGTTGTGCTGGGTCGTAGATCGTAGCTCAACCACTTTAAAAACATTGCGAATTGGTTGTGCTGGGTCGTAGATCGTAGCTCAACCACTACAAAAACATTCAGAATTGGTTGAGCTGGGTCGTAGATCGTAGCTCAACCATTTTAAAAACATTGCGAATTGGTTGTGCTGGGTCGTAGATCGTAGCTCAACCACTTTAAAAACATTGCGAATTGGTTGTGCTGGGTCGTAGATCGTAGATCAACCACTACAAAAACATTGAGAATTGGTTGAGCTGGGTCGTAGATCGTAGCTCAACCACTACAAAAACATTCAGAATTGGTTGAGCTGGGTCGTAGATCGTAGCTCAACCATTTTAAAAACATTCAGAATTGGTTGAGCTGGGTCGTAGATCGTAGCTCAACCATTTTAAAAACATTGCGAATTGGTTGTGCTGGGTCGTAGATCGTAGCTCAACCACTTTAAAAACATTGCGAATTGGTTGTGCTGGGTCGTAGATCGTAGCTCAACCACTACAAAAACATTGAGAATTGGTTGAGCTGGGTCGTAGATCGTAGCTCAACCACTTAAAAACATTGCGAATTGGTTGTGCTGGGTCGTAGATCGTAGCTCAACCACTTTAAAAACATTGTGAATTGGTTGTGCTGGGTCGTAGATCGTAGCTCAACCACTACAAAAACATTCAGAATTGGTTGAGCTGGGTCGTAGATCGTAGCTCAACCATTTTAAAAACATTGCGAATTGGTTGTGCTGGGTCGTAGATCGTAGCTCAACCACTACAAAAACATTCAGAATTGGTTGTGCTGGGTCGTAGATCGTAGCTCAACCATTTTAAAAACATTGCGAATTGGTTGTGCTGGGTCGTAGATCGTAGCTCAACCACTTTAAAAACATTGTGAATTGGTTGTGCTGGGTCGTAGATCGTAGCTCAACCACTACAAAAACATTCAGAATTGGTTGAGCTGGGTCGTAGATCGTAGCTCAACCATTTTAAAAACATTGCGAATTGGTTGTGCTGGGTCGTAGATCGTAGCTCAACCACTACAAAAACATTCAGAATTGGTTGTGCTGGGTCGTAGATCGTAGCTCAACCATTTTAAAAACATTGCGAATTGGTTGTGCTGGGTCGTAGGTCGTAGCTCAACCACTTTAAAAACATTGCGAATTGGTTGTGCTGGGTCGTAGATCGTAGCTCAACCATTTTAAAAACATTACGAATTGGTTGTGCTGGGTCGTAGATCGTAGCTCAACCGCTACAAAAACATTCAGAATTGGTTGTGCTGGGTCGTAGATCGTAGCTCAACCATTTTAAAAACATTGCGAATTGGTTGTGCTGGGTCGTAGGTCGTAGCTCAACCTCTTTAAAAACATTGCGAATTGGTTGTGCTGGGTCGTAGATCGTAGCTCAACCACTACAAAAACATTCAGAATTGGTTGAGCTGGGTCGTAGATCGTAGCTCAACCATTCTAAAAAAACATTGCGAATTGGTTGTGCTGGGTCGTAGATCGTAGCTCAACCACTACAAAAACATTCTGAATTGGTTGAGCTGGGTCGTAGATCGTAGCTCAACCACTTTAAAAACATTGCGAATTGGTTGTGCTGGGTCGTAGATCGTAGCTCAACCACTTTAAAAACATTGTAAATTGGTTGTGCTGGGTCGTAGATCGTAGCTCAACCACTTTAAAACCATTGCGAATTGGTTGTGCTGGCTCGTAGATCGTAGCTCAACCACTAGAAAAACATTCTGAATTGGCTGACCTGGATCGTAGATCGTAGCTCAACCACTTTAAAAACATTGTGAATTGGTTGTGCTGGGTCGTAGATCGTAGCTCAACCACTACAAAAACATTGAGAATTGGTTGTGCTGGGTCGTAGGTCGTAGCTCAACCACTTTAAAAACATTGCGAATTGGTTGTGCTGGGTCGTAGATCGTAGCTCAACCATTTTAAAAACATTGCGAATTGGTTGTGCTGGGTCGTAGATCGTAGCTCAACCGCTACAAAAACATTCAGAATTGGTTGTGCTGGGTCGTAGATCGTAGCTCAACCATTTTAAAAACATTGCGAATTGGTTGTGCTGGGTCGTAGGTCGTAGCTCAACCACTTTAAAAACATTGCGAATTGGTTGTGCTGGGTCGTAGATCGTAGCTCAACCATTTTAAAAACATTGCGAATTGGTTGTGCTGGGTCGTAGATCGTAGCTCAACCACTTTAAAAACATTGTGAATTGGTTGTGCTGGGTCGTAGGTCGTAGCTCAACCACTTTAAAACCATTGCGAATTGGTTGTGCTGGCTCGTAGATCGTAGCTCAACCACTAGAAAAACATTCTGAATTGGCTGACCTGGGTCGTAGATCGTAGCTCAACCACTACAAAAACATTCAGAATTGGTTGTGCTGGGTCGTAAATCGTAGCTCAACCACTTAAAAAACATTCAGAATTGGTTGAGCTGGGTCGTAGATCGTAGCTCAACCACTTAAAAACATTGCGAATTGGTTGTGCTGGGTCGTAGATCGTAGCTCAACCACTTTAAAAACATTGCGAATTGGTTGTGCTGGGTCGTAGATCGTAGCTCAACCACTACAAAAACATTCAGAATTGGTTGAGCTGGGTCGTAGATCGTAGCTCAACCATTTTAAAAACATTGCGAATTGGTTGTGCTGGGTCGTAGATCGTAGCTCAACCACTACAAAAACATTCAGAATTGGTTGAGCTGGGTCGTAGATCGTAGCTCAACCATTTTAAAAACATTGCGAATTGGTTGTGCTGGGTCGTAGGTCGTAGCTCAACCACTTTAAAAATATTGCGAATTGGTTGTGCTGGGTCGTAAATCGTAGCTCAACCATTTTAAAAACATTGCGAATTGGTTGTGCTGGGTCGTAGATCGTAGCTCAACCACTACAAAAACATTCAGAATTGGTTGTGCTGGGTCGTAGATCGTAGCTCAACCATTTTAAAAACATTGCGAATTGGTTGTGCTGGGTCGTAGGTCGTAGCTCAACCACTTTAAAAACATTGCGAATTGGTTGTGCTGGGTCGTAGATCGTAGCTCAACCACTACAAAAACATTCAGAATTGGTTGAGCTGGGTCGTAGATCGTAGCTCAACCACTACAAAAACATTCAGAATTGGTTGAGCTGGGTCGTAGATCGTAGCTCAACCACTTTAAAAACATTGCGAATTGGTTGTGCTGGGTCGTAGATCGTAGCTCAACCACTTTAAAAACATTGTGAATTGGTTGTGCTGGGTCGTAGATCGTAGCTCAACCACTTTAAAACCATTGCGAATTGGTTGTGCTGGCTCGTAGATCGTAGCTCAACCACTAGAAAAACATTCTGAATTGGCTGACCTGGGTCGTAGATCGTAGCTCAACCACTTTAAAAACATTGCGAATTGGTTGTGCTGGGTCGTAGATCGTAGCTCAACCACTAGAAAAACATTCTGAATTGGCTGACCTGGGTCGTAGATCGTAGCTCAACCATTTTAAAAACATTGCGAATTGGTTGTGCTGGGTCGTAGATCGTAGCTCAACCACTACAAAAACATTGAGAATTGGTTGAGCTGGGTCTTAGATCGTAGCTCAACCACTTAAAAATATTGCGAATTGGTTGTGCTGGGTCGTAGATCGTAGCTCTACCACTTTAAAAACATTGTGAATTGGTTGTGCTGGGTCGTAGATCGTAGCTCAACCACTTAAAAACATTGCGAATTGGTTGTGCTGGGTCGTAGATCGTAGCTCAACCACTTTAAAAACATTGCAAATTGGTTGTGCTGGGTCGTAGATCGTAGCTAAACCACTACAAAAACATTGAGAATTGGTTGAGCTGGGTCGTAGATCGTAGCTCAACCATTTTAAAAACATTGCGAATTGGTTGTGCTGGGTCGTAGATCGTAGCTCAACCACTTTAAAAACATTGTGAATTGGTTGTGCTGGGTCGTAGATCGTAGCTCAACCACTTTAAAACCATTGCGAATTGGTTGTGCTGGCTCGTAGATCGTAGCTCAACCATTTTAAAAACATTGCGAATTGGTTGTGCTGGTAGATCGTAGCTCAACCACTACAAAAACATTCAGAATTGGTTGAGCTGGGTCGTAGATCGTAGCTCAACCACTTAAAAACATTGCGAATTGGTTGTGCTGTGTCGTAGATCGTAGCTCAACCACTAGAAAAAACATTCTGAATTGGCTGACCTGGGTCATAGATCGTAGCTCAACCACTTTAAAAACATTCTGAATTGGCTGACCTGGGTAGATCGTAGATCGTAGATTCCCACTGACACGTAATGCAGAGTATACGCATGCATATAAGACATATATACTTACCATACACACGCAAACACAGAACAAAACATGTCAGTAAGGATGTCCTTCGTAGTTGACCCGGATATTCCCACTGACATGTAATGCAGAGTATACTCATGCATATAAAACATGTATTGTTCTGTGTCCCGTGAAAAAAAGCCTCTATGACGGAGTGCTCCCTATAAATTACGCGGGTAGAAATTCCACTTACGGCCCTGGTAGCTGTCCCGTGATAAAAAAAAAAGTGTTCCACTCCATTGTGAAATGTTCGTGCTTCGACTGCCTTGACTAAGGCCTCTATGACGAAGTGCTCCCTTTAAATTACGCGGTAAACTCGGGTAGAAATTCGACTTATGGCCCTGGTAGCTGTCCCGTGAAAAAAAAAAAAAAAGTGTTCCACTCCATTGTGAAATGATCAGTCTTCGACTGCCTTGACTAAGGCCTCTATGACGGAGTGCTCCCTATAAATTACGCGGGTAGAAATTCCACTTACGGCCCTGGTAGCTGTCCCGTGATAAAAAAAAAAAGTGTTCCACTCCATTGTGAAATGTTCGGGCTTCGACTGCCTTGATTAAGGCCTCTATGACGAAGTGCTCCCTTTAAATTACGCGGTAAACTCGGGTAGAAATTCGACTTACGGCCCTGGTAGCTGTCCCGTGAAAAAAAAAAAAAGTGTTCCACTCCATTGTGAAATGATCAGTCTTCGACTGCCTTGACTAAGGCCTCTATGACGGAGTGCTCCCTATAAATTACGCGGGTAGAAATTCCACTTACGGCCCTGGTAGCTGTCCCGTGATAAAAAAAAAAAAAAGTGTTCCACTCCATTGTGAAATGTTCGGGCTTGGACTGCCTTGATTAAGGCCTCTATGACGGAGTGCTCCCTTTAAATTACGCGGTAAACTCGGGTAGAAATTCGACTTACGTTCCTGGTAGCGGTCTCGTGAAAAAAAAAAAAAAGTGTTCCACTCCATTGTGAAATGTTCGGGCTTCGACTGCCTTGACTCCCTTTAAATTACGCGGTAAATTCAGGTAGAAATTCGACTTACGGCCCTGGTAGCTGTCACGTGAAAAAAAGAAAAAAAAGTGTTCCACTCCATTGTGAAATGTTCGGGCTTCGACTACCTTGACTAAGGCCTATAGGACGGAGTGCTACCTATAAATTACGCGGGTAGAAATTCCACTTACGGCCCTGGTAGCTGTCCCGTGAAAAAAAAAAAAGTGTTCCACTCCATTGTGAAATGATCAGTCTTCGACTGCCTTGACTAAGGCCTCTATGACGGAGTGCTCCCTTTAAATTACGCGGTAAACTCGGGTAGAAATTCCACTTACGGCCCTGGTAGCTGTCTCGTGAAAAAAAAAAAAAAAGTGTTCCACTCCATTGTGAAATGTTCGTGCTTCGACTGCCTTGACTAAGGCCTCTATGACGGAGTGCTCCCTTTAAATTACGCGGTAAACTCGGGTAGGAATTCCACTTACGGCCCTGGTAGCTGTCTCGTGAAAAAAAAAAAATAATGTTCCACTCCATTGTGAAATGTTCGGGCTTCGACTGCCTTGATTAAGGCCTCTAGTACCGAGTGCTCCCTTTAAATTATGCGGTAAATTCGGGTAGAAAGTCGACTTACGGCCCTGGTAGCTGTCCGTGAAAAAGGAAACAAAAAAAGTGTTCCACTCCATTGTGAAATGTTCGGGCTTCGACTGCCTTGATTAAGGCCTCTATTACCGAGTGCTCCCTTTAAATTATGCGGTAAATTCGGGTAGAAAGTCGACTTACGGCCCTGGTAGCTGTCCGTGAAAAAGAAAACAAAAAAAGTGTTCCACTCCATTGTGAAATGTTCCGGCTTCGACTGCCTTGATTAAGGCCTCTAGGACGAAGTGCTCCCTTTAAATTACGCGGTAAATTCGGGTACGGCCCTGGTAGCTGTGCCGTGAAAAAATAAAAATGTGTTCCACTCCATTGTGAAATGTTCGGTCTTCGACTGCCTTGACTAAGGCCTCTATGACGGAGTGCTCCCTTTAAATTAAGCGGTAAATTCAGGTAGAAATTCGACTTACGGCCCTGGAAGCTGTCACGTGAAAAAAAGGAAAAAAAGTATTCCACTCCATTGTGAAATGTTCGGGCTTCGACTGCCTTTACTAAGGCCTCTAGTACCGAGTGCTCCTTTAAATTATGCGGTAAATTCGGGTAGAAATTCGACTTACGGCCCTGGTAGCTGTCCCGTGAAAAAAAAAAAAAAAAAGTGTTCCACTCCATTGTGAAATGTTCGTGCTTCGACTGCCTTGAATAAGGCCTCTATGACGGAGTGCTCCCTTTAAATTACGCGGTAAACTCGGGTAGAAATTCGACTTACGGCCCTGGTAGCTGTCCCGTGAAAAAAAAATAAAAAAGTGTTCCACTCCATTGTGAAATGTTCGTGCTTCGACTGCCTTGACTAAGGCCTCTATGACGGAGTGCTCCCTTTAAATTACGCGGGTAGAAATTCCACTTACGGCCCTGGTAGCTGTCCCGTGAAAAAAAAAAGTGTTCCACTCCATTGTGAAATGTTCGGGCTTCGACTGCCTTGACTAAGGCCTCTACAGAACAAAACATGTCAGTAAGGATGTCCTTCGTAGTTGACCTGGACATCCCCACTGACACGTAATGCAGAGCAAACACAGAACAAAACATGTCAGTGAGGATGTCCTTAGTAGTTAACACGGACATGCAATGCAAAGCATACGTCTGCATATGAACACATATACATGTATATATAAAAAATTGTATACCCATATAAGTGATGTGATATCCATGAAAAACAATCTGGGAACAGTAAGAGTCACTGTTGGGGAGAGAAAATATCCTTTTCTCAAATTGTTATCAAGATATATTAAAATATGTCACATGCTCATTTACCAGGGACGGATCAAATATAGTATATGCATGACTAAATGGTGTTCTAGTGGTTGAGCTACGATCTACGACCCAGCTCAACCAATTTGCAATGTTTTCTAGTGGTTGAGCTACGATATACGACCTAGGTCAGCCAATTCAGAATGTTTTTTCCATTGGTTGAGCTACGATCTACGACCCAGTTCAGCCAATTCAGAATGTTTTTCCATTGGTTGAGCTACGATCTACGACCCAGGTCAGCCAATTCAGAAAGTTTTTCCATTGGTTGAGCTAATATCTACGAGCCAATTATGAATATTTTTCAAGTGGTTGAGCTACGATCTACGATCTACGACCCAGGTCAGCCAATTAAGAATGTTTTACCATTGGTTGAGCTATGATCTACGACCCAGGTCAGCCAATTCGCAATGTTTGTCTAGCGGTTGAGCTACGATCTACGACCCAGCTCAACCAATTTGCAATGTTTTTGCTAGTGGTTGAGCTACGATTTACGACCCAGGTCAGCCAATTATGAATGTTTTTCAAGTGGTTGAGTTACGATCTACGACCCAGGTCAGCCAATTATGAATGTTTTTCTATTGGTTGTGCTACGATCTACGACCCAGCACAACCAATTCGCAATGTTTTAAAATGGTTGAGCTACGATCTACAACCCAGGTCAGCCAATTCAAAATGTTTTTAAAGTGGTTGAGCTACGATCTACGACCCAGGTCAGCCAATTCAGAATGTTTTTCTAGTGGTTGAGCTACGATCTACAACCCAGCACAACCAATTCGCAATGTTTTTAAGTGGTTGAGCTACGATCTACGACCCAGCTCAACCAATTCTCAATGTTTTTGTAGTGGTTGAGCTACGATCTACGAACCAGCACAACCAATTCGCAATGTTTTTATAGTGGTTGAGCTACGATCTACGACCCAGCACAACCAATTCGCAATGTTTTTAAGTGGTTGAGCTACGATCTACGACCCAGCACAACCAATTCGCAATCTTTTTAAAATGGTTGAGCTACGATCTACGACCCAGCACAACCAATTCTGAATGTTTTTAAGTGGTTGAGCTACGATCTACGACCCAGCACAACCAATTCGCAATGTTTTTAAAATGGTTGAGCTACGATCTACGACCCAGCTCAACCAATTCCGAATGTTTTTGTAGTGGTTGAGCTACGATCTACGACCCAGCACAACCAATTCGCAATGTTTTTAAAGTGGTTGAGCTACGATCTACGACCCAGCACAACCAATTCGCAATGTTTTTAAAATTGTTGAGCTACGATCTACGACCAGCACAACCAATTCGCAATCTTTTTAAAATGGTTGAGCTACGATCTACGACCCAGCACAGCCAATTCTGAATGTTTTTAAGTGGTTGAGCTACGATCTACAACCCAGCACAACCAATTCGCAATGTTTTTAAAATGGTTGAGCTACGATCTACGACCCAGCTCAACCAATTCTCAATGTTTTTGTAGTGGTTGAGCTACGATCTACGACCTAGCACAACCAATTTGCAATGTTTTTAAGTGGTTGAGCTACGATCTACGACCCAGCTCAACCAATTCTGAATGTTTTTGTAGTGGTTGAGCTATGATCTACGACCCAGCACAACCAATTCGCAATGTTTTTAAAATGGTTGAGCTACGATCTACGACCCAGCTCAACCAATTCTGAATGTTTTTGTAGTGGTTGAGCTACGATCTACGACCCAGCACAACCAATTCTCAATGGTTTTTTAGTGGTTGAGCTACGATCTACGACCCAGCACAACCAATTCTCAATGTTTTTGTAGTGGTTGAGCTACGATCTACGACCCAGCACAACCAATTCGCAATGTTTTTAAAATGGTTGAGCTACGATCTACGACCCAGCACAACCAATTACATTTTTGGTTGAGCTACGATCTACGATCTACGCGCTAACTTCACACACCTGTGGTAACGTACATATGACATCATTTCATTACATCCGGGCAACTCATAACATCACACGGGAATTAATTCTCACTAGGATATCTTGATTTGTTTCATCCGTGCTTATTTCTTTAAAACTTGTGTAGTAGATGTAATATACTTTACCAAAGACTTTGAAAACACTAACATCATATTCATTCGTAGGTATTCCGGATTTGTAGGAATAGCAGTACGCCGTTGTCATGATAAATACCAGGGGCGTAACTCCCTTTAGGCACTGTAGGCACGTGCCTACACATTTTTTCTCAAAATGCCCCAAAATGCAGCTGCGGCGATACACATCTGCGTAATGTATCGACCAGATCAGACTGATCCGGCCGACACATTTCGTCTTAGGGGGATAAATGTATATATATAGAGTACTTATTCCTGAAACAGAAAATCCACAGGAGGCGAAAAGTGTCTATCCGGGTAGGCCTTTGTGGCATGCTTAGGCTGATCCGGGTCGATACTTTACGCAGAATCCACAATGTTTATTTTTTCTCACGAGACGGCCTACACATTGATTATTGCAAAGCTACGCCCCTGAATACTATCATATCTAACTATCCAAGGCAACTACGTGATATATTTTAAATATTGATGACAGCGACGTGAAACATACTAATATCTAATGTAGAAAGCAGAACGACGAAAAAGAAGTGTTTATTTAATATCTACATCACAGGAAGGCGCGACGGATATAACGCCACAAATCAATACAAGAGACTTGTAGAGTATTTTTTTATTTTCAATAAATTGAGTAGAGGATCAATAGCCTATCGTGATTTGGTGTAAATTATGACGCTGAATGCAAATATTCCAGACACTGGATTGCTTTAAATAACGACCCTTTACACTGGGAGACAGCGGCTGGCTTAGCGATTGATTGTTTGGTGATTTACGCGGCTTTAAACACTTGTTCAGTTTTATCACGGCGTTTCAATGTAAGTTACCAGTACTACTGGTGGTCCATTTATCCTGACACCAGCCAGTCAGTTGTTATGCTTACCCAACAATCCTGAGCGGGGACCATTACTACCATTTTCAAAGGCTTTGTTATGAACCGGCCGGGGATCAAACCGGCAACCTCCCGCACCCGATGCGGACGCTCTTTCACTACACCATCGAGGCGTTTGATTGGCTCAGAAATATTTGTCTCTTGTTCTAAATGTTCTGAGATTGATTCCCGTGCGAGACAACATGTGTCAAACCATAGGACGTACCCCTACCCGGCGCGAGAACTGGTACACTATCAGGGGAGTTCGAGAGGGATTTATGAACTACGCCCTGTGAAAACCAATCGTAGTTGATTTATGACCAATGTTGATCCAGATCAACCATCACAAACGCAAATTAGCCAAAAAAGGTTTCAAGAAACTTCCTCGAAGCTGGTTCCTTTTCGATTTGTATTTTTCCACAAATGCACTTATTGCATTAAGGTTTAAACTTATTTATTTTACATCGATTGAGAAAAAATCTTTAAGCTTATATTAACCACGCACGGTGTCTGCTTCCTGGAGACATAACCAGTAATCGCGCCGTTTGTGTGGAAATTCGCAAAGCCGAACCCGCTCATCGAGGGAACAGAACCCTGAACCTTTAACCGTCGTGCCACCACTGTAACACAGTCTTCCACTGTTCCACTGTTTTCCACATCAAGGTTGGTTTTCCTGGAGCATAGTGCATATTAAGTTGTACGAACATGTTTACAATATGATTTACAATCGATGGAAAATAATTAAGTTTAATCTAAACTAAACCCTTTACATCTAAGCTCTTCAGTCGTTATTTTGGTGTATGATGTCGCTTGCTGACATAAATGAAGATCTATGTCTGAAATAAATAATTCCAAAATGGAAGTAGGTTTGTTTGGGTTTTTTTCGCTTAAAATTACGGGGAACACCATAACGACCGATACGACTAAAGCGATGTTTGATTGGTTTGTGTTTTACACCGCTTTCAACATTTTTAAGTTATATCATGGCGTTTCCTGGGTTGTTTACCGGTACTTCTGGTCGATTTATCCTTGCATCAATCATCGTAATATAAACCTCTCAAGGAGGGCATCTATTACTACCATGTATAAAGTCTTTGGTATGACCATACCGGGGGTCGATCCCGCGACCTTCCGCACCGAGGCGGACGCTCTACCACTACACCACCGAGGCGGTCGATAGCCATGTTAGATGTTTTATAGTTTAATTGGGGTTTTTTTTGTTTGTTTTTCTCTGGGATTTTTTAAAAGGGATGTAAATTACCAATCAACACCAATTAAACAAACAATCATCTATCCCGCCAATGTTTTCGCTAAACATATGACGTGGATCACTAAAATAATATTCGAATCAAACTGTATCATGTGTACACTATTAGCACTACATTGCAATGTAACCGTACGTTTATGAATGAGAGAAAACCAACATTGTGGACTCTGCGTATAATATCGAACCGGATCAGCCTAAGCATGTCGCTCAGGCGTACCCGGATAGACACTTTTCGACTCCTGCGGATTTTCTGTTTCAGGAATCATTAGTCTATACCTCTATCGTCCTAAGACGGAATGTGTCGGCCCTGATCAGTCTACGCGGACTGCGCAGACTGATCTGGGTCGATATATTACGCAGAGGCCATAATGTTGGTTTTCTCACGGGACGGCTCATTTGTCCAATTCCACCAACCTTACTTAGTGCTATAGATACATATTTCATCATTTTTTTAAAATTATATTTTGTAAAACATAAATTGTGGAATGTATTTTTGAAAAATAAATTACATAGTTGACATAAATAGATAACTTGCTGACTAACAATATTCGTAAAAATGAACTCTTGTGAAATGTTTCAGTATAACTTAGCGCTGAGTGAGGTTTGCGGAATTGAACCCCGGTCTCTTTGTTAAAACCAAACGGTCCGTGACAATGCACGTTGTTCACACGTGAGTTGTATAAGGCCCATGCAAGAACCAGTTCTGACACAACCATTACTGATAGCTCACGGGGGACACTTTTAAAACGTGTCTTCTGCATTGAACACTAGCAGACGTGTGTACCATGAAGGCGGCATTCAACAGGTTTCTAAAACCGATATCACGCTGGAATACACACGTTTTACTGTATATGTCGATGAAATAGTGATGTCGTTAAAATAGCGTCGTTGTCAACTTCATATTAAAAGCCGTATGGCGACTGAAACTGAAACAAATGGGTGTGTTCAATTTATTTCCGGCGTAAAAAGTAAGCCGTTTCACGAGGAAACCAACATTATGGACTCTGCATAATGTACCGACCCAGATCACCCTGCGCAGTCCGCGCATGCTAATCTGGGCGACACATTACGTGTCAGGGGGTTAGAGGTATAAAGTAATGACTCCTGAAACAGAAATTCCACAGGGGGCGTAAAGTGCTTGTCCGGGTTAGCCTGCGCGGCATGCATGTTACCATCTATTCATTATGTTCAGGATGACCGTTTGGTACGAACATTTTACAATTCCAATTTTGCTGACATTATACCGAGTTGTCAATTTGTAGTAAGCATGGATATTCAGACTCCATGTAATCTCTCAAAACGGAACCTCTTGAAAGCAAACACCTCTTTCTGACAACTCTTTATTCTCCAATAAAAAGTCCTTTTAAAGTAAAATAACCTCTTGCGAGCATCGCCTCTATAGGGTCATCACACGTACCTGCGTCCCCGGATATCGCTCTGGAGTCTGGAAAGGTTGCAGGGTTATTCACAATGTGAAAAATGTACGAGTTTGCTTTTGTGAATATAATAGTGCCTCTATATCAATTATGCGGTCGGTAATTCATCTGACATGGAGGAAACAACAAGTGAAGCTACATCTTACACAGGTTATATCCGTTACCATGCTTTCAAGAAAGATTTGCAAATCAGTATTTGGAGACTTTTGTATTCAACCACCCCTGTAGTGTAGTGGTATACATTACGACTGACTGGCTGGTGTCAGGAAAAAGGCCATACTAGTACTGATCATTTACCCAGGAAACGCCGTGGAAACCAACATTATGGACCCTGTGTAATGTATCGACCCATATCAGCATGCGCAGTCCGCGCATGCTATTCCGGGCCGACACATTCCGTCTCAGGGGGATAGAACGATAGAAAGTAACGAGTACTGAAACGGAAAATGTTAGTCCGGGTTAGCCTGCGCGGCATGCTTAGGCTGATCCGGGTCAATACTTCACGCAGAGTCCACAACATTGGTTTTTTCGCGGAATGGCTCATGTAATCATCTAATTGAAAAATTGTTGAAAGCGGCGTAAAACACCAAACAATCAATCCATTAATTGTGCATGGATACACCGGCAAGTTTGTTTCCACAATGTATATTGATGATTAATATTTAATATTTCCACAGAAGTTGCCGCGTGCCTCTTAAGCGAGGACCATATGGTACTTACCAATATCAATATTTGTGTGTGTGTATATAGCTTTGAAAATAATAACAGGGTATCGCTAACTAAATTAATAAACTCTATATGAGCCCGTGCATGGGAAAAGGTAAAAGTTGTCTTGTGTTAATAGTGTAGATCCAGATCATCCATTACATCCGCATAGTCAGACCAAGATCTACATGTGTTGTTTCACATATTACTTACACAAGATTGTTAGAAGATTCTGATAACTTGCCTTGTTTCTGACGGACAAGATGATCTGAACCAACACTGTTCAGACATGCCGACGGTTACCTTTTCTCATGCACTGGTGTATATTTATATATTGGATACCCTTACACCCAGGTCAGGTTGACGTATTCTATAAATATTACATTAATGTACGCTTACCCATATACTCGAAAAATGCGCCATGTAGAGGGAGAAAAACGTGGACGTTACAGCATTGGCCCAAAGACAAGATTCTAAACAAAGACAAGGTTCTAAACAAAGAGTGTAAACGTACGTATGATAGCTTGACGGACGCTTTACGCCGCGTTCAATAGGGTTAAGTATTGTAAGGGCGTGTCAGCTGTTTAACAATTTCCCACAAATATACAGCGGACGACCTTGACATCATCTTGGTTAAAATCTTAATTATATTTATAAATTTAAGTATACTTAAAGAAACAAATTGAAAACATTATGGGAAATGAAAAATTGCCCAACAATGTTTCATAGAGACCAATGCTGCAGAGGAGTTAGAAAGCTTCTCTATTTGGTAAAGTGCTCAGTTACACGTATTGTTGGTACGTACATGTACCACCGGAGATAAATAAATCAATCGCTATCCTGAGCGTCAGAGAGGGGTACATTTACTTCCATTTACGTATAATCCGACTAGAAATCGAACCCAGGTCTCCGGCTTCCAATGCTGGTATTTTAACAACTGCACAACCTATGCATTGTTAGTTTTTTGCTTTGGTGCAGATTCTTAATTTCAAATATCTTCCACATCTATGGTCGGAACGATGAGCCGTTCTACGAGAAAATCAATTGTGTATTCTCTGCGTAATCTGTCGACCCAGATCAGCCTGCGCAGTCCGCGCAGGCTAATCCAGGCCAAACATTTCGTCTCAGGGCGATAAATGTATAGATTAAAGATTCATGAAACAGAAAGTCAACCGAGGAGGCGAAAAGTGTCACATCGAAAGTTTATCTTTAAACATTATTCAGTAAAAGAAAACGTGAATGAATCACTTCTTCAGGAACAAATCGTATAACATGTCGTAAATACCATATAATTTTATTTGTACAAGTGTCACATCGAAAGTTTATCTTTAAACATTATTCAGTAAAAGAAAATGTGAATGAATCACTTCTTCAGGAACAAATCGTATAACATGTGGCAAATACTATATTATACGGATGCCGTCTATATCTTCTTCCTTGAAATAATCCACTAAAAGGTGGCGACAGACATTGTTAGATGGCAATACATTTCGATAACCATTTATCTAAGAAATACGAACGGATAAACTGTCCATTTAATATCAGTAAGATATTATCGTTATAATTCGCAAACAAAACTACCATTTCACTTCCCGAAACTAATGGTGAAATAATACCTTATCATTTAACTAGTCTAGACGTATATAAATCAAGCCCTTCTCATCACCGCGTTAACCTGATATGTCGATATGATGAAAGTCGTCTGCTTTTACCCTTTCACATATAAAAAAAACAAATCCGCAGACTACATGTACTTTGAAAATATCTGAGCAGAAAATTTAAAAATATTTATAAATGAAACTATAATTGTTGAAGAAAAAACAAAAGACGAAAAGTTGTGAACCTAATTGCAAATGCTGAAATTGGTATTTATGAGCAATTTCCCCTTTTGTCACAATAGTTTCAAAAGTCGTACCTTGACCTGTAAAGATGCGCTGCATGCAGGAAAGAGTCAAATTTGTCCGAGGAACAAAGTCGTTACATCTATAACATTGAAATATTTTTTTATTACTGATTTGAAAACTCTTTTTGAAATTTCTCCGTGTTTTTCAACATTGTTTTAAAGACGTCTTAAGCCACAGATGTGTCCAGGGAAACAGTGTTCATATTTGTGAGTATCAATACATGTTAACGGCGTGCTAATATCCTCAGAGCAATGCAGCGGTTGAATTGAATACGAAATAAGAATATAACAAATGAAGCGTCACGGTGTTTGTTTTCCATTGATTATTTTCATATGTTGTTAACATGTTTATTGATACGCTTTGCATTGTTAATATCTTCACAACTGTTGTGCTGCTTCTAGAGATGTATAACGACCGGTGATAATCCGCATGCGTACCGATATAGTTCTCTGCAAATTGTCCAATTAATTGTAACGTTATGGACAAACTTTTAAAACTAAGTTTCTAAATTGAGTTCTTAATAAAAGGTCCAATATTACAGTTCACTAGTTAAGGGGGTTGTGATGTTATTGTATTTGCCTAGTTGCATAAATTGTTGATATAATATAAATACTACAGACATAAAAAGTTAGGACCATATGTCAAACTAGGACAGCCAGACAAATAAACTGTTTATAGGTTCACTGGATAAATTGGGAAAGTAATTTGCTTTTTCTATGGATTTGTTTGTCAATAAATTTGTTTTCACCGTTATTATGTCTGTTTGCAAGGCGACATGCTCAATCATCCTCGGATATAATATTGACATAATATATTACAGATAAAATGAAGCCAAACAAATTGCATCCTTGTTGGCGGTAAAAATGCCTCCAAATGGTAACCATTAAATGCGATAGAAATTATTTCAAACTTTCAACATTTTACATAGAATGCTCTATATAAACCGATGCCAAATGTTTACAGACCTAACTCTTATCGCTTTTCCACAGTCAAACGTATCTTCGCGTATCAGAACACGTCGACGTCTGAAAGCAGTGAAGCAAAAGGACATATCGAGGGCTTGGCGTGAAACGGTTGTAACTTGAAACCTATTTGGTAACCCTTTTGACACCTACATTTCCATTGTTTACCAAGAAACATGATTTAACGCTTATAAACACTTAATGGCGAGGTGATTAACCTTGCTAACAAAATACCAATTTTAGTTACAACCGTTTCACACCAAGCCCTCGGTATTGCTCTTCAGCAAATTCCGATTTCGTCAAAATGCTTGCAACTCATTTCAAATAACCATATTTTCATTTATAGAGGCGTCCAATATTTTGGCTTAGATGCTTTTTTATAATCTCTGCTGATTAGCTATGGTATGTTGGAAAGAGGTTGTAATGATGAGCGGCGTCTGCTTAAACGGTTTTAACTCTGTTTAAAAAGTATGCTTTAATTTCTAGAGATTTCCCATAATTTTGCCCAGATGTTTTCAAAATCTGGTTTATGTGAGCAGGGTTAAACTGCGATACATATCTTGGCAAAGAAGTTGATATCTTTTTTTATCTTTAGAAAGTAGTTAACATTCGCCACTTAAATATATTAACCCAATCATAATATCAGAAAGTTCAAAGCAAATAATCAGGATTACATAACGACAGCTTTAATGACTTAGCGTAAACACTCAAGCACTTATACAAGCAGACATTTGAATTTGTCCATGGCTAACACAAATTCAGACATTTAAACATTCAGACACACAAAATGTCCAGTGTTAAATTGCTTTAGTGCATGTTCTTGATAATTCACATGTTTATGACTTTCAAATAATGACGGTCAGACAACCAGTGCGAGAAATTGCTTTTAGTATATGACAAGAGAAAGTTTATGCAAGGCATCAATGTCGCCGGAAAAGACTGCATTATGTTATTTTTTACCACACATACATTCTTGACTTCCAATATTCTAAACATACACATCATGTTTTCATCTAGGACTAATTCCAGGATTGTTGAAATTCCATATACAATTTGCAGGCTTTTCTTAATAATTTACATGTATATGACGTTCAAATAATGACGGTCAGATAACCAGTGCGAGAAATTGCTTATTAATATATGACAAGAGAAAGTTTATGCAATGCATCAATGTCGCCGGAAAAGACTGCATTAAGGTTATTTTTTACCACACATACATTCTTTACTTCCAATATTCTAAACATACACATCATGTTTTCATCTAGGACTAATTCCAGGATGTTTGAAGTTCCCCAAACAAATTTCAGAGTTTCTGTTGGTCAGAATTTTGTATTTTTTTTGTATTAATCAATTAAACCACAACAGGTTTAATCACCTTTCGAAATGTTCACCTCGTGTCACGATCGAGTCGTCGTGAACTCGAAGAAATTGAATAAAAAATCAGGCAAATCTCGAGTGCATGTTTTATTCCACTGCATTCAAGAGAAAAAAGCATTCTATGTTATCTTTCACGTGAATGATATATGTTGTGTTAAATAAAGTGATTAAAGTATTTGTGGTGGATAAAAATACTTCATAAGTAAAAGTTTTCTATGTTAGCTAACTAGCCAATCAGAGAATTAGCTGCAACCACACCCTTTTTTGATTAGTATACAAGAAACAGTCCATACATTTTACTATTTAAGGGATTTATATGGAAGCCCTGGAGGGCAAGTTTGACTTGCGACTAATGACTTTTGACTTTTGACTTGAACTTTTGACTTTTGTGTATTCGGTGTTATATTGGCGGGCATTTCGAGAACGAGCGTAAACGATGGCTTGTCCAGGGCATAACCACACAAATTATTGTTTTATCTTCATAATACTTAGTAGAATTATTTGCCTTGATGAGTAGGTGTGTTGCGTACATAACCTATGACTCTATTTCAAAGATCAAGGTCACACTTAGCGGTCAAAGGTCAAAAATATGTTATTTATACCTTGTCTGGACAATTTCTTTACAATTTATTGTTGAATAGTCATGAATCTTTGTAGAAATGTTCACCCTGGTGTGAAAGCGTGTCGTGTATAAGACCGAAGACTCTATGTCAAAGGTCAAGGTCACAGTTATAGGTCCAAGGTAAAAAATGTGTAATTTATACGTTGTCCAGGCCATTACTTCACAAGTTATTGTTGTATCTTTATACAAAGTTGTATAATTGTTTACCCTGGTGAGTAGGCGTGTTGCGTACAAAGACCCATGAATCTATGTCAAAGGTCAAGGTCACACTTAAAGGTCAAATGTCAAAAATGTGTAATTTATACCTTGTCCAGGCCATTATTTCAAAAGTAATTTTTAGCTGTACTGGCCAAACGCCAGGTCAGCTTACGCGATGGACCGTCGTCCGTCCGTCCGTCCGTCGGTCCGTCTGTCCGTCCGTTAGCAATTTACAAAATCAACTTTTTCTCAAGAACCAAGAGTGGGATTTTAGTGAAACTTCATAGGTAGCATCCCGGCATGGTCCTCTACCAAAATTATTCAAAGAAATTAATTCCATGCAATCGTAAGGAAAAACTTAAAAAATCTTCTCGTCACAAACTGCTACTATTTGGTATGTAGCATTGTCTAGTGGACCTCTACAAAGTTTGTTCAAATCATGTCCATCGGATCAAAATTGGCCCCGCCCCAGGGGTCACATGTTTAACATAGAGTTATATAGGAAAAACCTTTAAAAATCTTCTTGTCCAAAACTGCAAGACATTTGATATGTTGCATTTTCCTGTGGACCTCTAAAATGTTTGTTCAAATCATGTCGATGTTTCTGGGTTACTTGTAAATTATGTGTGCCCTGTCTACATGTATCAAATTGTGTCGGGCTCATTGACTGTAGAGATTCATTATATAGGTTTAAAAATCTTTGAACGGTTCGGCCTAGAGCTTGGATATTTGATATGCCGCAGCTTCTAGTCGTCCTTTACCATGATTGTTCAAATTATGCCCTTTGGGTTAAAATCGGCCTCGCCCCTGGGAACATTCGTTTTACATAGAACTGCAAAGCAGCGATGGCAATTTTCTCAGCTGAGCGACTTATATGACACATGTTTAGATTTTACCTTATCCACTCGTACAGTGTCTTTATATTACTTTAATTCATGAGTCACAAGTTGTAAGTCACTAGTCACAAGCTGTAAGTCACAAGCTGTAAGTCACAAGCTGTAAGTCATAAGCTGTAAGTCACAAGTTGTAAGTGACAAGCTGTAAGTCATAAGCTGTAAGTCACAAGTTGTAAGTCACAAGTAGCCTGCTGAATTAGTCGGCGTTTATCATCAATTGCAAGTCACAAACTACTTTGGCGTGTTACTAGTATCTTTTGCGAGCCAAATATCGACCCATTGTGCATGTCTTTCACAGTGGCAAATGTCTGTCCAGCTTGACAACCTCGCAAAAAGTACAAATAAAATATGAGGTCCAATCTGCGAAAACCGGGCTCCTGGCTTAAATGACGTTACGTCAAAACTGAGCATTAAAGTGACGTCATTAACGTCATGAACAAATCTAGTCAATTAGCATATAGTCAATTTCAGAACGCAAAAAAGAAGAAAAGCATTCAGCATTGCGTTGTGCAACTTGCATGAACATATTGGGAAAATATTGTTTTTTCAGTACACATAAGTTGACTAAATGGATAAGAATATTATGCATAGTAATTTTCTTTCTATGCTTATTTGTAAGCTGTTAGCCTAACAATTGAACATTTAAAAGTTTTTTATAGATGATGATATAAACATAAATCCGTAGAACTTTGCATTGGAATGTAGATCTACATCATATATCTCGGATAAGATTATATTTTCAGAATATATACCAACATGTTTAAAATTGACCATAAGCACCATGCGTCACATATAAAATATCTTGCTAGTTGAACATCAACCTTCAGAAAGAATAAAGGGATGAATAATTCGTAGTCTGCTTAACATGGCCTGTCTAATATCTTAAGAATGACTTTCCCATGAACTGTTCTTTGTGTTTTGATCTATTGTATATTTTTGTTTTTGTTTCCTTTCATGTTAATAGAGAATGTGAATAATTTCACAGAAATTAAAGCATTGCATTTTGTTGTAAATGAATGTTTTCCTTTTATTGCTGTATCAAACCCTTGACCGGAAACATTTGGTATGTGCTGTATAAACAGAAACGCTCTTGGTCGGTAAAATTCAGCTAAAACAGTTCTATAAAAAATTCAGGGATTTAAAAGGTTATCTGTTACTTGACATTGTGGCCTAGTTATTAACGCACATGATCGAGTTTCAAACTCGTCTGAGGCTTCAAAGGGATAACAAAGGCTTCGCATACATAGCGGTTTACCAGTATTAACTGTACAAACCGCCAGCATTCAGCATTTTTTCAACGAAATTTAAGTCAGCTAAGATCTAATCACAGAAATGTGTCCACAATTTAAATATCTACCATATGGGCCATAACCACGGTGTCACTGAAGCCATATAAAATGTACAGCTAGAGTGCGCAACAACTAACCACAAAACAATTGTGTTAGGATTGGTACCCTAGTTCAACTAGATGCCCGTAGGCAACATGTCGAGCCCATTATTGTCAAGCATTTTGTACTTATGAGCTCTTAGTGTGACCTTGAACATTGACTGTCATGGGTGTTAGATGTGACACACCCTTTCATCAGAATGAACATTTCTACCTGTTGTATGAAAAAACGACAACAAATTGTTATTGCCAAACTTTAACCCTTGACCTCCAACTGTGACCTTAACCTTTGACAAAGAGTCAAGTGTCTCCACGATGACCTGCTACTAATCAGAATGAACATTTCTGCCAAGAACTACGAAACTATGGCAATGGCATATAAATGTATTGCCCAGATACGGTATAAATTATAAACTGTTGACATTTGGTTTCTTAGTGTGACCTTGACCTTTTACATAGAGTCATTGGCCTTGCACGTAACACACCTACTCGCCAGTTTGAACATTAGTACTAAGTAAAATGAATATATGACAATGCTTAGAAAAGAAATGGCCCAGGAAGTATCAATCTAAAGAAATTGGACTTTGACCTCTTAGTGCAAGCTTGGCCTTTGACATAGAGTCATTGGTTTTGTATGCAACACACCTGATTATCAGGGTGATCATTTGTACCTAGCATCATGACGATACAACAATTACTTATGAAGTTATAGACCAGACAAGGTATAAATTACAAAATTTTGATGTGACCTTGGCCTTTGACACAGAGTCATGGGTCTTGTACTTGACACGCCTACATATCAGAGTCAACATTTCTACCAATTATTATGAAGATACAACAATATCTTTTTATGTTATAACCCGGACTAGGTATAAAATACAAAATGTTGACCTCTAAGTGTGACCTTGACCTTTATCGTTATCGTTGCCAACGTCAGCCATCTTCTACGCACGTTCTCGAAATGCGTGCCAATATTACAATGAAGGTACAAGTCATAACTCAAAAGTCACAAGTCATAAGTCTTAAGTCAAAAGTCTTAAGTCAAAAGTCGCAAGTCATTAGACGCAAGTCAAAATTGCCCTCCAGGGCTTCCATAGATTTATGCAATAACGTTTTATGCGAACTACACAAATCAAGAAATATATTTTAATTTGAAAAGAACGTTCAGTAATTTGGAACAACTACTTAAAAGAGAAGATGACTTTATATAATGCTGATATTGTAATGACACTTTAACGTTATCGTCTGCTGCATGTCTAATCGGGGACGAAATAAATAATCTCGAATGAAATACGAGGTTAATCAAACACAAACTTATAACACTGGAAGCATGAATTTCTTTTTAAATATATCATAAGTTAGTGATTTAAACAATCACATCCTAAATATTTTCGAGGCATGTACATTTTTTTTCTTTCTAAATAACAACTTGTCCTCCCGTGTGGTTTCTGAAAAGCTTTTAAAAATATAAGTCGCCGGCTCCTGCCCGGCGACTAATAACGTTAAATGAATTAAAGGACAGAGCTTCACATAATCACACGATGTGGATTATAATCAGAAAATTATCCGTTTTAGAATTTCGACGACAGCAATGATTTTACTCGGAATTAATATCAATTTTCTGAAGATCAATTGTCTGTTATCGTGATAGAAAACATTTGCAATTTTCTTTTAAAGTGTGTGTTAGCATGACACGCTTCTAATAAAGAAAGAATAAGGATGAATCAATACTCACCATAAGGAAGAAATGCATAGAAGAAACATATTCGAATCAAAGTAGCCTTTTTGTGCATCCTGCATGATAGAGGAACTAGCCGGCTATTTGTCAGAAAAGTCTAAATACATCCAAATTCATCAACCGGAAGTTACTTGAACTCTCCGGCTAATTGTCATAAAGTCTAAATACATCCAAATTCATCGAACGGAAGTTACGTAATCACACACTACATTCCCACAATGTTCGTTGAACGTTTCGTGAGGAAAACCATTTTAAACTAATCACTTAAATAAATCCGTTGTTTCCTTTTGTTGTCTGTCATTTATCTTTTGAGAAGTCAATGTCGGAAAAAAGTAGTCACCCAATCCACTACATCTACGGACGTTTTGTAAAGGTTGAACTCGTTCCACCATTCATTTCATTTCTGTCTTCAGTTTGTGAAAACTCAGTTCTGCAAAACAAAACAATAACATACCCTTTAAATTCATTTTGTAAAACATTATAATATATAATCAACTATCCAACAATAACCTATATGAATATGTATTTGTTTTGTTATATGAGACAATACAATACAATACAATACAATACAATCAATTTCTTCAATAAAGAAAATAGCAAAGATAATAAACAAACATTCAAACGGAGACATGGATTTTTAAGAATAATTTACACATTTTTAACAACGTGAAAGTTTATGGAATCACTGAATTATTTTCGAATCGTCATATTAATTTAAGTTTTGATAGAATTTTGATAGTTAATGTGTTCGAAACTAGATCCTCACATCATCAGGAGTAATATGTATTACTTCAATACTTCTAACTTCCATACTTCTAACTTCATTACTTCTAACTTCCAAACTTCTAACTTCATTACTTCTAACTTCATCACTTCTAACTTCATTACTTCTAACTACATTCACTTCTAACTTCTAACTTCATTACTTCTAACTTCCAACTTCCTTACTTCTAACTTCATTACTTCTAACTTCATCACTTCTAACTTCTAACTTCATTACTTTTAACTTCATTACTTCTTACTTCAATACTTCTAACTTCCATACTTCTAACTTCATTACTTCTAACTTCCAAACTTCTAACTTCATTACTTCTAACTGCATCACTTCTAACTTCTAACTTCATTACTTCTAACTACATTCACTTCTAACTTCTAACTTCATTACTTCTAACTTCCAACTTCCTTACTTCTAACTTCATTACTCTACTTCATCACTTCTAACTTCATTACTTTAACTTCATTACTTCTAACTTCATCACTTCTAACTTCATTACTTTTACAGATTTTTTTTTTTTTTTATTCATCTGGGATTTTCAAACTAAACAACTATTTGTATATTTCCTGAATACATTTGGCGTTTCGGCGCCAGTGAAATGAGCCAAGTATTAATCGGTTACCTGAAATGGTATAATCGATCCGTCCTACTTGAAAAATGCACGATATTAGGAAACGGAAAAGAAAACCGTACAACTTTTTCAAAGTAGATCTTCCACAGATAGGAGAACAAACATGAATGCTTCTAGTTTGACGCTTTTACAAAGTTGAGTATTGCATGTTGAAATTTGGACCTGTCTATTTGTCTTTCAATCGGACATTTGGTGAAATGTAATGTCTTAGTGGCAGACTACAATGCATATTTCAGGATAGGCAACTCGTTACGAGCTATCTCACCTGAAATTTCATTGTTTGCAAAAGCAATAAACTTGTCTTTGGTTGCGAGGGAGTTAACCCTTTCCCACAACTATGATTGATTGATTGGGGCTTAACGTCAATTTCAACCATTTTTCAGTCATATCACGGCGGCCAGTTCACCTACTCATGTGATTCCTAGCTTTCTCACACCAGTAATCCATATAACATACTTTCCAAGCAATTGGCTGCTTTTCCACATAGACTGTAAGCCCCTTGGCTGAAAAACGAATGACGCTTGTGACAGTGACTTTTGTCAAACGTCGTAAAGAATTCTGGCCGAGCTGGGACTCGAACTCACAACTCCATGATTGAACGCCTGCGTCGCTACCCACTGAGCGACCGGGGCTCGGCTCTATTGGTTACGAAAGCTGGTGTAAAGGATCACGGAAATGTTTCGGTTCTCAAGTGTAGTGTCACTCTTGTGAATATTGATAACATTTGAGCCGTCCCGCGAGAAAACCAACATAATGGCCTCTGCGTAATGTATCGACCCAGATCAGCCTGCGCAGTCCGCGCAAACTGATCTGGGCCGAGACATTCCGTCTCAGGAAAATAGAGGTATAGGGTAATGATTCCTGAAACAGAAAATCTACAGGAGGCGAAAAGTGTCTGCCCGGTTCAGCCTGCGCGGTATGCTTAGGCTGATCCGGGTCGATATTTTACGCAATGTCCACATTGCGCGAAAAAACGTATGAACGTGAGAGAGAGAGACAGAAGACTCACTGACAACATTTACATTACGAGTATATTCAATCCTGGTAAACTTTCATAATAAATTTGAATATATTTTGCGGACATAATTCATCCATTACAGCCATGTGGCATACCTACACACATTCTGTGTTCTCTAATAATACATGTATCCATTGACAAATATCATCCCAACGACAACTGGTTTTCAGATAACATGCTGTTCGTCGAAGGTCGTGATTATAAATTGAAACACTAGAACAATTTAGAATAATCAGCTCGAAACTAATGAAATGATAAGCATTTCTTGTGTTCTTGTATTCGGGCGAAACTGTAGAATAACGTAGTATTCCCACTGTGAATGCCTCTAGCAAAACAAACATTCATTTTCTAGTTGAATAGAAAATGTGATAGAAATCACTTTCAGGGGCGTAGCTCCCTTTTGGCACTGTAGGCACGTGCCTACACATTTTTTCTCAAAATGACCCCAAAAATGCAGCTGCGGCGATAAACATCTGCGTAATGTATCGACCAGATCAGCCTGCGCTGTCCGCGCAGACTGATCCGGCCGACACATTCCATCTTAGGGGGATAGATGTATAGAGTAGTGATTCATGAAACAGAAAATCCACAGGAGGCGAAAAGTGTCTATCCGGCAGGCCTGTGTGGCATGCTTAGGCTGATCCGGGTCGATACTTTACGCAGAGTCCACAATGTTGATTTTCTCACGAGACGGCCTACACATTGATTATTGCCAAGCTACGCCCCTGACTTTCAAAGAGTTAGAGAAAGGATTCTGTCAAAACGTTGAACGTATAGAGTCTTTTGGGAATTCATTTTTCTAAAGATCTCTTTAATCCATTGTATAATCCTTCACATATACAGACGCTTTCCGCAACAGAAGACATTTGAAAACATCGTGACAAAATTCATCACAAAAAGCAATTTCTCCGTTTGCCACAATGTTTTCAACTCTATTCAATTATAATTAATTCATTAACAGTGATATTTTATATTATTGCGAATGGTTTTTTCCAATTCGTCTTCTGCAGATTTGTTGTATGTTGGAAAGGGATAATATAATTTCGAACTCTTCCAACATGTTATAAATAAATGTAATCATAAACAATTTGGAATACCCTACACACATATATATACACGTGTATTCTTTGCTAGTTAACCCTTACAACAAATCCGCAGCATACGACTTTGAACATTTATTGACAAAAATATAAATACCTTCATAAATGAGAGTTTTATCATTAAAAAGAGTTAAAAACATTGAGGCAAAAGGGAGAAATTGCTCATGATGAGCAATTTCTCCTTTTGCCACAATGTTTTCAAAAAGTCGTCTGATGCTGCACAATGCATCTGTAAGTGGGCAAGAGATAAAGTATTAATACGCTCATCATTAACAAGTTTGTCTTCCCTAACAATGATTTCGAACGTCGCCTGTTGCTGTTTGAATCGATAATGTTCACATACATTCGTTTTACAAAAAAGTCAGAACACGTCTGCTGCTTCATACGGGCACCTTCACTCCTTTCCCATATTTGGTCAAAAAATAGAAAATCTCTATAATTGAATGGATAACCTATGACTAAAAGTGGAAAACATTGTGGCAAAAGGAGAAATTGCTAGTTTTGAGCAATTTCTTCTTTTGTCTCTATGTTTTCAAAAAGCCGTCTGCTGCAAAAATGTATAATATCTCCATAAATGAAAGTTTAATCATTAGATAGAGTTGAAAACATTGTGGCAAAATGGGAAATTGCTCATCATGAGCAATTTCTCCTTTTGCCACAATGTTTTCAAAAGACGTCTGCTGCAGAGGTGTCAAAAAGCGTCTAGCTGTGGGAAAGGGTTAACTCCCTCGCAACCAAAGACAAGTTTATTGCTTTTGCAAACAATGAAATTTCAGGTGAGATAGCTCGTAACGAGTTGCCCATCCTGAAATATGCATTGTAGTCTGCCACTAAGACATTACATTTCACCAAATGTCCGATTGAAAGACAAATAGACAGGTCCAAATTTCAACATGCAATACTCAACTTTGTAAAAGCGTCAAACTAGAAGCATTCATGTTTGTTCTCCTATCTGTGGAAGATCTTCTTTGAAAAAGTTGTACGGTTTTCTTTTCCGTTTCCTAATATCGTGCATTTTTCAAGTAGGACGGATCGATTATACCATTTCAGGTAACCGATTAATACTTGGCTCATTTCACTGGCGCCGAAACGCCAAATGTATTCAGGAAATATACAAATAGTTGTTTAGTTTGAAAATCCCAGATGAAAAAAAAAAAAAAAAATTGAGCCATCCCGCGAGAAAACCAACGTTGTGGTCTCAGCGTAATGTAACGACCCAGATCAGCATAAGTATGCCATGCAGGCTTACCCGCATATCCGCTTACACTTTTCTCCTCCTGCGGATTTTCTGTTTCGGGAATCATTACTCCATACCTCTATCCTCGTGAGACAGAATGTGTCCGTCCGGATCAGTCTGCGCGGACTGCACATGCTGATCTGGGTCTATACATTACGCAGAAGCAATAATGTTGGTTTTCTCGTGGGCCGTCTCATCTTATATATGTTTGTCGGAAGGAGTATAAGACGATTTCCTTCCCGTTAAATGCGACTTAAAAATCAATTTAAAAATACGTGCATCGCTTGATATAACAGAATAGATGTCAAATGCAAACACGAATTTGCATTTTAACATCTCAATTTGTTTTAAGATCTTCGAAAATTTGTTTTGGTATATTTGAATTTAAACTGTAATCCATTGATCGATGCACGCAGCTTCTGACGATTGATGCAGCAGTCGACTTTTGAAAAACACCGTTTAAGGAGGGCACTTACTCAAAATTACTCAATATGAAAATGATAGATTTTATTTGAATTATCGTATCGTTTATATACATTTACATAAAGTTAAAGGTTAAATTTTCTAAATTAGAATAAGCTATTTTTCAGCTTTACTAAAATCAGGAAACTTCAAGTAATTTCGGATTATACGTGAAAATCAAATATAATCCGAAATTACTCGAAGTTTCCTGATTTTAGAAAAGCAGAAAAATAGGTTATTCTAATTTAGAAAATTTAACCTTTATCTTAAAGCAATATGAACACGTTATCCTTCACCTGAAATGCTATGAATTCTGCATATAACCTATGGTTCTTGTCAAGATGGTATAGGTTTCTCTAACGTCAAAGCACGTTCGTTCTGTAATCAATACGGTCAAATAACCTTCGTCGACATTTACTCCAAACGAGCCGCGTCTAGGGGTCATGTTCACAGTGAAGACGCTGACGATGAGCCTGGTCATATGTACAGTCTCACCAGAGCCTTCACTGTCCGCTTACATGTAGTATATACCAAGGCATACCTTCTGTCAAAAAACTAGAACTGTAGCGATATAGGGTTATCTACCATAACCCGTGTTGTGATCCCAATAAGGAGATGTCATATAACGTCTGATCGTCCTGTGTGTTTCGAATATATAAACCCACCAATGTGTGCTATATGAATTCTTGGTCCATATTGCCTTTTCGCAAGATCACATATGCATTAAATCAGTAAGGGTAAAATATGTGTGTTCTTTCGTCAGACGTACCATGAAAACATGTATGTATACATGTATACTCAGTCAGACTGTCTGCATTCATAGCTTCTATTAAGTGTTCAATATGTGCGTAAATACTTGGTTTTGTATTTCGATACTCTAATGGTCTGACGCGTCTGGCAGGTGGAAACCATACTACTACTGGATGGTAAGTTACGTCACATCTCTTGGTTCTTTAGTTAAAGTAAGGCTTTTTAAGGGTAAAATACCCAAGAGTACTGCTAGTATGTTTATCCAAATAAAGATTTCACAGTCGTTATGGAAGCACGGAAACCTAAGGCCCAAAAGACAGAATCCACAACTACCAGTTATGACCCAAACATGGATTGAACTCATGGCTACCAATTTCGAAAGAACATCTACATCACTGGGTTTGTGAAAGCCTGAATATAAACGAACATTAATAGGCCCAGTTTGCGTCATATATATAAATGTATACGGTTGAAAGAGCAAATATACTTGGCAATCTATATTTATATATTATATGTCTATAAAATCGTGCTTTGCAACCTCTGCTTTAAGTAATTTATGTCGTTTATTTTATTTGCATTTTGCTCAAAGTAAATCAGACGAATATTTTTAAAAAACAATCTATCTTAAGATGGCCGTTATGGCAAAGAAAAATGTTGGCGAGCCAAAATGAGGTCAATCTTATATTGAATATGTCGAACAAATTAATAGATAACAATCACCTGAATGGACACTGGACAATGACAGACGGTCAGCAGACGCTGAACTAACCAATGATTGACGGGTGTAGACATCGAAAATTATATCTTTATAGAGGGACGATAGTGAAACATTTCCTTTGACCGGATAGTGGTATGGCAGGTCATTCGTCTCGTCTTACACAGATCAGTGGTGTATTGCAGGTTCTACACTCCGTATTTGACCCTACAGAATATTAACCGCGTCTTGCGATTTATGGCATCTGCGTATAGTGAAGAATCAGACAAGACAGCATCACCAAATAACATGATGACGTCATAATTGCATATTTTGACAATAAATCAGAACTGTAGTCCCAAACTGTTACGCCAGCATACCGTTTATGTTATCCCGTTATGCCCCAGTCAGACACACACATTGCGGATAGGGCGGATAGTTGCGGATAAAATCTGCAGTCTTCCGCAGAATTCGTGGGCGTGGCGTATTTTCTTGATTAATTTACGGATACAGTTACCTATAGATGCGGATAGATACGGATGGTTGAGGATAAATGCGGATGTCAGTGGTTAGATACGTTCCCTTTGAATTTACACAATGATGGTAGATACGGATTACTTACCTTCCGTTACCTTCTGGTACCTAACATTGCGGATATATGCGGATAGTTACTTTCAGATACGGACGATAGAAGGGGTGACGTCCACAATCGCCATTGGCACTTTGAACATACATTTATTTCTTACACCTATATTTCTTTGATCTTTATTTGACATTTATGTATTATACCTTCATTTAAAAGATTAAAACATTAAAGGTCCAAGAGATATTAATTTTACCATTAATGTATTTACCTTTATTCCAAAAACCTTCATTTATTTATACTTAATTGGGCAACTAAATAAATAAAGGTCAAATAAGTTCATGAAATGGTGACCCCAATTTTATAATCAACAAGTTTATGAAATGGTGACCCCTTTGTTACAATTAACAAGCATTGCACCGCACCATCACTGTACCATACGCCACTGCCATGGTACCTATTTAGTAGTGCTTTAGATATTGTCTCTGTCTCTTCGCCGCCCTGCTGGTGTTGTTGCCGTACAGCCGCCTTTCCAAATCATCCAGAACAGCATCATCTCTCCACGAGCCGGGAATAAGGGTGTGCTACTCATTTTCAAGATCGCCAAGTGCACATAATATGCACACTCAGTATATTGTGGAGTGTCACACACGCCAGCCATATGGTCTCTGCGATCTGTCGGAGTGCTGTGAGCAGGCAGCCCCAGCGGTTGGCCAGTATGCCAAAGGCATTCTCCACACATCGTCTGGCACGAGAAAGGCTATACAGTTTCATCATCCACTCGTTGAGGGCAAATGCGTTGTCCCCGATGATGAAATACGGCATCTGACGGTCGTTTGCATGCAGATGTTCAGGTTAGGGGATGCCGAAGGTGTTGGGGATGACCGCAACTCGCAGAGCCGACTCGTTCTACAGCTTGGCATCACATGCTGCCCCTAGGGCACCGACTTGATCCCACATGAACCTGTAGTTCGCGTCAATGAAGTGGTACCCCTTGTAGTTGTAATACTGGGACCCTCCGTGGACAGGAGACCGGATGCGTATGTGCTTGTCATTCAAGGCACCTAGCACATGGTGAAAGTTCCACCGGCTGCAGTAGCCTGCAGCGAACTCCTTTTCAACCCCTCATATTTCGTCGGGTTGGTGACCACCTCGTCGCCGTACTCGTCCCAAATGGCCTGCCAGACGTCCCGAACTATAAGGGATATGGTGTTGTGCGGCACACAGAACATGTACATCATCAACTTGTAGGAGTCCCCCGTGGACAGGTGCCTGAGTTTGATGGCCACCTTCAGTCCAACCTCCCGCGAGTCTCTGTACTATCTGTCTTTCTTCTGTAGTCTCGGCGTGAGTCCCTCCACTACGTCTCGGAACATCTCTGGAGTGAGCCTTTTGAAGTTGCGTAATGCCACCACATCCTCGTTCCTCAAGAGCATCATGAGGTTGCCATACGCTCCCTGTTCCGACATGAGAGTGATCCGACGGCGGACCCACCACCTCCTCTCCCGACGGTGTGCCATCCAGATGTGCAAGAGATGTGCATATATGGGTGTGAGGTTCATGTTGGACTGGAGTTGGAGTCTCAGCATGAGCAGTCTGCGTTCGTTATCCATGGCTGTGAAACTAGGAAGACACCAATGGTTATGTCAGAAGAACATCCAGTATATATAGATCGAGAAACTTTCCCAGAATTCAGGGTTCACGTGTCATTTTCTTTTTTGCCAAAGTGGTAGAGATCGTCGCACAGGAAGTTAATGGAACTCAGGAGTCAATCACAATCTGTATTTATCCGTATATGAAATTAGCTATTCGCATTTATCCGCATTCATCCCCACACATAGGTATCTGTCAGTATTGGAACCCAACCTATCCTTATTGAAACGTTTCTTAAGGTAACAGTCCGTAACAGTACGCAGAACGAGACCCGTAATTAACAATAACTAAAGGTAGCGATCCGCATGTAACCCATCAGTCCACAGATTGGGGTGGACCGCGGAATGATAGGTTTAGATACGGATTAGATACGGATGAATACCTTCGTTTAGCTTCAGCTTTCGGATCTTTACGGTTTACTCGTCCGCTCCTGAATTTTTAACTTTTCAAAATCTGGATGCGGATCATCTAGACCCTGCGGATACGATACGGACAGTTACGGACTCTGCGGATGCGATACGGACTATTATGGATAGAACGGATAGATACGGACGAGCCATCCGTAGCATCCGCATAATCCGTGTGTGTGTGTCTGACTAGGGCATTACGGAGAGACAATACGACCGTAATTCGCCAGACGCGGCTCGTATCAGATTAATTGTGATATGAGCCGTCCCGCGAGAAAACCAACATTATGGACTCTGCGTAATGTAACGACCCAGATAATCCTGCGCAGTCCGCGTAGGCTTTCCGTCCCAGGGGGATAGAGGTATAGAGAAATGTTTCATGAAACAGAAAATCCAGAGGAGGCGAACAGTGTCTGTACGGGTTATCCTGCGCGGCATGCTTAGGCTGATCCGGGTCGATACTTTACGCAGATTCCACAATGTTGGTTTTCTCACGGACCGGCTTATATGAGGTTTTTTATGTGATGAGAATATGGGGTTTTATTGCGACTTCACTTGAATTACTCATCTTGATATAAAACGGGATGCAACAGTATTCCCAGTGTTAAGCCTTTCCCACATGCATACGCATTTCGTAGCATTTGCAGACGACAAATATAGAAAATATTGCGGCAAAAGGAGAAATTTCACATAACGAGTATTTTTTTTATTTTGTCAAAATAAATAATTTTACTTTCGTTTATGGAGATTTTCCATACTTTGATTAGATATTTTCAAAATCGTTCGCTGAAGATTTACTGTATGTGGAAAAGGGTTAAGTTAATTACTCCACTTCTAATACATGTAATTATAACGTTTAAACATCATGTAGGCTATTACAGCTCAAGATCTACCTCACTTATCTAACATATCTAGCCAAAAATAGTTCCAAACTATGATTACCTGTAAAATATGCAAGGCATAGAAAAAACACGTCAAAAAACAAGTATATATACATTTTTGTAAAAGAAGACAAAAAAATAACAATTTAGGTCTTTAGACAAGGTGCGAAAAGTCGGACTCTCACAATGTTACAATTTCATTAATTATAGCCGAAAGTGAAATACGATTATAGATATCGAGGGCTTGGCGTGAAACGGTTGTAACTAAAATTGGTATTTTTGTTTACCAAGGTTTATCGCTCGCCATGAAATCTTTATAAGCGTTAAATCATTTTTCTTGATAAACAATGCAAATTTAGGTGCCATTGCTCGTTCTGAGCAATGGCACCTAAATTTGCATTGTTTACAAAGGTGTCAAAATTGCACCTAAACCAGAGTTTTCAAAATAGGTTTTTAGTTACAACCGTTTCACACCAAACCCTCGATATATAGATGAAGGAGTTTTACACATATTGGACAAAAAGTCGGGCCGTATTAATTAGGCGGTTTTAAGATTCCTAGTCTACCCTTTTTGGGGGAAATCCAAACCTAAAACCTAGATCTTGGTTTATAATTTACACATGTACATATGGTATATTTATATCAAATAAGTTATAATCGCTCACAATCAAGCTTTAATTGGAAATAGATTATGATATAGATATCAATATAACATTCAGTAACACGGTGATACTTGAAACAAAGCCTTTTTTACAGCGTTCATCATCATTGGGTATTGCAAATGATCTTGAAAATTAAAGAAGAAGTCTTTGTTTAAAAATAGTAAATCAGTAGTTAAAAGTGTAGGCTTCAAACTACACTAGATTGGTCGCGGTCTGTTTATACTCAAATAGTGTTGAAAGTCCATCATAGGGAGATAATCATTTCGATATCAAATTAAATGTCTAAACTCTAAGATACAATGGCGTCGTACAAATTCGCTTTACAGAACATATTATATTTGATTAACTGCTCTGGAATGTGCTGATATATCCTAGGAGTATGCTCAATTAGTATACATTTTCCTGATCGGCTAACTTTATTTAATGGTTTTAAAATAGTATATATATATATTTATGTAATTATGTAGTAAACTAGACTATACGTTAAATTATTTCAACTCAACCAATTTATATTTGATATATATATATTTATTTATGAACGAAATGGACACTTGTACTTATATAAAGGTGCCCAACGGTCCGGGTGCTATTTATTGTGTTGTATTGTTTGAATTGCTTGTAAAATATGCACATGTCACTATAATAAAATATGTACTTACTTACTCACTTACTATACATATTTATTTCTTAAAAACTTTAAAGCTTTTTAAAACATTCTTCATGCTTAGAGTTTTTATAGTTCCAGGGCCCGACAATTTGTCCACAGCAACTGTATGGTTTCTGTTAACTATCTTGTTTTTCTAATCAGACTCTAATTGCTCTAACGAAGAAAATAAAACTTACTAACGTTATCTTTTCGTAACCTTAATTACTTACATCGTAATGATGGCTCTTAAGTACCGTTATATTGGTTAGTTAAGTCAGTCAAGATCGTGTACTTCCACCAACATCTTTGCGTCTTAGTAGCGTTATGACTCGGTTTCTCTGACGCCTCTGCAATACGGAAGACGACTTTTGAAATCATTGTTGCAAAAGGAGACATTGCTCATGATGAGCAATGTCTCCTTTTGCCACAATGATTTCAACTCTTTTTTTCAATAATCATACTATCACATATGGAGATTTCCTATAGTTTGCATTTGATAAGTTCAAAGTCGTCTGCTGCAGATTTATTGCATGTGGGGAAAAGGTTAATTGAACTGTTACATGTATCCTGCTGCATTCCTTGGGTTAGTTCAATCATTTAACGTGTATTAACTGGTTCTTGTACATTGATGGATTAACCCTTTCACGCATTGTGACGCATCTGCAGCAGACGACGTTTGCAAACATCGTGACAAAAGGTTAAATTGTTCAAAAGAGCAATTTCTCCTTTTGCCACAATGTTTTCAACTTTTTTCAGTAATTATACCTACAAGTATAGAGATTTTCCGTATTTTTTAGTAGACGTTTTCAGATGTGCTGTATGTGGTAAAATGTGCTATATGTTAAAGACTAGCAAGTTGATTGGAATGAAACGCCGTTTTCAACCGCTTTTTAATTACCACGGCTAACTAAGTGTTTCCGAGTTATTCTTCCAATGCAACAAATTACGACCCAAGATACATTTTTCGGCGATAGCTGATTAACGTGGGTTTTGACCTAGATGTTAAACAAATGATCTAGATTGTAGACCAATCAAATGTTGTATTTAATGAATAATGTCGAAGAAATAAAGGAAATGAAACGTTTTGACTGGTTCATAGTTAAGTTGGCGATTACGAGGGTCACTAATAAGAGAAGTTTTAAAATAAAATGTTCTGTATACTAACCCTTAATTGTTTTCCTTAAGAAATAATTTCAGTGACAAAAATCAGTGAAAACGTATAAAATATAATATTTAAGAGCAAAATATTAATTATTTTTGAAACATGATATGTTTTCAGTTATTTATCGTCAATTGGCTCCTGTCATGTGACTTATCTGCGGCCTTGAACGGAACATCGTCATGTCGCGCTAGTGTAATGGATGTTGACTTGGATTGTCAAGTGAAAGGTCTGTGGTTTGCTTCTCGGCAGAGGCAGGCTTCTTTTCTTCTCTCTCATTCATATCAAAACCAAAGTATATATATGAACTAAAACATTTATAAACCAATTATTACATATTTAACGTTATTTTTTTCTGTCATTCTAATAAGTAAGATAAAAGATCAAATAATATGCGCATGTTCCATTTCTTAGTGTTTTCTCATATTGATCACCGTTTATCTTTTAAAGATATTTCTTGTTTAAACTCTTGTTGGAAGACGAATGACGTTAGTGACGGTGACGTCTATCATTCATCGAAAATTATCAATGGCTCGAACTCAAGACCATTGGATTGCAAGACTTCGTCGTTACCGACTGAGCGAGCTATCACGGCTCGACTTAAAAACTGAAAGTAGCGAACAATGGAGACTAATATAAGACTGCACTTACATGATATTTACAAAAGCGTGAACTAGGATACGCATTTGTGTATGAAGACGATGATGTTTAAAAAGAGAGATTTCATTTTGTGAAATTCTCTTGGGAAAACGTCTTAAAAATTAGTTTTTGTTTTCAAACATTTTTTTACCGAATCGATCGCTGCGTTTTACTTTAGTTTTTTTTATATTGATGTTTAATTCAGCTTTTAGCAGCATTTCCAGAGAAGTTTACCGGACTTCTGCCTGGAAAACCACGAGTCGAACTACTATAACCGTAAACTAAACATTGGTGCAACAAATGTAACATTTTACAGGCTATGAATTAACCCTTTCATTGGTATGTGGAAGATGTCAGAGCATCGGTTTATCGATGTAAATGAGCCGTCCCACGAGAAAATCAACATTGTGGACGTTTGCGTATCGACCCGGATCAGACTAAGCATGTTGCGCATGCTAACCCGGATAGACACTGTTCGCCTCCTGTGGTGCTCTATACCTCTATTCCCCTGGGACGGAATGTATCGTCACGGAATAGACTGATCCGGGTCGATACATTACGCAGAGTGCATAACTTTAGTTTTCTCGTGGAACGGCTCAAATTAAATGTCAATCCATGCAACAAGCTATTCGTGTTGTACGCACCGGTTGATCTGAGTCTAAATTACAATTCATTAACAGGTTTTTCCTAATACAGCCGCTTTCTGATGCCTCTGTACATAGCAAACGATTATTGAAAACATTATGACAAAAGTAGGAATTGGTCATAGTTTTCAACTCAATTTAATAAGTGTTCTTATGTAAGAAAGGAGTTTCGATAATTTAACATCATGTTTTCCCAATTCCTCTGCTGTAGATGTGTTGTATGTGGGAAAGGGTAAAAGCCGATTCGATACAGATTATCAGAGGTCGAGCACCGACCTCCATATCAAATGGTTCCCGGTTTGAATGTAACGATCGGGATAACTACACGCTCTCCGTGATACACGGGTACATCCACCAGACAGAGAGGACATGTAATGCCGTCCCGCGAGAAAACCAACATTGTGGTCTCTGCGTAAAGCATCGACCCGGATCAGCCTAAGCATGCCACACAGGCTTACCCGGATAGACACTTTTCGCCTCCTGTGGATTTTCTGTTTCGGGAATCATTACTCTATACCTCTATCCCACTGAGACGGAATGTCTCGGCCCGGATCAGTTTGCGCGAACTGCGCAGGCTGATCTGGGTCGATACATTACGCAGAGGCCACAATGTTCGTTTTCTCGCGGGACGGCATACACTTTTAAAACGGAACTGAATAGAACTCAGCGTTTATTTAGGCGTTTTCAATGTATATAGTCATGGACAAACATACATACATACATAACGAAAATATAAAGACTTGTGGGTTTAAAATAAAAAAGAAATCAGTAAAGGAAAACATTAAAAGCAAGTTAATATTACGATAAAGATGGTAAACTTTGGTAAAACATAACATTTCAGTATCTATAATTTAATTTTATTGCGATTTTGACAAAGATGGCAGTGTTTGCTAAAACATTGTAAAGGAATTGAAAATACATTATAATGACCATTTGCCCGAATTAGTATATAAGAAAAAGCCCCCGCTGATGATGCATGAACAGTCGACTATATCAGGTAAAGGTTAGGCTCATTCATCATCACTTAAACCAAGAAATGAGCCGTCCCGCGAGAAAAACAACATTGTGGACTCTGCGTAAAGTATCGCCCCAGATCAGCCTAAGCACGACGCGCAGGCTTACCCAGATACAATCTTTTAGCCTCCTGTGGATTTTCTGTTTCAGGAATCATTACTCTATACCTCTATCCCCCTGAGACGGAATGTGTCGGTCCGGATCAGTCTGCGCGGACTGCGCAGGCTGATCTGGTTCGATACATGACGCAGATGTCATAATGTTGGTTTTCTCGCGGGACGGCTCGAATTATCTTCTGTCTCAGAGTCTACAGATACGTTGCATTAGAAGAAAAAGCAAAACAAATGTCAAACCTTAAGGATTTAAAGTTCCAGAGATTGACGACCTGTTTCTTATGTCTGTGCAATTCTTTCCTTCGATATTGTTCCTTTTCTAGTTTGATTTTCTTCTTACACCCTAGTTTTACTGATTGCGTATTTAGTAAATATTGCTACATAATTATATATGGATAGCGAACAATGCATATGAGCCGTTCCACGAGAAAACCAGCATGATGGCATCTGCGTAATGTATCGACCCAGATCAGCCTACGCAGTCCGCGCAGGCTAATCCGGGCCGACACATTCCGTCTCAAGGGAATAGAGGTATAGAGTAATGAGTCCTGAAACAGAAAATCCACAGAAGGCGAATAGTGTCTGACCGGGTTAGCCTGCGCGGCATGCTTAGTCTGATCCGGGTCGATCCTTTACGCAGAGTCCACAATGTTAGTTTTCTCGCGAGACGGCTTAAATGTCTCAAAACATTCCCTTCTAACACATATCTCATATAATGATTGGTACGCTGATCGTGGTCTATGTTGGTCGCAAATGTAGATTAAATTAACTTGTACATTACAGCATCCGTAAATGTGGTTTAAACATTGCAAATATAACAGGCTATGAGTTATTATTTCAGTGAATAAAAAACCTCTTTATACGACTCCTGGTGCATGTGTAGTATAATATGTCTGCAATAATATGTGAAACAAGAAAAACATGTTTAATTTGACCTTCTCTCCTTATTTCACGAGTATTTCAACTGAATATTATGTAAGCAATTACTTTCAATTGTTCAGCAAAACGTAAGTTCTTCCAGAATTTGTTCAAAACAGACAACCATATATCTCAATCGACTAATTTGTTCAATATGTTTTCTATTATATCACTGTATTTCCTTGGGTAAGTTTCCAAAACGATTGTTCCCATAATCCTGAGCGCACAAGAGAGAAAATAACTACCATTGCTAAAGTCTTTGGTATGAACCGGCCGGAGATCGAACCCACGACCTCCCGCACCCGAGGCAGACTCTCTACCAATATACCACTGATGCTGTCAATCGGGTGTTCATATGTTATAACATTAAGCAGTGCTTCAAGAAAACCGACTTTATTCTTTCTGGATAATTTTAAATTTTCACCGTTATTCAGATGCTTATTAAAATCAGCCGTTTCTGTTTCAGGAATCATTACTCCATACTTCTATCCCCCCTAATACGGAATGTGTCGGCCCGGATCAGGCTGCGCGGACTGTGCAGGCTGATCTGGGTCGATACATTACGCAGATGGCAAATAAACACAGTTTGCTTTCACTTTTCTCCACTATCACTTTTCAATTCAAGTCAAATTATCAAAAACTCTCCAAGTCTGAAACTTTCACTTCACATAAACATGCACATAACCTATAAACTCAATAGAGAGACACATAATCACTTCAAGCAAAACACAGGGTTTTAGCTACAGACACTGTGCTTGTTAATCAAAGCAACCGAAGATGTATTTGCTACCATTTTTTAGACACTGTATGCGTGACCCAATTCCATTCATTTCGTTTGATGAACTCAAAGGGAAATCTGCACATTTTGGAAATGTCTAATCACAAATTAATTGGGAATTTAATTTAAGAGTTGATTTATTCAAGATTATCTTCGTAATGATAGTCTTCCACTTGAAATGGAATTCCTCATTTAGTTACGCGTGTACAAATTACGTGAATTATACGCCCGGCATTTAAATAGATAATTAATGAAGATTGAACATTGGATAATAAGCTTAATAGCCTATTTATTTTCTTTATAAATTATTTTAGTCAGAGAGAGAGAGATAGATCAAGATGAGTTTAAAATGCTAAGGAAATTCAAACAACCGGACGGTAACATTTCGATAGTTTCTTATAGACGGATATATGCACGACAGTACGATGTGTCGTCCGTCGAAACAAAACACTCACAAGAATAGTACCCATAGCAATATAACACAACAATGGCAAAACCTGGGTTATTCCAAAGGATGATCTTTATACCGATAAGACCTCCGAAATGTCTTAATTACGTGGCCAAATATGAAAAACCTTATGTGGTAGGTACATCGTAGAAGTTGTATATACGTAGCAATGTTCGATATTTGGCTCAAATACACAAACAAACAGTGATAAACAGACACGCTGTACCATTATTAATGTGATACCTTGTTTTGTATTCACTACTCTTATTAGCATGACGCATGCGCCGGGATACGATAACAGTCTCGGTAGCAATCGTACATAATATCTAAATATTGATCGTTAATGCTTAACTTTTACTGCCAAAATAGTTTGCAACTACTTAATACTTACTTTGTTGTCACTTTTAGCAACATTTGAAGAAGTTTCAACATTTCAGATGATCACCATCTGGAGTTCAGCACATTTAAAGTCGACTGTATACATAACGTCGACGATTGTTTTTATGAGCATGTACATAAATGAGATTAATCAAATAGATTCGATTTCCTTTCAAAACAACACTTATCGTAACTAGATCCATCCATTCCAGAGCGGTCAAAAAGAAATGGACACGAAGTTATATTTACTAAGAAATTGGATTAATGTTGTATCTGTACAAACCACACGGGATTCACGTGACGTGTTATCATGGCAGATCATGTGACTGAGCCATTCATTCAGAAAATTAGTTTTGGGGAATTTCTGTGCAACTTGGATGTTAACTTCTTACCAAAATGTCCACTTGGACTGTCGGTATCGGACCCATACTACTATTTGTTTATTTCTTAATAATTGATTTATTATAATTATCGATAGGTGTACGAATATTGCTACGTGTAATGATAGTTGTGTTAAGGCCTCACAAGAAGACCATCGTAGGTACCTGTATTCCTGACTATCTGGCATGAGTACTCAACACCACATCGAGGGCTTGGCGTGAACAAGTTGTAACTAAAAACCTATTTGGAAACCCTGGTTTAGGGGCAATTTTGACCCTTTTGTAAACAATGCAAATTTAGGACACACACGTTTTTTTCTTTTATCTCGTGCGCACGAGATACTATGGCGTGCGAACGAGATACTATCTCGTGCGAACGAGATACTAAGCCCACGAGATACTAAGTCGTGCGAACGAGATACTATCTCGTGCGCACGAGATAAAAAAAAATTCGTATGTAATTTATAAAAATGTGTGTGTCGTTTTAGAGCTGCCGTACGAATCCGTTAAACCGCTGCAGATAAGTCACTGTATGGAAGAAGGAAAAGAAAATTATTTGAGCCGTTCCGCGAGAAAAACCAACATTATGGCCTCTGCGTAAAGTAGCGACCCGGATCAGCCCAAGTATGCCGCGCAGGCTAACCCGTCCAGACACTTTTCGCCTCCTGTGGATTTTCTGTTTCAGGAACCATTACTCTTTCCATATATCCCCGACGGAATGTGTCGGCCCGGATTAGCCTGCGCAGACTGAGCTGGTTCGATACATTACGCAGAGTGCATACTGTTGGTTTTCTCGTGGAACGGCTCATTTTAGTAGGAATATATGAACAATTGGTCCATTCTATTTAATTAATATGTACTCGTTTAATTGATTCACGTTTAAAAACATTATAATAAGCTAGTGTATTGATATCGGTGCCTTCATCCATTTGCAGATATAACTGGGTATGTCGTCCCTCGCTAAATATATGTTTCAAACTTTATTAAAATACGATAGAAAATACCGCCCATCATGCAACTACAACTGAAAAAGCAACATATATATATATATATACATGAACATGATAAAGGTATTAAAAGTATTACATGGAAATCAATATAAAGGCGAAAAGCGGTTCGAATATAATATCATTGACTATTAGTTAGTGAGTGCTTCTATAATATAATACAAACAAATGTTAATTGTCAATGTGTATTATAATTCATTTAAGTCATCAGTAAAGTAACACAATAATGTTTTGCTTCACCATTGTAATCTTACACAGAATTAAGTTAGTTATATATGTCATGGCAATTGTATCGAGTCATTGTGTTCACATGGCAGGTCTGTAGGGAATTGTGGCGAGTCGTTTAATCCTCTTGGCTGGTGTTTATGTGATCTTGCATTGCAAATAATAGTGCTAATGGCGACAAGAAAGCTGATGTTTACATTGCCAAAACACCCGATGGGATTCGGGGCAAGTTCCTGAAGTTAATTTTCTAAATGGATGGTTTTGTGTCGCTATATGCTATGGTAGCCTGTAAAGGAATTCCGTGGAAGGTCTACGTGAAGCGATAGCCAGTTGCCTTGAAACAATTGTGTATATTGTTCTTGTGATTTAAAGACAGAAAACACAGTAATAAATGCACATAACCATTTGGTCTGCTTTGAATAATGTTAACGCTTTATAGCTTATGGCAATATTGAGGTGTTTGAAAACGATTCAGATTCAAGTGAGAGAGCTCGTCACGAGCTGTCATATTTAAATTAGCAGTGTTTGCCTTTAAGTTATGAAAATGCTTAAAAACTCTTCTTGGAGCCGACAAATGGATTCAACTGCTTTTGGACATGAACAAGTTAACTTCCGGAAATTCGGCGCCAAGAGAGTTCCAGTGATTGACAAACGTCGTCTTGACCGATGGCATTCGTTTATTGAAAAAGTGCATAAATACATTTGAGGTTTAGCAGTTTGCGATCTGCGGTCTCAAATGTATCTGTGAACAGTGAAGACCCAGACAAGACTGAGTATACGGACATCCTTCACCTTCCGCCTGTATGTCATCATCTGACACACATACGAAAAAAACGCGCCAATATAACTTTGAATGATGTAAAAGCCAGAGATCCGATAAGACCTAACATTGTAAAACCAGAGATCCGATAAGACCTAACATTGTAAAACCAGAGATCCGATAAGACCTAACATTGTTAGGACACACACATTTTTATAAATTATATACGAATTTTTTTTTATCTCGTGCGCACGAGATAATATCTCGTTCGCACGACTTAGTACCTCGTTCGCACGAGATAAAAAAAATTCGTGTGTGTCCCTTTAGAGCTGCCGCAGATTCACCGAATTTCCCAAATTTCTTAATTTATATCAGAATTATCGTTTACATTTTTCAGATAAAACTGTTTTCTCCTTCGATTTTACATTTTTCAGATGTAAACTGTTTTCTCGTGGGTTGTTTTAAAACCAGGCGCCCGCCCCTACGAAGGGTTAAACGTTTCTTAACCATAATGCTGTCGCCCAGGTTTCGTAATAATTGACACATGACGATACGCAGACGGCCGTTCCTTTTTTCGTCCGTAAGAGCAACGTGCTTTTGGGAACGGCCTTGATTTAGTTCAGACTCTCATTAGATTAACGTGACAATATATCAAGGCGGAAATATTTGGTCACGCAATCCATTCAAAAAATTAGTTTATGTTTCTGGGTCATGTGTTCCCGCATCTCTGAATGTGGTTTTATTTGACCCTTTCCCTCATACGACAATTCTGCAGCAGACGACTTTGAACGTATTTTGTCAAAACATAGAAAATCTCCATAATTGAATGGATAACCTATGACAAAAAGTGGAAAACATTGTGGCAAAAGGAGAAATTGCACGTTTTGTGCAATTTCTTCTTTTGTCACTATGTTTTCAAAAAGCCGTCTGCTGCAGAGGCGTCAGAAAGCGTCTATATGAGGGAAAGGGTTAACCCTTTCCCACATATAACAGATCTGGAGACGACGACTTTGAAAACATATAGACACAAATGTTTAATATTTTTATAAATGAAATTTCATTTATTGAAAAGAATTTAAAATATAGTTTTAAAAAGGGATATATCTCTTTAAGAGCAATTATTTCCTTTGGTAAAATTGTTTTTCAGATGCCGTCTGCTGCAAATAGGTCATACATACTACGTCTACTTTTGTTAAAAGCTTATTAAACTTTAAACACGTCATGTACGCTTTCAAGATGTATTTCCTCGGGATGATTAATACAAAAATGATTTAAATTTACAATCCTTCTCGGAAGCTTCGTGAATGTTGCTGTGAATAATTGACAGATGTATAGTTGTTGCAGCTTCAGAAATCGACTGAGAAAATGTCACAGAAATATACCGAACAACACTTTGAAATGATTTGTTGAAAAAGTTATTTTAGTGTACAGCCTCGTTCAATGTTCATAAGAATAATATCTACAGGGTTTGGATAGTATTATCATCACAATGAAGATACGTCATTCGACTGTAACCAAAGAGAAACGTCACGTGTACTAAAATAGCAACCGAGCGACGCTCTGCTAAAACCGACCGTAAGGCATTTGCGACAAGTGTAGATCAAGATCAGCCAGAGTATTCACGCAGTCTGATCTGCTCTGTGCGCATATAAGTCATTAGTCATTGAGAATCAATTAATCTTTTTAATTATTACGAATAAATGCGAAAACATGGATTTTTCCCACATGTGTACTAACTACGTTAAGGTTGTTTGTTCGCAGCATCGCCTCGATGGTTTAGTGGTAGAGCGTCCTCCTCGGATGAGGGGGAGGTCGCGGGTTCGATCACCGGTCGGGTCATACCAAAGACTTTAAACATGGTAGTAGTGGCTGCCCACCTTGGCGCTCAGGGTTGAGGGGTTAGCTTTACGACTGACTGGCTGGTGTCAGGATAAATGGACCAGTAGTACTGGTAACTGACCCAGGAAACGCCGTGAATAATTGTTGACAAATGGCGTTAAACACCAAACAATCAATTTGTTCGCAGAGCACCTCTAAAATAGACTATTCCATACGAAAACGACCCTTCGCGACTGTTTGACAAGGGAATATCCGGACTATATCATAAACCCCGCGCAGTCTACTCAGGGTCGTCACTGTTCACCATTTAGTTGAACAGACATGATAAACATCTATGGAGAACGAGTATGGTCAATAGGAAATTCACAGAAACGATGTTCACAGTTAACCCTTTCCCACCTATAGACACATTTTGACGCATTTGGAGGAGACGACTTTTGAAAACATTGTGACAAAAGGAGAAATTGCTCAAAACGAGCAATTTCTGCTTTTGCCACAATATTTTCAACCTTTTTCAGTCATTATATTTTCATTTACTGAGGTCTTCCATTGTTATGCGTAGATGTGTTGAAAGTCATCTGCTGCAGATTTGCTGTATGTGGGAAAGGGTTAACAATTCGATAGAACTTACTAGTCATTCATGTTTAAACAATACAGAAGCTTTTGTGTTTCTA